>JANPWX010000200.1:1648861-1720298 GCA_024734555.1 Trochalopteron elliotii
TCCCTTTTCCCTTTTCCCTTTTCCCTTTTCCCTTTTCCCTTTTCCCTTTTCCCTTTTCCCTTTTCCCTTTTCGTTTGTTTGGGATTTTTATGTGTTTGGTTGGTTCTTGTGGACTTTTTTCCCTCCTTAACAAAATATTATGGAAAACCACGTGCATTTTACCAAATGCTTCCAGAACCAAAGGCCAAACAAAATTTATCCACGAAAATGCAGATAATAGGAAAAAAATGAAAATTACAATTTCAGAGTGCAACAGGGTGTGAAGCGAAGCTGGATTTGTGGAATGATGTTTTCCAAGGCATTTCTGATCAGTTCCAAGAACAGCTTGGGGCTTAACCACTTAATTATCTCATTACATTCATTCTTTTCATACTTTCACCAATATTTTTCTCTTTGTTTCTCTTTTAATTTTGCAAGATTTAGAAAAAGGCTTATAGAATTAAAAACTTGGCTTCAGCTCTCATAGAAGCTTCTAGAATATGATGTTTTTCCTTTGAAAGTAATCAAGCTTGACCTCAGCTTTTTTACCAGAACTCTTAATCCACTTACTGGAAGGAATGAGACATTTCACTGACTTTTCTTTTATTGGAGTTTCCACATGTCCCCTCTTGTTTTCTCAGCTGGGCACTTAGCTGCTTCCCAGGAAGTTGTAAATGTAATTTTGTCACTGTTGCTTTTGGATACTCAGGGTTTTGATAACCTCAGTTATTTGGAAGGTATGGACCTTCCAGATTGTGGTGATGGAGCCAATGGAATTACAGATTGTGTTGAGTTGGGAGGGACCTTGAAGCCCATCCTGTTCCACCCCTGCCATGTGCAGAGACACCTATCACTATCCCACGTGGCTCCAAACCCTGTCCAACCTGGCCTTGGACACTTCCAGGGTTCATTCTTCCACCTTGTTCCTTCCTTGTTCCAGCTTGCTCTTTCCACTGTGGGAATTTTGAATTAAATATATCATAGCAGACTTCCATGTGTTTATATCATGAAAAATATAAATGAAAGGTGGAAATGCTGCTGCTGGTGGTGAATGAGTATTCCACAGGGTCAGACTGAGCGAGAGGAAGCACATTCCTGTACATGGGAAACTCCTGCTGAGTTGTGAAAACATGAATTCCTACCATAGTGAGTGGTTAGGTAGCAAAGCCATCAGATGAGTGAAAAGTCAGGAATAATTTGGGAATCCAGCTGGATCCCAGCCAGTGCCTTTTGGGAAGACTTTGAGGTGTTGTAGAAGTCTCTGCTTTTGATGGTTAACTGTGTCTTGGAGAAGGTAATCCCTCCAAGGGCTGTCTCCTTGATTTCCAGGACACAGCAGAACTTCCTCAAGCTGGGAGATGTTTTGGAGCAGTTTGCCACTCCCATTGATTCATGGGAACAAAACAGAGCCTTGGTAAAAATGGTGGGAAAATGCACACCACCTGCTGTAATTTGGGCTCCTCATTTACACAAAAACTATTTTCTGTATGAAACAGGAATTGGAGATTTAATAATCTGTGTTTTAAAATACCTGAGGCATCCAGAGAATGAATTGTAAAGGTTTTGCCTTTTGTACCATGCCTGTTGTACCATGAAAAAAAAAAGTATGGAAGATGAAGGCTTTGGTGCTGAAAGCCTCATGCAGAAAATGTGGGTTTTGCTTATGTTTAAAGATGACGACTGGGGTTTTTTGTGTTAAAAACTGAAACTATGAAAAGAGGCTCCTTTTGAAGAATTTCCTGTTCTGTGCTCAGGTTTCCTCAATTTGTTCAAAAAATTCTTTCAAGATGTAATCCCAACACTTAGTGGAAAACAAGAGGAAAAACCCCAAAACATAATACCAACAATATTTTACATTTAGTTGTATTTAAATGTTTCAGGGGATGCAAAGCAACTGTGGGGAAGCTGGGGTCAGAAGTAACTCAATTTCTGCCTTCTGTCCCAGTTCAGGGCAGATTTTCTCTCAAACATCTTGTAGAGCTTGTGATGTGTTTTTACCATGCTTTATTTGATAATACTCTAGTCTTGGACGGCCCCCAGATTAAATGATTGTTTCAAAGGACTTGTAAAGGGAGCAGCAGAGGTTTAGAACCCAAAACCTAACATTAACCCTAACTCAAAACCGAACCCTAACCCCAAACCTAACCCTAAACCTAACCCTAAATGTAAACCTTAAACCCTAACCCTTAAACCTTAACCCTGCCTAAACCTAAGGTTAACCCTAATCCTTAACACTTAACCCTTCACCCTGATCCTTAACACCTAACCCCTAACCCTAACCTAAACCCTAACCCTAAACCTTTTGTTTTATTAGAGTTTCTTTGGAAACACTATTATTTCCGTGTCATCTTGGCAACTGGTTCTTTATTAGCTTCCCTCTCTTTCCCTAAACAAGCCCATCAGACCTGAGCCCTCAACATTTTCCTGACCAGAAAAATCCCACCCCACTTGAGGCCTCACCATGCAACGGGAAAAGATTCAGTGGAGATTTTCTGGTCAGTTTTCATCAAATTTCATGATAGGATTCCAGTTAGTTTTCAGCTGGGGCTCAAAGATCTTCTGTAGCTGCTGAAACCTCAGGGAGACAACATCTCCCTGCTCCCCCAGCACAACCAACCCAGGCCTGGTTCTTGCTGAAAATCTGCTGCATCTGTTCCCATGAAACTGAGAATTTTCAAAATGTTTGGTGCCAAGTGTAGGTCCTGCTTTTTGTTCTATAACATCAGGTGGGGCTGATGAAATTCAATTATTGGGGTGGTACTGATGAGGAAAGTCCTGCATGTGTTGGTATTTGTAGGAAATTAACTGGATTTTCTTTTTTAAAATTTTTTATTTAAAAGAAAACACTATTTTTGTTATTGACTGTGTATTTTAAAACATCACAGTGTGTGAGGTGGTAAAATCTTTGGGAAATATGTGATCTAAATGACTGGCAAGTGAGAAAACAGATTTTCTGTAAAAAAATTAATTTATTTAAATCAACCTGTGCAACCGAAGTCATGCACATCACCGGGAGCATAATACCCATGAAATCACTGCTCACCACAACCAGAACAACACAGGGCCCTCAAGGCTCCTGATTCCCTGTGCATGTGGAGCATTTCAGGGACAGAATTAGGGATGGGAGAAGAGCAAAACAAGTCAAAGAAATCTGGGCTGATTTTCCACCTTGAGTGGCTTTTCCAGCCATGCTAAAATAATGCAAATGTAAATGTCTCCTATTTTGCATCAAGCTGATAACTTTATTATCAGCTTTCATAGTTTTTGGTCTTTCATTACTTCTACATGCTAGTTATTATATCCAAGAATGGCAGGATGGTTTAGGATGGAAGGGAACGTAAAAATCATCCAGTGCCACCCGTGCCATGGGCAGGGACACCTTCCACTATCCCAGGGTGCTCCAAGTCCTGTCCAACCTGGCCTTGGACACTTCCAGGGATCCAGGGGCAGCCACAGCTTCTCTGGGCACCCTGTGCCAGGGCCTCCCCACCCTCACAGGGAACAATTCCTGCCCAATATCCCATCTAACCCTGCCCTCTGGCAGTGGAAAGCCATTCCCTGTGTCCTGTCACTCCAGGCCCTTGTAAATAACCTCTCATCCATGTCCATGATGTTTCTCACAATTGAAGTGCCCAAGCATGAGGGGACTTGTACCAATTTAGCCAACTGGTATTTTAAACAGAATTGGTTATATCAATGTACCTCTCCATTTATTTCTAATTTAATTGCTGTCTCTAACAGTGGTTAGAACTTAGTGATGGGTAACTGCAAGAGACAAAATGTCCCAAGAACCACTTCCCTGGAAATTACCCAAGAGAACAACAGGATTTCTGTTCATGAGGTTTAAACAGCATCAAGAAATTGCTTGTTTATTGCAAATCTTGTTTGGGTTGTTAGCAGGCCCATCACCGCTGAAATTCAGACTCTTATCTCTTGGGTGCTTTTTTGTTTTGTTTTTAACCATTTAGGATAATACATTTTTAATAATAACATCTAACTGAAAAAAAATCACATTTTGGGAGTAAAACCTTCCTGATATTAGGCTCCTTTTGGAAAGAAGATCTGATTGCAACAAGCTGAGCCCTGTAAAACAACTTCAAGAGAGTTTGGGCACCAAAATAACTCTTTTACACCATGAAACATGGACCCAGCAGAGACGTTTAGCTCTGAAGCACTACCCACAGCCAGCCAACACCTCAAGTAATTGCTTGCAAGGCTCTATCCATAAGGGAATTTGATTTTATCACTGCTTTCCTTGCTAACATCCCCCTCTACTCCAAAGTTGCTAACCACCATTTCATCTCAGATTGTCAAACTAATGAATGTAATTAAGTTAAACCCAGGCTGTCACCGACAGCTGTAGGTGGCAAAGCCATTTTTAAGGAGTTTGCGCCTTTGGTCCACCACAGCTGAGGCAACATTTCCTAAAATATCATTGGCATCTCCCCAGTGCCAATGGAAATGCCAAGGGGAGAAATGATGCTTTAAGCTTTAGCTTTCATATTTTCAGATTCTGTGCTGCCCAGGGGTGCAGTTCTGAGCTCACATTCAGTGTCAGTCAGCTCTCTTCACAGTGTAGGCAGACAAAATAAATCCTTTTCCTGTTCAAGAACAAGGACAATGGGTACAAGTCTCAGGCCCAAAAGCACGAACAATGGTGACTGAAGAGAGGAACAAGAAGGATGGGACCTCACAACCTGAAGCTGTAATTGGACAATTAAAACCCAATGTGCAAATGGACCAAAACTTATAAAAGTGTGAGACCTTGTGACCATTTTAATTTTGTGACCATTCTTAGTCCACCTTGGGTGTAGCCCTGGTCAGGCTCTTGTCCTGCCCAAAGTATACCCTTAAACGCCTTTCAATAAATATCTGCTTTATTCTCTAGCTTTTTTCAGTCTCTGTTCCAGGTCAGCCTTCCCAAGGGATCATTAGAGGAGGAAAAGCCAGGGTGAGCTTCTCGTGCTGGAGCTCTGCTGAAGGATAGCACCTCTTGTGTGCCTTGCTCTGATTTTGGGAAAAGGAGGCACATCAGGCTCGGGATGAAGGTGATCTGCAGAGGTTTGGTCAGCTCTGAGCTTTCCCTGCTAGCTAAAATGTCTTGGAAAGCACAGGGGTGCCCATGAGCTGTGAGGGCCAGAGCCCTTTGGGGGATTGGGTGCCTGTAGCCCCTCTCAGCTGGGGAAAGCACAGGGACATCACCTCACCTCAGCCTTTTCCAGAAGAGGACATTGCTTTAACCCTCTTCCCACCAGGGAATGGACAACATGGATATCAGGATGCTTTGCAGCAGGGACATCAGGATGCATGGGGAACTGGAGTTTTGGGGACAGTGATATTGTTAAAGTGATGTGATCTTTGTGTCAAGAGCAGTCTGGGGGCCAGGTAATGCAGAACTCACAGTGTTGCCCAGTTTTCTTTCCCTGCCATTTAACCTATAAAAATGTGCTCATCTCCAGCTGTATACTTTGGTATAAAATAGGAAAAAGGAAGTTTAACAGCCTTCTGCAGTTTCTGTTGCCTTCCCATCTGTCAAGGCTTTCTTTTATATGGAGCTTGCTGGCTTATATGAGTCACTGGGGAGGCTCTGCCTTGATTGATGTTGCAGTGTCATAAAGCAGGGTGTGCTCAATCCAATGCTAATAAAAGCTAATGATACAAGTAGAACAATAGAAGGTGGGACAATGCTAATGTTATACCTTTCTGAGAGCATGGAGATAAACCTTCCTCAAGTTTTCTGCCTCTCAGTGTGGGTTTTCCCCCCGACATCTCAAGGTTACATTTACATATTTTTAAATGGTTTGGTATTTGGGCTGAATTTGTCACCACAGAGGAGGATAGTGGTGCATGTGTGTTTTTTTATCATTGATTGGTTTGTTCTCTATGAAACTTTTCAATTGTTGTAGCCACAAAGAAAACCCTCACTTCCATGGAAATCATTCCTGTGTTTTGGTAGCTGAAAATCTGGTCATCTTCCTGATTTTAGGATTTAAAACCAAAATGCTGTGCTTTCTCTACAGGAAAATGAGGCAAGGAAGTTCCATCCTGCAGCGGGGAGTGATTCCCAGCTCCTGCCCATTGGCACAATGCTGCACAGACATCCTTCACGTATTGGGTCTGGCAGGGGAGAAGCCTAGCAGAATTTCAGGTGTCAAGCACAATTAGGTGTTAATTAAAATGATCCATTTGCTTGTCCCCCAAGGTCCCCTGCTCGAGTTCAATGACAACATGCAATAAAAATATTGGGGCACGTTCATTTTCCAGCTGTCCCTGTGACAGGGCAAGTGCTTTTCTGGTTGAGCAGTGGGTGGCTGTGACAAATCTGTGACACAGGGAGGGGGAAATCTTATGACTCCCCCTTTACTGATTAACTTTTTCTTGGGTATCTTGTCCTGGGTGCTGGGAGATTCTGCTGAAAGGGGTTCACAATAGACAGAATCCATGAGTACTCAGCATTACACACATAGTATCTAATTGCCACATAATTAAGCTGAGTTTTCATTACCCCCACAGCAGGGAAATTTTGGCCTCTGTTGCTTTTCAGAATGAACCAATGCTTGACTTCTTTTCATATTCTTTGCTTTCATTCTTTTCTTTGAGTTAAAAACTTTTTAAAAATATTTTCAACCTTCTAAACATGAGTATTTTTCTCCCAAGTTGCTAAGCACTGCCATTTGTAATATTTCTTTCCTATGTTTCGATTTTTCTTATCTTCTGGGGTATGAATTCTGATATATTTGCACAGATTAAAATCCCACCATGCCCACAACCAACAGGAATGCAGGGTATGACTTGTATTTAGGAGTAGGAAGTGATCAATTCCTGCTCAAAGCCGTAAGAGAAATATTCTTATCTTTCCCACAGGGATTCAAAGCCCAGGAGCAGAAAAACAACCATATTACTTATGTGAATAATCAAAATTTGCTGTTCTAGCTGGAGGGTGGATTGCTTGGTACTGATGGGTGACAGTTTTTGTCTTTTGGTCAAAGAAAAGGACAAAAAATTGTGAATGAAGGGAAAAAATTAAAGGAAAAGAAAAAATGTTACAAAACATTAAAGAAAGTAGAGTTTGAGCTGGCTGGTGATGGCTTAAATTTGCTTGGTGATATTGCAAGCTGAATATTAAGCTAAATTCAGCACATAAACATGTGTTCAACCAGATTTTTTGGTGGGATGGGAGAAGTGTGAGAACGGGAATGACACAGTAAGTTTTCTATGACCCCTCTCTGTTTTTATTTTGTCTCCTAAACTCTGTATGTCTCATTTTCTTCCACCTTGAGCACTCCCTTCCAACCTCCCACTCCTTTTCTCACACTGGTAGCTTAGTATTCTCCAGGAGTTTGCTTTCCAGCCCTACCCTGCTTCCACCTCCTCCTGGCCTGTGTCTGGCTGGATGATTCACCCACTTCTGCTGTGCCATGTTCCCCCTGCATCCGGATGCATCTCAGTTTGCATCTCCAGCTCTAATTCTGTGTCACAGCTGATCCATCAGCATTAATCCAGGGCCATAAATTAATTACAGACTCATTTTGCTCTCAGCTGGCTCTCTTCCACTCAGCATCCCTGGGTCTTTTCTCTCCAGCCACACCAGGGACTTGGCCCTGTGAGGTTCCTGTGTCCTTCATCCCATTCCTCTCCCCCTGTACTCTCATTTCCACTGGGATTTCTTCATTCCCGATGACCCTAAACCTTCTCCATGAATTTTTATGAGTTTTGTACCAAGTAGGGAACTTATTTGGAGTAGAAAGTCAACTCTGGTGGGCACAGCAAATAAAATAGGGAGTATTAAATCCCAACAGATGGGAGAAGATGTCACGGCAGTGCAAGACAAGGCTGAAAACTTTTGGGGACAACAACTTCACCATTCATAATTGGGACAAAGCTGAAGCAATTGATGCCACTGTAGATCCCAATCCTGTGGATTTTGGAGTTGATGAGATTTGCTGTTTCAAAGCTGTGGTGTTACAGGCAAATCAAATGTCAGAGAAAGGGAGAAAACTGGGAATTTTTGAGTAGGAAATTCAAGGGGGGGCAGAGTTGCCACAGAGGATGCTCAATTGTACCTTTGGTGCTCCTTTCCACCTGGGAATGCAGTTTGGCACCAGGATTGCACCATGTGACATGGAATGCATCACAAATAAGCAAATTTTCCCTGCTGTCAGCCTGGTGTTGAGGTGGTAAATTCTGGTAAATGCAGAAGAGAAGACAGAAAAAAAATTCTAAAGCATTAATTAGACCTTACTTTGTTTACCCAAAAAAATCTTCAATATTAAAAGAGACTGAAGAGAGCCAAGAAATCAAATCCATGGTGGAAGATGGGTGTCAGAGTGCTTCTGAAATTTGTTTCTCTTTTGTGTTCAACGAAAGAGAAACTTTTATGAGAGTGTTTAAAAAGTAGAAAGGATGGACCAAATGATCTGCCCCTGGAAGCCTGGCAGTGTCCAAGGCCAGGTTGAACAGGGCTTGGAGCACCCTGGGACAGTGGAAGGTGTCCCTGCCCATGGCAGGGGGTGAAGCTAGATGGGATTTAAGATCCCTTCCAACCCAAACCATTCTGGGATTCTGGGGTTTTATGTCTCGTGAACAAAGATAATCCCTGAATTTATTCAGGAATTAGGTATCAGGGAAAATTAATAAGCAAGACAAGTCTGATATCCTGACAAAAAATATCTTTGAGTGAACAACTGTTCACCAAATGTTTACTGCTGGGATCAAATCACAAGGTAAAAGATGGTCAAAAGCCACCAAAATAAATCCAAATTACATCAGTAGGAGAAACTTCAATTTACTTTAGTGTCTGATGCCTAGGAACAAACACTGATGAAGGAGGAAACGCTTGAAAATCTTTATGAAAATCAGTTCTGTACGAAATTGCCTTCTTTGGAGCGTCTCTCATCTGTGTGTTTGTGTTAGGATTAAAATTTTGCCTTTTCTCTTTTTTTCTTTTTTTTCTTTTTTTTTTCTTTTTTTTTTTTGATCAATCATAAGATGTGAGAACAACTACATCAGCAGTTTTGTCGGCAGAGAACTGAAGAAAATATTCAAACATGTACTTAGCCTCAGCCTCGATGATATTTGAGGGTAGTTACAAAGGCTTTTCAGGGAGAAATCCGATGCAATTAACCAGCTTCCGATCTGCCTTATCAGCAAATCATATTTGTGTGTGGAGACAAATGCTGACACACAGCTCTGGAAGTTTAGTGAGTTTACTGCTAGACTGCACTGAAGAGATTAAAAAGGCGTTTGAGGCAGAATCTGCAAAATGAGCCTGTTGATGAAAAGGGAATGAGTTCACTCTCACATTTCATCAGACAGATGAAGGTGTAGAGATCTACAAGGGAGATGGAGAGCAACTGTTTACAAGTTCCTGGAGTCACAGGAGAAGGAGAATGGCTTCCCACTGCCAGGGAGCAGGGTTAGATGGGATATTGGGAAGGAATTGTTCCCTGTGAGGGTGGGGAGGCCCTGGCACAAGGTGCCCAGAGAAGCTGTGGCTGCCCCTGCATCCCTGGCAGTGTCCAAGGCCAGGTTGGACAGGGCTTGGAGCAACCTGGGACAGTGGGAGGTGTCCCTGCCCATGGCAGGGGTGGCACTGGATGATTTTTACGTTCCCTTCCATCCCAAACCATTCTGAAATCCTCTGATTCCATGATCCAGCAGAGGTGGATCCACACTGATACCACAGGATCCATTCCCGCTTTCACGGAATATTTAAGAGTCCCTTTTTTGATAACAGTGGTTCTAATTCATTTTTTTTGATCATTTATGTATTTATTTTAACTCTGCAGACAGCTGTGCAGTCACTCCTGCTCCCAGACACCATCCTGGGCTGGGTACTTCAGGTTCCCCCAGACTCATCACCCCAGAAGGCACAAAATCCTTTATACTTCCTTGGAGCCTTGGACAGCAAAGTTGTCTTTCTTTGCCTCAGTGGCACTCAAATCTGTTGTCACAAATTAATTAAAGGTGTGACATGAACACATTAATTAAACCCCATGAACACCTGCATGAATCCTCTCAGTCATAACTCATATCCTGTTAAATTGCTTTTGCATAATAACAGACCTACTTTGGGACTGAGCAGACCTAAAAAGGCACCTCCTGAAAGCAGCCAGGAAAAACCCTCCCCCTTGCAGGGGCTTTGGCTTGGCCACGGCCTTGGAATGGGGCCCAACCTCATCAAAAACTATGAGAATGTTTTGAGCACACTTGGGACAAGATAATTTCAAATGAAGGTGACACTTGTGGTCTGAGGCAGCCAGTGAAACACCATGATTTGGAGAGGACTCTGCTTGGGGACTGAAGATTTAGTGGCGTGTCAAGCTCAAAGTCAACACAGCAGAATTTAATGCTGTGTAAATGGGAGCCAAAGACAAAGCCCTCGTGAATCCATGGGATAGATGGGCATGTCTCCCATAGCTGCCCTCTCCAGCACCAGAGCTTTGCTCAGAAATAACCATCATTCCTAGCAAAAAGAAAACACTATTGATTTTCAGTCCTCACTGAAGCTTTCTGAATTATTTTTTACATGAGAGAAAGCCTTTGCAGTTTTTAAATTAAAATTCTTTTTTTTTTTTCTCCCCTTAAAAATCTGGTCAGGTGAAATTGTGAGCACAGCCAGAGCTGGATGCATTTCAGACTGATCCTTGAAGGAAGGAATGAGTAAGGAATGGCTAATCCATGCCACACAAAGATGTGCAGGGCCCCAAACAGCTGGAATGTCTCTGACAGTCAGTGACAGTTCTCCTCACGGGCTGCTCTGCAATAGTCACACTGAGCTCCCTCTCCTGGGGTGCTTTGGCTACCTTTAACTACATATTGTGATTTCACCTGGCAGCTTTCAGCTCCCCCCAGCAGCTGAAGGATGAGGATAAAACATGAGGAACGCTGCAAGAAAACAAAGCTGTCTCTTGTAATACTTGAGAGCATTTTTTAGGTGAAGTTTCCGTGACATTTTAGCACAGCAGTGCTTGGTGAAAGTGGAGAGGTGTTTTATTTATAAGTTTCAATGAAGTTGAGGTTGCTTCTTCCTCTTTCTTTATAAACTAGACAGTCTTAGGAGTAAATGACATCCCGTGCTGGGGAAGTGGAAGATAAATGCCTCTTCAAACCAGGGCATTCATCCTGGTATGTATTTTTTATCCATTTTTTAACATGTGTGATGCATATTCTCTATTTACTTTCAGCTACACTTCTCTCTTGCACCTGTCTTTCATTTCAGAGACATCACATTTTCCCCAGTTTCACATCTATGTAGTGTCTGTCTGAAAAGACTGTGTTCATACTAGCTCAAAGCATGTTGACTTTGTTCCTGGTCTTTTGCTGCACAAAAATTGTTAAACTTGCCTGCAAACACACTAATTATCACTGGATGTAATTATTTTTAAATCAGATGTCATTTATTCCAATTTTGTTTTGATCAGGAAACGGTTTCAAATTGCTTGGAGGATTGATTTCAATTAAACTTATTTTCAAAAAACTTTAATCAAAAAATAATCCTTGATGGAAAAAATCCCAGAGAACTAAGCAAGCTAAATGGTTGTAGAGTTTAAACAGCCTCAGCAGTTCTCAGGACTGAGAAGACTTGCCTCATTTCCAGGTTTTCTTGTTTTCTTTTTCTTACTGAAAATAAAGGAAAAGAGAGAAGAGCTGAAATGACAAGCCTAAGTGCCTATTTATTGATGCTTCCATTTTCTTGCTATGCTACCAAAAAAAAAAAAAAAGAGGAAAAAAAGACTCTGATGGAGTCTTGTGGCAAGAAGCCCTTTAAAATGAAGCTAAATTAAGATGTTTGAAATGTGACCTTGGGCAAAATGTTTCAGTTTTTCTCATCCCCTTTCCATTCCCCCACCTCAATGCTGCTCCTGTTCATAGAACACAACTAATTTAGAGCATCTGCCTCTGAACATGATGAGGTTGTTATGGAGAGAACTGCTGTGCTGGGGGATATTTCTGTGGAAAAGCAGAATCCCTCATTTGTTTGATGGAGGCTGCAAGGTGTGTGTGCCAAAGAGCTGAACCCCAGCACAGGCAGTTTGCTGGATCTGTTGGGAGTCTGAGGGATGACAAACCCCAGAGCTGCTGGGCCAGAGATTGCCATGGACACTGCAGGGGGAGTGGGAGGATGAAAGCTGGACCAGAGGCAAAGAGATAAGGAGAGACAGCAGGAAGCATTTAAGGAGCTTCAAAAACTTATGAGCTAGAGGGTTCTGGGGGTAGGAGCCTTCCCTGGGGAGGCTGCTGGTTAATCTGGGATCTGTTGGGATATTACACAGCAAAAATTCTGGGGTGTTTGGCTGATTTGGAGCGGAGTGTCTCCATGGCAGTGTTTTTCTGTCTGACTGCTTACAGAAGTAGGAGAGGACCGAGGAACTCTGCTTTTGGCACCAAGCTCACCTTGATGCTTTGGAAACTCAGTTTACACCCAGAGGCAAAGCTGAAGTGGACCCAGAGGATCACCTTGTTTTTGGGGCTGCATTAGTGGTCATGTACTTCTGTGCTGGTGAGTCACCTTGCTGCTGAAGGTGACCCAGGAGCCAGGATGAATCCAGGTTCTTCTTTCTCTGGACACCCAGAGAAAGCAAAGCCAGGGGCAAGTTTGACTTGTTTATATTCCAGAGCTATTTGCCTCAGACTACAGCCCTGATGTCTGAGCAAGCTCATCTCACTGAGGAGAAAAGCTCAAAGTTTTGGACAGAAAGGGTGTAATGAATGTTTTCCAAAAGCAGGGACAGCAGGGAGCACAGCTCTGCAGAAGGGCAGGAATCCACCTGAGTGGGTTCATTCCCAGTGTTTTGTGTGAAGAATGAATGAGCTCTTCCCCTTTCATAGATCACTTCAATGCCTCTCATCTTTCTCTTTCCACCCAAAGAGAAAAAATCTCCAAGATCAACTTTTTAGAGGTTGGTAACATTCACAAACTTTTATCTTTCCTAGAACCAGGAGGAAACAGAAGTCAGAATTTTCTTTACAAATGTATTTTAAGAACTTGTTTTTAATCTTTGTCTTCCCAAGTTTTATAAATAGACCCATATTATCAGTGTTACGTGTTTTTCAGAAAGCAAACTTCCTATTGTTGCTATGCATTCCTTGCTAAGCTCTGTCTATTCTTACCCTATATATTGTCTTCCACAGAAGTTTGAAAAGTTTTGGACCTCTGACTTCATTCTCAATATGTCCTTTCCTGGTGCCGTGATGGAACAAGAGAAAAATCTCTGTGCTCAAAACAGACTCAAAGCTGTCCAGACTGCAGAGAGGCTCTAAACATGGTAACCTAAACATCTGGCGCCTATGGGGGTATTCTGACTCAGGGTAGACCTACAAGGTTATGATTTGGAACACACACGTTTCAGCCCTGCAGTTTTAAATGCAGAGTGCAGTGAGAGCCCCCCAGTAGAGTCAATACATATAAGCTTAGGTAAGTCTAAGCCTGTTACACTGATGCCATCTATTTTTATTTATGTTTGTTTCCCTCGTATCTTCGTTTCATTTATTTTTCACAAAGTGATTCCTCTATCTGTTTGTCTGAGATATCACATTTCTGCTAAGTCCAATTATTTGTGTGCATTTCTTTTTCTGCCATAGCTCTGTCCTCCCTGGTTTTGATCTCTTGCAGGAACACACACTTTTATTCCTCTCCTCTCTGGGAAAAAAACTGTGCCTCAGAGACACCAGACAGTAATTATGTGCATAGTGTACGATTTTCTCTTGCATTTAGAGTAGTTGCAGTGGTAAATAATATTTTATTTCTCTTTAGTATTCAGGGAGCAGAGAGGATGAACCTGGCATGGCCATCCTTGGGTGATGTCAGATCAGAGGACAGACATGAGGCTTCTTAGCATTTCACTCCAGTGCCCTGTTAATCCTGGGAGCCAGCAGCAAACCCACAGATCTTTGCCACATTCTAATCTCTGTATTCCTCCTGGGCAGCACCTCACTGAATGAAAGTATTTCTGAGTGCAAAGTGAGTCTGTGATGTGAATAAAGCCAGCACATCTGCCCTGTGAGCTCAGAGTCCACGTGAACCCATGAGTTTGCAATTTCGTGTTTGAAGTGGTTAAAATGGGTGAAAACAGCCAAACTCCAATTACATTTCAGACAAAAACCCTGATTAGGCTCTGTGTTTCCTGCTGCAGTAATGTTGTAGCAGCCCTCTCATTAGAGGGTAGAAATGAGCTGAGATGCAGACTTCTTGTTTATCACAGCATGAAGAGAGTCTTGGTTTATTCCTCTTTCCAGCTCAGCCATCCCAACTCCAACCATTCACTGACTCTGGCTGCAGCAGCTCCTGCTGGAGGTTTCCCCTGCAGCCTCTGACTGCTGGTTATTTCCTGCTGAACTCTGACTGCAGGGATCAGTTTGCAGACTGTGACTGCAGGCTTTTACCCAGCTAGACTGTGACTGCAGGTTCCAACAACAGGCTCTGACTGCACACCCAGACTGACCTTATAGCAGTGATTCCCGCTCCTCAGGATCGTCCCTCTTCCTCCAGGTCCTTCTCTGACTAGTCAACCCACCCCTTTTATCACACTTATCTTTATTTGATATAGTTGTGACTCATCAGGGCCGAGGTTGTTTTGGGTAATTAACACAGATGTGACTCACAAAAATTCCCAAGAGGCAGGAAGCACAAAAATGCTGCTTCTTGTTTATTTGCTTGGTGTGATGGCATAATTTAGAGTGGGGTGTGCTGAGCCAGGGTGGAACAAAAGCTTCGCCCCCCTACCCTGCTCCTCAGTGCATCTTCCCAGCCCTGTTATGGATTTCATAATGGACCTGGAGATAATTTCAGGCTCCCATTGATCTGAAATGAGTCAGACAAGCCAGCACGATGATGAAGCAGGCAGTAAAATTCTCGCATGGGAGGGAGAAGATGAGAACTTGCTCATGCAGAAATGGTCCCCACCCCCAACAAACGTGGAAATCTGGAGTTTGTTTTTCACAGGGCTTTGTACAGCAAAAATAAATGATCACTTCCATTTACACTCCATGTCTGGGTGAGGTTTGTCTCACACTACGAAAATACCAGCTGCCTGACATTAAAAAACCTGAAAAATTGAAATGCTGTGGCAAATCTTCTCTGCTCCAATTAATATTTTTCCGTAGCTGTAAAACAAGAGGTTGATAGTTAAAATTACACGAACAATACTGGCAGCAAATGTTTGTTGCCCAGAGAAGCTGTGGCTGCCCCTGGATGCCTGGAAATGTCCAAGGCCGGTTGGATGGGGCTTGGAGCACCCTGGGACAGTGGAAGGTGTCCCTGCACATGGCAGGGGATTTGAACTGGATGAGCTTTAAGGTCCCTCCCAGCCCAGGCCATCCCAAGGCTCTCTGATACTGTGACTTGTTGGCTTTGTGGTCATGGTTGTTTCCACACTTTACTATAAGAAGACTTTGTCAGCATTTATCCACTTTTACTGCTCCTCACCTGTCACATGCTTTTTATCTTGCCACAACATCCTATGCTGTCCTAGTGTCCTGGCTTTTTGTGCAGCTCTAACAACTGTTTAAAAGTGAGGTTTTTCACTTCTCACACTACCTTCCCCCTTCCCTCTACACTATTTTAGTGCAAACTCTATGCTGCAAGAAGGAGGAAAAGAAATTGAGTAGAAAATTTGTTTTTCAGTTTTCAAAAACAGACACCAAAAGCTTTATAAAACAATCAAAAAGGAATGAAAGGACAGCCTGCCTTTGGAGAAGCTTTATTACACTGGGGAAAAAAAACCTGCCTTATGCAATTTTCTGTAGAGTGATTCCGTGCTGTCCAATTTGCCTGCTAACATTTTAATTGGATAATCCTACAAATGCTCAAGAACTGATCTGACTGCTCAAATAGCTTGAGTCAAAAATAGGGGTGGAGTGGAGGTCTCTTGGCCTGACTGTTGGGCAAGTGAAGGAAAACTTTTCTCTGCATGTCTTTAGCTGTTTTTTTCTATGATTGGCTGTGGCTTTGTCATGCCTGTAGAGCACTGATGGTCTGAGAGAAGAAGGAGGTGGATTTTCCTGCTCTCTTTAGAGATTCTTCCTAGGATAATGTTAGGTAGGAAAAAAGTGAAGCTCTCCCAAGTTCAATGCCTGCTGAGGAACTGCAAGAAACTGAGCAACTGACCTACTCTGCTTGGGTTTGACCATAAAATTAAGTTTAATTTCAAAACCTTAGAAGAAAATACATGGATTAGAAATATTTTTGCCTTTCTAGAGCTTTTTCCTGATACCTGATTTATCACAGAGTCATAGAATGGCCTGGGTTAGAAGGGACCTTAAGGCCCATCCAGTGCCACCCCCTGCCATGGGCAGGGACACCTTCCACTAGCACAGGTTGCTTCAAGCCTGGGTCTGGAGCATCCAACCTGGTCTTGGGCATTTCCAGGGATCCAGGGGCAGCCACAGCTGCTTTGGGCACCCTGTGCCAGGGTCTCACTGCCCTCACAGGAAAAAATTCCTTCTAATATCCCATCTATCCCTGCCCTCTGGCAGTGGGAAGCCATTCCCCCTTGTCCTGTCACTCCAGGCCCTTGTCCTGCCACTCCATGTTTCCTGTTTGCTGCTTCTGGAAAGGCACAATTAGATCACCCTGAAGCTTCTCCTCTCCAGGCTGAACAATCCCAATTCTTTAATTCTGACTAAACCCTGTGGTACAACACCAAACCCCAAAACTGCTGCTGAAATCTACTGGTGGATATATGTGGGGATTTTTGTTTTTTTTTTTGATTCTGCTCCATCGTAGTTGCACTCCAAAAGCTGCAGAAAATGAACCAAATAATTCAATGTTGCTAATTGAGAGGAAAAAACCATTATAACTTTGGGTGTATACACATGTGCCAACTGAGAGCACGCTCTCAGCTCTACATGAACCTATGGACTGGCTTTTTGTGAGACACTGAATTCAGCATCCTCTGCTACATCTGACTGCTCCCCTTTTGGGGAGGAATATGCTAAATCAAGAAAAAGTACCTTTTTGTATGTCAACCCCCACCCATCAGTCTTGCTCAAGGTTAGGATTGAATTCCTTTATTTGGAGTATTCAGTGGAGTTTGCTGGATATGCACCTCAGTGTAGTTCATCCCATATAATAAAATAAGTGTAATTACAGCTGTAAATCACTTTATTAGTTCCTCTGCATACCAGCCAGTATGTGACATAGTAAAAACATCTGCTTTACAGAGATAACACATGTCCAGGTCTGCTGTTATTTTTTGTACTGTTATATATTTAATTCTGAGTATTTTTCTTTCCTGGTTTGGCAGCTGAAGAGGGAGGTAACCCTGTTTGTGATGCTGAGTTACTGACCCAGCTTAAATCTTCTGCTTCAGCCATGCCTGGTGTCTAGCCAGGATCCTACCAGTTGCTTTGTTTTATAAGTGCTAGAGAAATCTGCCTCTTTTTTTATGTCTGACCAAAATATGGGCTTCATGAGTCTGGGATAAAGGGATAAAGAGCTGGGAAACTCTGCAGCTCCAAGTCAGTGCCTCAAACCCAGGGGCTGATTGTGCACCTCTGCAAAGCATGCGTGACCCTACAGACCCCTCCCTTTCCTGCAGGTGACAGATACTGGGCTTCACTTCATTGCAACACTGCAGGTTTGTAAAATTAAAACCACCAAGGGTTTTATTTACCTCTCAGAAAAAAAATCTGGGTTCTTAGCCCTGAGAAGTCTCATTTTCCAGGATGGTGAAAGCCGTGGAGAGATAAGCACACCGCCCTGGACTAAACTATACCTGGTGGGAGATGAAACTCCTCCTCTACCCCCTTGGAAATTGTTTTTGTGAGTCCTCAGCCCAGGTATCAATAACAACGGCTGCCAGCTCCCCTGCAGTGCTCTTCCCAGAGCTCTGCCTCTCTCCAGGCTGTTACAGATAGGGAATTACTTTGGGAAGCTGGTATTTAGGCTGAAACTCCTGAAAGATGGATTTGAACAGGAGCTCTTTGTGGCTATGTGTGTTCCCAGACTTCTGAGAATATCAGAGAAAGCTGGTGCCACATGAGGAGGAGCCCAGAATGTCTAATTACTCATTTATTTTGTCTTGTGTGTGGTTTGCCTCCAGATACTCTGAAAGTCACTGCTGTGGACAGACACAGGTCTCAATACCACATGGGTTATGAAAAATTTCTGATAGTTATCTCCCTGTTAAAAGGCTTTAACTTTCCTTCCCTTTCCCTTCCCCTTTTCTCCTTCCCTTTTCCTCTTCGTTCTTCGTTCTTCGTTCTTCGTTCTTCGTTCTTCGTTCTTCCTTCTTCCTTCTTCCTTCTTCCTTCTTCCTCCTTTCTCCTTTCCTTTTCCTTTTCCTTTTCCTTTTCCTTTTCCTTTTCCTTTTCCTTTTCCTTTTCCTTTTCCTTTTCCTTTTCCTTTTCCTTTTCCTTTTCCTTTTCCTTTTCCTTTTCCTTTTCCTTTTTCTTCTTCTCCTCCTCCTCCTCCTCCTCCTCCTCCTCCTCCTCCTCCTCCTTTCCCTTTTCCTTTTCCTTTCCAGGGATCCAAGGGCAGCCACAGTTTCTCAGACCAACCTGTGCCAGGGCTTCACCTCCCTCTGAGTAAACAATGCCATTGCCTTCCATGGAACAGACTCATAATCAGGAAGAAAGCCTTGGAAATGTCTCAGATCCCACATATTTTCATGTATTTCTTTTTGCAATGTCTAAACTGAACTTTTCTAGAGGCTTTCAGAAAGAAAACCAGAGCCAGAAGATGCTGTCACAGAATGTGGATGGGACACAGCTCTGTGCTCCACACTGGGAGCTGAATATCTCACGTCAATTTAAAAAAAAAGGAATAAAAAGCCTTGATAGGACAAATATTGACAGAATTTCTGCAAGTTCTCTATTTGAAGAAGGGAGGTATCCTTCAGACAGAAGGGCAAACCAAGCAAGAGTGGAAAATGATTTTAAAAGGACAGAGGAAGCTACTCCATCTTCAGGAGTTGAAATGGTGCATCAGATTTGGAGTTTTCCTTGGTAATTATTCAACTGTAACCTTCTCAATGCCTTGTCACTTCTTAATTTATTCTGTATTGTAAACACCTGCAGGCGCAGATGGCTGAGCTATTCTCTAAAGCTTTGGCTATTTTGCACTGCTAAAATGAGGTAGGGCACTGGTGCAATACAGATTAGGTTTGTTGTGGAGATCTGATGGAATATTCACACTTCCACATGTTTGCAGACAGGAGGATGATCTTTTATGAGTCTGCCCCAGCAAACTGGCTTAGAATTCTTCAGTACCCCCCTTCCCTTAGGTACTACCTTCTGGTGACTGAGGGTTTTTTTGTTAATATTTTATTTTAGTCTGCTTTTTTTATTTTTACCCTGGATTTGGGGTAGCAATATTGCTCTGGGCCAAATTTTGCTTTCTGTGCTTTCACAATTTCAGGCAAGGCAGCAGGACTCTGATTCTCATTATATCCCTGGCCTCAGTTATGGAATCATGGCATCAGGGGATGGTTTGGGTTGGAAGGGAACTCACAGCTTATCCAGTGCCATCTCAGACACTCAGGCAGGGACACCTTCCACTGTCCCAGGGTGCTCCAAGCCCCATCCAACCTGGCCTGGGACACTTCCAGGGATCCAGGGGCAGCCACAGCTTCTCTGGGCACCCTGTGCCAGGGCCTCCCCACCCTCATAGGGAACAATTCCCTCCCAAGATCCCATCTAACCCTGCCCTTTTACAGTGGGAAGCCATTCCACCTTGTCCTGTCACTTCTGATGAATTGTCCCTCTCTGTCTTCCCTGTAGCACCTTCAGGTCCTGGAAGTTGCTGTGAGGTGTCCACACAACCTTCTCTTCTCCAGGCTGAACATTCCCAGCTCTCCCATCCCAGTTCCATATGGGTGGTGTTCCAGCCACCTCAGCAACTCCATGGCCTCCTCTGGACTTGCTCCAACAGTCCCATATCCTTGTGTCTGGGTCACCAGAACTGGACACAGTGCTCCAGGTGGGGTCTCACCAGGAGCAGAGGAGGAGAATCTGAAGTTCCATCTTAGCAAACAATGTTTAATGGATCTGTTGCATTTTCTGATAAGTAAAATGAAGGGGAAAAATCAATTCCCATCATTTGCTGCAGGCAGCCCTTGGAGGCTGTGACCTGAATTCCAGCAGGGCCAGGCAGGATGGACTTGGATCTTTACTAGTGATGGACACGGCGGCAGCATGGAGAGCAACATTGATTTCTGTTGCCTTTATCACTGTGCTCATCACAATCAAATCCCTCTCCATGCACCAAGGGCGGAGGAAAAAAGGGATTAAAAGTCACTTCTGACCTCCACCAGTCAACTCTCTGGATTCCTTAAGAATACTCATTCTTTCCCAGTGGGTACCCACACACTGGGAAATATGCCCTGTATATGGATTAAAAAGAATGGAAAGTTTATTACAACAACAATAAAAAATTGGAACAAAATTGTATTTTCAGCAAAAATAACAAGATGTTGTGGGTTTTGCATATTTACATTATTTTTATTAAATTACTTAAAACTAGCTGATGGTTTACAAAGCCACTGAAAGTAATGTCTTTAATACACACTAACCATCTCAGAATAAGGAAAAATACTCTATTTTTTTTCACAGATTAAAAGTACGTTGTGTTTATTATGCTAATTTGGGGATTGGAGACAGCAAATTGAAGTATCATTTTTCCAGTTCATTAAGATTTGACTTTTGACTACTGCTCTGCAATTGATTAGTTTAATTATGCAGATACCAAATGTTCTGAAGGCCATGAACATGGCCACATTCTACCTATGATGAAATGTGCTGTTGGCAAATGATAATGAGAGTTTTTCTAGAGAGGGAACTGCTGCATTTGGCTGGAAGTCTGAAATCCACCATCTCTTGTCAACACAAGCCATCGTGGTATCCTGTAATTAATACATGGAGCACACATGTTCTTTGAGTGATGGAAATTACATCTAAAGTGACAATTAGCCTCCACCACAGAGCAAGACTTTCACACTCCATTAACAATAAAATTAGGAATAGCATTTTCTCAGCATAATCCATGGTCATTATAAAGCCATCCATGGGGATCAAGAATTGTGGTTGTTATTGAAATGTATCATTATAACAAGGGTAATGATTGCAGTATTCATCCAGCTGTAGTCATCAGTTGCTCTTTTTTGCTCTGATTTGGGAAGGAAAAATCTGCAATTAAAAAGCACATAGTCACAGTAAGTCACTGCAATTATTTTTGTGCCACTTCTGCGCTTTAAAACTTCATTTTCCAGAAAGTTCAAGAAAGAGGCAGAATAAACACAATTTGGTTTTCTAAAAGAAATAAACGAGAATTCAAGCGCTATGTAAATTAATTTATGGAATCCAGCATGGGAACCAAGATGTTAAATGAAACAATGTAAATGTTTGACTGATCATCAACTCTCTTTTCCTTTTTTTGCACTCCTGGTTCTCACAGGATGACTCATGTAATGACATCACTCCATATTTTTAAAAACAAATCCAGTCTTGGTCAAGGCTTGGCATCAGAAGGGACTCACATTGATGGTGGTGCGGAACCACCACTGGACAAAGGAACTGTCCTCTGAATTTAACACATGGTCCATGCCTGGATCTTTTGCCATACAGTGAAATTGTGTCTTGGTCCTTTCTGTTGACTGTCAGCTGGGTTCATTCCCTGGGCACCTTCAGGACAACTTTCTGCCGAGATTGATCTGGCAGAACTTGTGCAGATATTGGAAATCTCTGGTGTGATTCTATGGATTATGTACCCAGATGTTTCCTCATTCACCTTGTCTTTATTTTATTCAAATATTATCAGTGCAGAAGATCATGACCTTCATAGAATCCTCACAGTATTGTGGAGTGGCCTGGCTTGGAAGAAATCTTAAACATTATCCAGTTTTTCCCTACTATGGACAGGGACACCTTCCACTAGCCTAGGCTGCTCCAAGCCCTGTCCAGCCTGGCCCTGGACACTTCCAGGGATTCAGGAGCAGCCACAGCTTCCCTGGGCCAGGGCCTCCTCACTCTCACAGGGAAAAACTCCTTCCTTATATCTAATTACCATCTCTCCCCTCTTTCACCATTCTGTCTTGTCCTCTCACTCCACCCTTGTAACCAGTCTCTCTCCACGTTTTCTGTAGGTTCCCTGAAGTCGCTGGAACGCCACAACTAGGTCACCCCTACACTTCTCCAAGCTGAACAATTTCAATTCCCCATGCCTTTCACCACAGCAGAGCTGCTCCATTCCTCTGATCATCTTGATGCCTCCTCTGGACTACTTCCAACAAATCCATGCCTTTCCTGTGCTGGTGCCCCCAGCTCTGAGGTCTCCAACTGCTCTTTCTGGTGTTTCTTTTGGCCAGTTTCCTTCAAGTTTGATAGTTTCCATTTTATTATCCAAATCCCCTTAAACGCAGCAGTTCTTTCATTTTGCACCATTAACCTTAAACTGATGGCTCACAAATCTGTCTCCAGATGGGGTATCTTTGACATGAAGGAAAGCCCAGTTCAGGTGACCAAAAGACTTTTCATCCTCCACACCTTAATAATTTTAAAAATGTTCAAACTGAACATCAGGTTTTAGCCCTATAGAGTCTGGCTGTAGGTCCTTATTCAGGAAAAATAATTGCATTTAATTTCAAACTTAAATTTCTTGGATGTCAGTGAAGTGTGAGTGCACTGACTGTGCACCCTCACGACACAGGTGTTTTCACAAGCTTTGTAGGGTCCTGTGCCTTTCTGCTTCATCTTCTTTGCTCTACAAAATCCCTTTCCTGGTCTCCAGAACAACCTGCCTGAGAGCTGCTGAACTCTCCTCCCTCAGTGGATGCATCCTGGAAAGCCATTTTGCAGATTTTGGGTAGTTACACCAACCAGCACTGGGTGGAACTGGTTTTGTTGACACACCATCTGGGGTTTGTGTGTAATGGGGACATGTTACTGAGATTTCATCTCCTGACATACAATTAATAGCCTTGAACATACGTTTTATGGGGACATTTCCAGCAACCTTTGCTGGGTAACAGGGGTGTTTAAAGGATGTTCCCTTTCTGCCTGTGCTCAGCTGAGGTGTAAGTGCATTTCTGAGAGGTCAGGTCTGGTGGAAAATGTTTCACTTGGGTTTTGTGGCTGTGTTTGCTGATGTTTCCTGGCAAACAGGAAATTAGGAGAGGCAGCAAAATCCTGAATACATTTAATTCCTCCCATCTAAACTGAATAAATTTAGACTGCAAATCAGGCATACATGTGTGTATTTCCAGGAGCAGAGCAGTCACATAGCAAAAGTAATGCTGTTTTCCCTGTTGCTGTCAGGGCTTTTAGATTTTGTGTTGGAGAAAATTCCTGAAAAGTATCCTCTATAGGAGAACCAGGAAACTTTTCTTGTACAGAAAGTCATGCTGGTTGATTGCTCCTGTTCTTTCTGGCCTGACTGGTTTTTAAATAGATTTATTTTATGCTAATAGGGAGCTTGGGACCTTTACTTCTCTCAAGCATATGAGACATATAGGATTAGCCCTGGAGCCAAAGTTTGTGATTCCCCTACAACATTGGAATTCAGAGCAACAAAACAGTGATTTTTTTTGTTGTTCCCAGTGAAATAAGTAGAAGCAGATAATGTTACATTTTGCGGCAATTCAAAATGTTTTGAAATGTTGTTTTTTCTGCAGTTATTTATCCCTTTAACCATATTTTTCAATTTAGATATATCTTTAGATGAACCACAGTTCACTCTTTTGTATTTCAGAATGAAATAAAGTCTTATTTTAAAAATTAGACACCAAACTCCTCCCTTGCCCTGCTTATTTCTTGGAATTTGTTAGGGCTCCTATTTATTGCAAATGACTAAACATAAAACAGTTTTGCTCACGGTTTAAAATTTACAACTTTTTAAGAGATAATATTTCTTCTCATTGTCCACTTCGACTGAGTGAAGTGGTAAGGAGAATTTACCTACACCACGTATTCAGTGGGGTTTTTTTAATAGAAATTTAATTAATCTTCCAATGGCTTCAGTATGGGATAGCCAGGGGGTTGTTGTTGTATTATGAGATTTTTTCCTTTGAATAATGCAATATAAAATACAAAGTGTGGAGTATTTATGCTGTGCTCCCTGCCCAGGTTTCCCCTGTTCACTTTCCATCTGACAATATTTACAAAGTAAAATTCTATTTCAGTCAGTAAACAATATTGCTGCTAATAGCTTGGACTGCAATCCCATAAAGAGCTTAAGCATATGGATAATGTCTGCTGGAGTTAATTGAGCTGCTGGCATCACTGGAATGACAGACACACAAAGGCCTGAGAGCAGGAGCTTGGCAAACTCCTCTAAGATGTGAGATCCCCTTGGAATGGGATCTGGGGACCGTATCCCTCACTCATCACCTGATGCTGGGCTTTAAGATGCCTCTTTTGGGATGATTCAGCCTGACATGGCTCACTTCTCACAAAGAGTCATTAAATTATTAAAATTGTTCTCTCTTGTAGTGTGGTAGGGCCCTCATGGGCACCCCTGTGGACATCCTCAATCTTAAAGTCATGGGGAGTCTTAGGGAGGAGGGAAGCCCAGATCCCCCCCTGGCATCACTGATACAATCATCTCTCAAAGCTGATACCTTTTCCTTTGTATGAATTAGGTGGAAAAAGCAGAATGGCCAGAAAACGGGGAGAATTCGTTGGGAACCACTTTTGTAACTGTTCTTTAAGATCTATCTTAGGCAAATCAAGCTGTGTTTGAGCAGGCTAGTTCTGGCCGTGCAAATGGGGCTCCAGGGTGTTGCTGAGGTGGGTGGTGAGCCAAGCCCAGCACACGTGGAATGGGAAAGTCCTGGCATGTGTTGATGTGATTTGGAATGCTCGTGAGCTTCTTGATGGTGACAGTGATCCTGAAGGGCCTGGAGCATCTCCGTGCCCAGGAAAGGCTGAGGGAGCTGGGGCTGCTCAGCCTGGAGAGGAGCCCCAGTGAGAGGGGCCCTCAGCCCTGGCTGTCCCTGGGTGTCCCCATGTCTGTCCCTGTGTGTCCCCATCTCTGTCCCTGTCTGTCTCTGTGTGTCCCCATGTCTGTCCCTCTGTGTCCCCATGTCTGTCCCTGTGTGTCCCTGTGTGTCCCTGTGTGTCCCCATGTCTGTCCCTGTGTGTCCACGTGTCTGTCCCATGTCTGTCCCCATGTCTGTCCCTGTGTGTCCCTGTGTGTCCCTGTGTGTCCCCATGTCTGTCCCTGTGTGTCCCCATGTCTGTCCCTGGGTGTCCCTGTGTGTCCCTGTCTGTCCCTGTGTGTCCCCATCTCTGTCCCCATCTCTGTCCCCATGTCTGCCCCTGTGTGTCCCCATCTCTGTCCCTGTGTGTCCCCATGTCTGTCCCCATGTCTGTCCCTGTGTGCAGGGAGGGCAGGGCAGCCCCAGGCTCTGCTCCAGGCCCAGCAATGGCCCCAGAGCCACGGGCAGGGCCTGAGCCCAGCAATTCCCCTGGCCAGGGGCACAGCTTGTGCCCTGGGCAGTGCCCAGCCCTGAGCAGAGCCCAGAGAGGCTGTGCAGGCTCCTCCCTGGGGATGTTCCAGAGCCCTGTGGACACTCTGCTGTGCCCTGTGCTCTGGGATGGCCCTGCTGGAGCTGGGAGGTGGCACTGCATGGGACACTCAGGGCCCTTCCAGCCTGGCCCATCTTGGGGGTTTTGTGATTCTCTTCCAGCAGAGTGCTGAGGTCCAGGTCTTGAGATTCATCTTTTCAGAGAGATTTATTTTTATAAAGATAGGAAAAGAGCACCCTCATTTATAGCAACTACCTCATACTATCAGACCCAAAAATGATTTGATTTTTCAGGACAGAAATGCCAGTTAGCCACATTCCACTGCCAGAATTAGAATTCCTGTGCTCTTTAGAGATTCATTTCTGAAAATCTTCCCAGCATGTTTTACAGAATCCATATGAATCACCACACTCATGTGAGCTCAGTGGATTTGATCTGTTGGGGAACCTATCGGAGCAAGACTGGATCTGTCCATTCCTTAAGAATTAGGGAATTTCCATGGAATCGTGGAGAGGTTTGGAATAGAAGGGACCTCAAAGCCCATCCAGTCCCACCCCCTGCCATGGGCAGGGACACCTCCCACTATCCCAGGTTGTTCCAAGCCCCATCCAACCTGTCCTTGGACACTCTGAGGGATCCAGGGGCAGCCACGGCTTAAGTATCACTTTATTTGGACCACTTGCCTTTAGTGGCTGCAGTAAGAGGAAGAGCAGCACACTAAATTTTGCCAGTCACTAGCCATGGCTTCCTATACATTCCTAGAATGGGTGGAAAAAAGCACTTGAGAATCGGTTCAGGAATGGCACATCCCGAGTAAGTGAGGCTGACAGGATGAACATGGCTCTGGCCACTTAGAAGTGATGAGTGTGATGTTAAATAACACCCAGAGAGGTGTGTGGTGGGGCATGAAGCTGATGCTGTATTCGGGGATGGAAATCATACTCACTCATCATGTAAACTTCTGCTTCGGGACATTACCCTGGAGCAGGAGATTTATTCCACTGGTTTAACTTTCCTGCCCTATCAGAAGTTCTCTTTATCTCCCCAGTATATCACCTTGGCATTTGCCTTGACTGAACTCCGCTCCTGCCGCTGTTTTTTAGTGTGTCTGCAAATCTGTCACTGCCCCTGCTATGTCTCCCAAGTCACAGCTACAGTGCCTAATAAAAGGTACAGTGAAGTCATCTTCAGTATCCTTAATTCTCAAATATTCAGAATTAAAGTGCTGCCTGGTATCCAGAACTGTGGTATAAACAGGAGTAATTCCATGTCAGCTAATGAAAGCAGACCTGTGGAAAAAAGGGCTCTGCCTCTGATCCATCCTGCTGGGTTTTAGATTATGTATCACAGCAATCTCCTACCACAGCAGCAAATACAGTCCACCGTGTAATGGACCCAAGCACAGAGGTTCACATTAAAGACATTTTTCAGTCATTTAATTGAATTTGAAAATGTCACAGTAATTCAGGCTCTACTTCACTTACACCTGTACAAATCTGTTTATGGTAGCTTGATGTAATTTTGTCCACTATAAACTGGCTTAAATGACCTGAAAAGGGGATTTGTTTTCCCTTTCAATTCCCTGAAAGCTTTGAAGAAGTTAATAAAACAAGTTCTCCGCATTATTTTTGCAGCAGGCAGAATCTTCACTGCATTTTCCCCAGTTTAGTTATTAATTTACTCCAATATGAAGGAGCGTGGTGCTGTGGCCATTGATAAATGACATAAATAAGACTTTTAATGTGTTTTTGGAATGTTTTTCTTGCTGATTTTCGTTCTGGACCCATTCATTAAAATGCAGGTAACCTAAAGGAGTCACAGGCAAGAGGCTGATTCAAGGGGAAATGACTAATGTTTGATTTAAGTTCATATTTAGGCAGAAGGATGGAGTGAGACTTTTATGGCATTTTTTTAGGATGCAGAAGGATGTCTTCTCAAAATCTGGACAAAGCAGCAGTTCATGGTTGAGACTGACCTCAGAAACTGGGGCTTTTTAGAGACCCACTTTGGAGAGAAATGAGCTAAATGCTTTAATAATTGTTCTACAAAAACCTCCCCTGGGCTCTCTTTTCCCACCTTCTGCTGGCACAGTTGGGCAGAATAAACACAAACACCTTCCATGTGGCTTCATGACTGCAGCACACTGACAGTATTCCTGTTTAACTCCTCCTCCTCCTTCCCTTTTGGTTTTCCCCTCCTTTCCATGCTCCTAAAACCAGCTCAAAGGTGGAACACGTTTCCAGATCTCCATCAAACATTTATTTGTTGTCAAGACCCCCCAACAGTGGGAATGTTCTGTGTCACTTCCACCCCTTATCTCAAGAGGCACAGGCAGTACAGGAGATCCAACAGCTTCCCATCGTTTTCCTGAAGGCTTTCCCAAAGTCACTCCAGTTGCACGCAGCAACATCTTCACTGGAAAATATGTCTGTAAAAACTTTGTGACCCATGTAGAACATCAAGCCCAAACATATTGGGAGGTTATTAATACTTTCCTAAAATTAAAATAAGATAAGAAGAAAAATTTTGGGTTTTTTTGTGTCCAGCCCACAAAATTAGCCTGGGCCCTGCTCTGGCCCCTCCCTGCAGACAGGGACACACAAGGACAGACAGGGACACACAAGGACAGACAGGGACAGACATGGGCACACAGGGACACCCAGGGACACCCAGGGACAGACAGGGACAGACATGGGGACACCCAGGGACAGACATGGGCACACAGGGACACACAGGGACACAGGGATCACACAGGGACACCCAGGGACAGCCAGGGCTGAGGGCCCCTCTCACTGGGGCTCCTCTCCAGGCTGAGCAGCCCCAGCTCCCTCAGCCTTTCCTGGGCACGGAGATGCTCCAGGCCCTTCCTCAGCTCCAGGAGCTCCTGTCCCTGCTGTGCTGAGGATCCAGGGCTGGACACAGCACCCAGAGGTGCCTCCAGGGCTGGGAAGAGGGGCAGGATCCCCCCCTGACCTGCTGGGAATACTTTCCCCAGGATTCCATTGACTCCTTACCCCTAGGACAACCCCAGGAGAAAAGGGTTTGGGGCAGTGCAAGGGAAAGGGAAGTACTAAGGATGAAACAAAATGAAAAATAGGTCTTGTATCAGAATACTGGTACCAAAACAAAATGGGAAATACAAAATGAAATCCATGAATGGCCCTCCTTTTTAAATTTCACCAAACCCAGTCGAATTAAGATTTGTCATTGGTGTTGACAGACACTTCCTGTCAACCATTCTGATGAAAAAAACATTTTCCTGTGGGGAATTTTGACTTTTTCTAGACCAGGCAAGGTCATTAAATCATTTTTTTAAAAGCCTAAGATATGCTCAACATTGATAGATGTTTGTTTATGAGCACTAAAAAAACAATGCACTGTAAATGAGTTCCTATTGGTAGCAAATGAACTCTTTCATGATTATTAATGAAGTCTGGAGTTGCTATTGCTGTCTAATTATACCAAATGTATTTCTCAAGGTTCAGGGATCTACATAAATCAATAGAAGAACTGAGTCTGAAAAATGAAGTGAAAGCAGTTAATACACTGCTTGATTGGACCTTACTGATGGCTATTAGATACTTGGTTTTTTTCTGGTTTAATTTTCTCAGTAGCTTGAGGAGTCTTTCTGTTCCAAGGCACTTTTGAATAGCTGGTATTTTTTGGTAACCAACCTAGAAGTTATTTTTTGCAGTGTTGATGCAGTAACCATGAACTCTCCCCATATAATTGCTGTGGGGTTATGGAATTTTCCCTGCAGTGAGTTTTAATTATTCTGTGCTAATTAAGCAACTGATGCCTACTGTGAAAAATTCTCCCTTTGGAACAATGTGAGCAAAGGTGCATACATAAATTTCATAACATATGCATAAAAGCATCCTTTTTTGTCTCTTGTACTAATTTCATGTCCCCATGTTGGGGCAGCAGCATGAATAAATATAACTCCTATGGCTGTGTGTAGAGTGCTCCAAAGACATAATATTCATCTTTTCCCATTAAAAAAAATAGCAACATGGTATTTTTGGGCTTGTTGGATCCTCCCTTCAGCGCAATGACTGTCACCTATTAAAAAGTTAGGTTAAAAAGGAGGTGCTTAATTATACTTGAGTTAAAAGGTGGCTTGTTGTGCCTTGCTGGAAAATAATCCCAGGATGGTTTGGGTTGGAAGGGACCTTAAAACCCATCCAGTGCCACCCCCTGCCATGGGCAGAAACACCTTTCACTAGCCCAGGTTGCTCCAAGCCCTGTCCAACCCAGCCCTTGCAATTTTGTAATTGCAATGACATTGCAAAGAGAACAGATAGAGGGCAGAGGGAGCAGAAACTGAAGACAGATGTTTTCTTCTGGAAAGTGCATCATCCCTTAGGCTGTTGAATTTATAGGACAGAGTGTTGTGAGAACTGGCAAGATTATAATTGGTGATGTGGAATCACTCTCAAACCACTCCAATGGTCGGCAGGCAGCAGGAAAAAGGAAATTTGAAGACAAAATGAATGTATAAAAATGCCCAGGGAAGTAATTTCTGATCTAAATAAGTAAAACCTCTTTTATTCTACCTGAAACTAAATAGATTTTTTTGATAGCTGTGCTAGAGGTGAAATATATTCTCTGAGAAAACTTTCATTGGATTAAAACCCAAGCTTTTTTTTTTTTTTTTCCCCTGAAAGAAGTGTCAGTGTAAAAAACAAATCAGCATTAGTTGTTTGCAGTGGTGGTTTGGAGGGGAAGATTTCTGCCTCACAGCTGAAACACTGCACTGGTGCTTATGATGGGCACTTATGATGGGATGCTTATGAGTGGATGGATAATTGGATAATTACAACAGTAATGGAACCCTGGGAAAACTGGTGCAGGTCCCTTCTCTGCTCCAGCTGTGTCTGCTCTGTGAGGTGGAGGTGGCTGAGAATTCCGTTGGCTGTCACTGCACCGCTGCTTTCAAAACACCCAAAGTGCAGCTCTGGAACAGGAAAGCTCTGTAGGAAAGGGATGGATGGGCTTGAGAGCACCCCAGAAATGCCAAAGAACTTGCTTTCCCTGCTTATGAAAGACATGGAGGCTGAGCTAAGGCTTTGTTTTGGGGTGAATGTGGTCTAGAGCATGTCCTGAGGGTGTTGTCACAGCCAGGGGGCTGCACTGGGCTGGAGTGTGAACATCTTTAGCCAAGCCATGCAAGGCCAGGAGGAGTTGGAGGCTGTGCTGGGGGAATTTGGGGTCCAGCTATTCATCTTGCAAAGGAGGACCCTTGTGAGCCATTAAAACCACAACAGCAAAGTCCTCTTGGGTGCAAAGCCCTGTCCTGGGCTGGGTCTGCTTGGCCAGTGGAGCTCTGGGGGGAAGAGCAGGAGAGAACACAGTGCCCAGGCAGGAATATCCTGCACCACAAACCTCCTGAGATCCCTTCCAGCCTGAGTTACCTCGTGATCCTTTAGAAAACAGGGCTGAGTACTGAGCTAGAAACTTATTTTAATTTTATTAAGTAAGAAATTCAAGAAAAAACCTCAAACCACTTGCAATTTTATTTTAGACTAAGCCCCAAAGATGAAATCACTTGTTGGTAGACTGCTCTCTGTGTCACCTGGGTGTTCCAGCTGAGCAGACAAACGGATATCCCAGTCGTGACCCACCTGTGGATCCAGCAGGGATGTGGAGATCTGATCCAGCCTGACAGGGACAATGTCCTGGAGTCAGGAGCTGTGGCAGTCACATCCAGTCTGTGGAAATGTGAAAATGCTATCCTAGCAGCAAGCTGTCACAAGCAGGAACACGGGCTGCTTTCCACTTAAAATTCTCCATATGACAAAAAAAAAAAAAAAAAATCTACTTGAATCATCTTTAGAATAGCCCATTTTTTCCCTTTTCAAATTACATATCTGACATTTCTATAGGTTTTTAATTCAATTATCTTCAGCTCTGCTTAACTGGGAGCTTCTGGTCCTTGTAAAGGTACAGGGCAAATATTGTCTTTTGGCAGCCCAGCCTCATCTCTACTTGTCTTGACAAGATGCTTAAAGAAACTACAGGTTTCAAAGAGGCTCATTTATCTCATCTGTTACTTCAAGATACTCTGGGAAAGTTCATCACAATGATTTCCAGATTTGCCATTTTTTTTGATCTTTCCATCTCTTCCTCATCTCAACTGTGCTACATTGCAGGAACACACAGATATAAATCTGTGCACTTGTTTTTTTAATCCGTGTGTGCTCCCTTTTAAACTGTGCTGGAGATTTCCTTGCCAAGGCAGCTGACACTCAATGATCAGAAGAGAAAAGCTTTATGTCCATTATTCCTTTTTCCTCTGTTGAAGGAATTTGTACAACAAAACGTGGGACCAGTGCACATTGCAAGGTACTGTCACAGAGGGCTCCTGATCGTTCTGGCTTGAGTCCCCAGAAATCTTTTTGCTCCCTAAATTTAGAAATTTACCCCCAGAAAGGACTTCTCCTCCTGCAGAAGGTGCCAGCACGTTGAATGGGTTTTCATTTTTATGGGAGATAAAAGGGAATGTTACATTTTCCTGTGAAAATAAAAATCGCGGCTTGCGTTTTCAAGGTTTATTCTTTGATAGTCTCCAAACGTAACTTTTTAAGTGGAATTAATGCTGTTCTGTTTGCTGGGAGGTGGCCACCAGTGGGGCTGCTGGGATAACATCCTGTGATGTCACCTTTGCTGTTCCCAGCAGAGACTCCCTGGGACACCTCGGCTCTGCTTTGAGTGTTGCTCTCAGTCCTGAAGAGAGGCTTGATGGAACATGGAATCACAGACTCATTTAGTTTGGAAAATCCCTCTGAGATCATCAGGTACAACTGTTCCCTCAGCACTGCCAAGGCCACCACTCACCCATGTCCCCAAATGCTTCATCTACACAGCTGTTAAATCCCTCCAGGGATGGGAACCTTTCCCTGGGCAAGAAGGTGACATTTCCCTGTTCCAATGCTTAGCCTGCCTTTCAGTGAAGAAAATGTTCCTTTTCCAAGCAATGTGGTGAAAAAAGGGCTATTCAAATGCATAAAGTATGCAATTATCTGATGTGTTAATTGTTTAATTGTGTGTCTCTTAATAAAGAAAAATGAAAACTGCCCAAGTGCAGTACTTGGCCAGGCTGGATGGGGCTTGGAGCAACCTGGGATAGTGGAAGTTGTCCCTGTCCTTGGCAAGGAGTGGAATGAGATGACCTTTATGGTCCCTTCCAGCCCAAAGTGCTCTGTAATTCCAGGATAAACCATATTTGCAAGCATAATTGCTTTTCCAGTTTTGGGGCATGACTAGAGAAGGAGGATGGTGAGGGATCTGCTTCCTCTGCTCCCTGCCACTGCCTGTGTATGGGGTCAGAATGTGTCTGTTAAAACACATCTCAAAGCAAGCTGTAGGTCAGGTTTGGGGTGGGGACAGGATGGCAGAGCAGCATCTTCCTCCTGCAGCACGTTCTGTGCAGTGACAGTGAGGGCAGCAGACTTTGGAGCATGACAGATTCCAAATTGCTCTCCTTGGTCGGGTGAATTCCGGAGTGTTCCCCCCTCTCCAGCTCAGGGGCTGTCATTTCCTGCAAAGGGCACCTTTGATCCAGGATCTGTTACTCTCCTGCTGAACAGAGCTTGCAAATAACTAATGATTCTGGCAAAAGAACTTTAATTTTGTGCCAGTGGGAGATTTCAGGTTAATTAAATGGTCTCGTTGCTCTGTGTTTCACCAGGTAACTGCTTTGGGCTGAGGCTGAGGAACTTTACAACTTGAGGACCTAATCCTGTCTTGACCTGAACTTCAGCAGACCAAGCCAGTGTCTCCAAGTACCTGAACAAGTTCTGAAAATCACTCTAAAAACTTTAGGGCCACACCAGGACAACAGTGTGCTCCAGGCTGTGAAAGTAACTCCTTGCTGCTTCCCACTTTTGTAAGCCTTCAGGCCAATGTCCAGAAATGTGAGAAGAGCAGCAAATGCAGCTGCTGAAGCACATGTCACATAAATCAGGGGTCTCACCTGTATGGTGGGTGAGCAAAACAGAAAGGCAAGAAATCCCAGGGCAGAAGGGAAAAACTGCAGAGCAACTTTTTACCTGAGGCAGTCAGTGTTTGTGTCTGCAGCACAAAGAGAGTATGTGGGTGCTGTGGGATTAGAAACATGTCCTTGGTGTGGCAGAGCACCTGCTATCAAATCCTGTCCACTCTATGCATTGACAGTGGTGCTGAATTCCACTTTGGCTCTCAGCTGAGACTGGAGGCTCAAATGGGATGAGACATGACACAGACATCATACCATGGATGTTGGGGGAGTCCCTATGGAGAAAAATGGGAAGGGGGAGCAGCAGGGGCCCTGCACATTTGCCCAGGTGGAAATCTGGAGCAGGATGAGAGTCAGGGAGCATTTGGGAGACCAAATATTGAAATTTTTCTAATAATTTTGTGGGTAGTGTTTCTTGAGGGATGGGGTGCAGGAATGGAGGAAATTAGATGAGCTCAGAATTTAACATCCATGGCTGTCTAAAGATTTTATATCACATTTTGTGACTCTGATAAAGTGAAGCAGTGAAACAAGAACAACTGCAGAACATAAGAGAAACATTCCTAAGATAAGCAGAGGGATCTTTGCCTGTAATGGTTGGCACCAGTGTTATTTCATTCTAATTCGGAAAAAAAAATCACATTATAATTAGCAAGAAGAAAAAAAGGTAAGAATTTGGACAAAAATAATACTGACAAAAGCAATCCAGGTTCTGTTCTGAGAGATACAGAAGAAGAGGATTTACGTGGAAAAGGGAAGCAAAATAAATAGAAAAGACATCCCTGGTGAGCAAAGCTTGTTCCACCTTTTTCAGTGAAAGGATAATAATAATTACAGCAGTATATGATTTATTCAGTTTTTGTAGCCTTTTTCCTTGCACTCAAAAGAGAGATGGGAAAGGCTCAGGCAAATACAGAGAGGTGGGAAGGGCTCTGAAACAAAAAGCCTGCCTGCTATTGCCTTCTGCAGCTTTCTGCCTCTCTCCTGAAGGAATAAAAGATGTCAAATCTCCATACTTTGGGGCTCTGCCAGCTCTTCCCCTCTGTATTTTTCTTTCTTGCAGGAGTGGCTGTGCCTGGTGAAGGCAGGGAGAGGAACAGGAGGTGTTCTCACCTGGCTCCACACACGTTCTGACCCGCTGCGCCCCATTGCTCATTAATATGGCATTTTTAGGGTAGGATGGCTCCGGGCTGGCAGGTGACAAAATAGTTGGAGGTACGTGCTGCAGCTGGAGCCAGGAATTGCAGGGGGACAGGTGGAGGTCTGTAAATAAGGACACTTGGAGCCTGTCTGTGTGATGCCAAAGCCATTCCCGGCCAGGAGTGAGCTGAGCCCTTGTCCCTGCTTTAAACAGCAGGTCATTGCTGCTGGTGCTGCTGCTGTCATTGGGAGCCAAAGGACAGGATCTGCTCAGCTTTCAAGGGCTAAGTTCACCAAATATGTAAAACCCCCCAAACTGGCCAATTTCAGACTGTTTGTACAAGTTCACTGTGATTTCTTACCCCATCCACCTCCCTCGTTCCAGTGCCTGTGGCACCTGCAGCACCTCTCCTGCTCCCCATGTCCTGCTCCTCAGCAGGACAGCACCAAAAGGACATTGAGTGCCATGTCCAGGAAAGGAAACTGAGCTGGGGAAGGGTTTGGAGCACCAGGAAAGGCTGAGGGAGCTGGGAAAGGGGCTCAGCCTGGAGAAAAGGAGGCTCGGAGGGGACCTTGTGGCTCTGCACAACTCCCTGACAGGAGGGGACAGCCAGGGGGGTCGGGCTCTGCTCCCAGGGAACAGGGACAGGAGGAGAGGGAACGGCCTCAGGCTGGGCCAGGGGAGGTTCAGGTTGGAGACTGGGAAAACCTTCTTCACAAAAAGAATTGCTGAGCACTGGCAAAGGCACCCAAGGGCAGTGATGGAATCACCATCCCCAAAAACATGTGGATGTGATGGTTTAGGACAGGGTTTACTGGTGAATATGGCAGCGCTGGATTAATGTTTGGACTAAATGATTTTGGAAGGCTTTTCAGTACTTTAACAGTTCTGTCATTTCATGATTCTAGGACCTGCTTCTAAATCTGCCCATTTGTAAATCTAGGTCTAGGCCTGACCTTAGGAGGAAAACTTCAGGAGTGTGGGATTTTTACAAAGCACCACGTGATTATCCTACACTCACACTATTTTTCCTTGAAGTCAGTTTACATTTAGCTGCCTTGGGCTTGGCTGTAAATCCCATTTTTGTTTTGTAGCTTTTCTTGTGCCTTTTCTCTGGTCCCTACATTAATGTTGCTACTCCATATTCTGGTGTTTTGGCATCTACCTTTGCAAGCAGTTAAAAGTCAAGATTGCTTCATTGAGTTTGAAGGGCAGAGCAGTCCAGCACTGATTTTTCTTTGACATCTGCCTCATGAAATTGGCTCTATTGGTTCAATATGACTTATGGGCCATTTCAATTTGTTGGGGCTCTGTGGTGTTTTTTTTTTCCATTGATGTGGAGGTCTGCAGGCCCTGCATGGCAGTGAGAAGTTCGACCCAATCTGTGTAATAGGCTCGGGAGGTGGATTAGAGCAATATTATCAAACCATATCAATTTTTATGCAGGCCCATTAATGAAGTTCGTGTGGCCGGTCTGTTTATAGACAGTGCTGTTTGGTGTGTCATAGATCATTTTCTCCATAACTGAAATGATTATTGCAGACATGCAATCAATGAAATGTTCTTCTTCCAATTGGCACACTTGATTTTCCTCATGAAATTTTTGCTCGGGCTTTAATGGGAAGAAATTTCCAGTCCAGCTAGGCTCTGAGGACATCCAGTAAGGACACTGCAAAGGTCTATCCTTTGCCAGCAGTTCCTCAGGAAAGGAGCTGGGAATTCCAGTGGATCGTGCTTTTGGAAAAAGGCAAATATGAGAAGTGGATGTTGAAACAGGGGAATGGGTCAGACATGGAATAAGTTTGCTGCATTTAGTGGCAGTGGCTGAGTACCAAACTTCAGGAAAATGAGACCAAATCAGGAGGAGTCCAGTGGCAGAGGACAAGAGTCAAGTTTTAGAAACCATGAACCAGAAGAAAAGATTGAAGTAATTGTGTGGGTTAACTTTAGAGGAGAAAAGACAGAAGGGAATAAAAATGTCCCAATCTCCCAGTGCATCTGTGGCAGCTGAGCAGTTTCTTCCCTATGTCAGGGCAAAAAGTGAGTTGGCTTGGATGACAGCAAATTTAATCTAATCATACAGCTAAATTAGGCTTATTATAAAATTTCTAATAGGTTGAAATATGTGTTGGAATTGATTTTCCAGAAAGATTATATAATCTCAGTTACTGGATGTTTTAAAGGCCAAGGCCCATATATCCAAGAGGAATACATATATCTGTATGTATGTATATCTGTATGTATATCTGTATAGAGGATACTATATCTGTATCTACACACAGCAGATATAGAGGGTTTGAAACCCTTCCTCAGTCTTTCCATATTTCTTTTCCTGCAACACACCTCTTTGTACATCCAAAAATCACACATATCTTTACTTTTTTCTCCTCAGTTTTGACACACATCTTTTCTTCCTATAAAATTTGCTCATAGATGGTTTCACTTAAATAACATCCCCAGTGGGCTTCCCAGAAAGTCTTTTTCTGGGAATAAAAGTGCTCAGATATATGTGAATCACAGAGTCATAGAACCATGGAATGGTTTGGGTTGGAAGGGACCTTAAAAATCATCCCATTCTAAATCCCTAGACAACGTCCACTAGTGGAAAGTGGTCACTAAACTGGTGAAGAAAGGAGAAACTCTATTTCAGGTTTTTGGAGGAGGGTTCTGGCCTGGTCTTTGCTGACCCTGTATCATATATGTTACTGTGAAAAAATAATTAATAATTGTACAATTAATAATGGATATTTAGTGAAGAATCAATCATGTATAAATTTCTGTGTTTCTGTCTTGATGAAGAAGAATTTTGCCTGGATAATAAAGTGGATTTCATCTGACAGTAAGAGCTCCTGTAATAGCAGCAAACAATGTGTTGATGTCTCCTGGTTACTTACAGGTTACTGAGGCTTTTGGAATATCTTTTCAATATATTTGGGTTTTTTTCACTGAATTTAGTTTCCTTTCTCTGAGCACAAAAAATAAAATATTCAGTTGTAATAACAAATCCTCTGATGGCATGAAAACGTTATTAAACAACTTCAATAACCTCTAGAAACATAAATGTAATATAGGAGAAACATTCCTTTACAAAAGTCGATTGGAGGTATGGTTTGATGCTATTTGTCAAATCCATCTTGTTTCTAAAGCATGATGGAAGTTAATATTGATTGCCATTTTAAAGCCCAGCTTGTGGGCTTTGTTCCACTCAGCTGCCAGCATTGTCATTCCCAAGGTTTATTTTTCCTGTGCTCTCAGATCACGGAGGCTACTGGAGCATGTTAGGGCTGGTAATAATACAGCTGCTGATAAACAAAAGCTGTGAATATCAGAACAGCAGAATGAAGTGAAATAAGAGAATCTCTCCCTGTGTGTGGGCTGTGAACATGTTAACAGCACTAATCAAAATTTTTTTAGGGAAAAACTCCTGTAGTAACAACAGCAATCTGCCCATGGTATCAGTTCTTTCTCTAATCTGCCAGTAATGAATAATATCTGTCAGTTATTTGATCTGAGGTTTTGCCATCTGATCAATGGAATTATAAAATCCAAAACTAAAAAGAAAATCATTGTTACCTATCACTGTTCTTTTCAAGTATGAAACCTTACCTTAATACCTTTAATTAAAAGGATTTTTCTGTTGACACTTCTGTGTTTTCCCAGAGGTCTCATGTGTTTCTCCCTGGAGGTGTCCTCACTGTGCAGTTCTAGGAGTAGGGAAGTTATGCCAGACCTCTTTTTGTTGTTGTCACATTCCAGTGTCCCTGCAGAGCTGGAGCCCTGGTGCCTCAGGCTCTTGGCTTCACAGGCAGAGGGATGTGAGGGATGCTTCCAGAGCAGCATCACAAACTCCAGCCTCACACCGAGCATGCTGTGCAGGCAGGAGGACAACCTGAGCCCAGACTTTGGTGTAAAATGCCAGAAGGGGCAGCAGATCCCAGATTTGAGGTACTGCAAGCCACAAGTCAATAGGTAGGGGTGCTGCTGAAGCTGTGGACCTGCAGGAATGCAGGAACAGGAGTTCCTTCTTCTCCACCCTGAGCTGAAGGCCCTGAGCCTTTCCTTCACGGGAGGAATAAAAGATTCTCCGATAAAAACATCTCTGCCTTGTGCTGTCAGATGTCTTGATGTACTCAACACACTGCTACAAAGTGCTCAGAGTGCTGTTCTCCCCTTGAATTGCTGTTTTTCATGGGAAGGTTGCTCAGCTGGAAAACGTCTTGGCTGGCAGAGCCCCAGGAGGTCAAGCAGAGCATCACTGTCAGGCCGAGTTACAGCCTCAGCCTCCTGCCTCCCCAGATCTGCTTGGGTTTTTTTTCCCCCATCCATCAGGACAGTTTTTTCCCTATCCTGGTGAGACACAGAATGCTGCAGTTGCCTGTGCAAGTGAAGGCTTTATTAGCACATCTCCTTTGCACTGTCTGCTGATTGATGGGGCAAACAACCCCAAACACCACATGGGTGCAAACTTTCTATTACTTCACTGCCCTCAGAGAAGCATCACCCCAAAAGAGAAGCCTCACAACATGATCTGTGTATGCATAAAGTGATTTATTTCAAAGGCACACTGTATTAGCAGTGCTTCCACCCATGTGCTCTTCCCCTGACAGAGACAAATTGCTATCCTCAGCAGCTGGTCCTGCCAAGGCAATTTGCACTTGCTTTGCCAAGTGACAGGAAACTCTACTCTGTACCCTTGTCCCCCCTGAGTTGTCTTGTTAAAGCGTTTTTTGGGCTGCAGGAGCTGATCTGCAGCAGTTAGCCAAGGCACTAGGATGATCAAAGGGCTGGGAAAGTAGTGAGGAATTTTCCTGCTGAAGGAAAACTTTTAACCCCCCCCCAACCCTGCTCATCATTTGCTCTGGATGCTTAATCCTATTTAAATAACAACATGTCAAGCATGCCCAGTCATCAGCTAGCAGGTGTCCCTGCTGAGATTTCCAGCTTGAAGTTTTCCCGTGTCTTGGTGCAAGGATTTTTTTTTCCAGATATTGACTTTCAGTTTTCAAGGTTACTGATGATGTGCTCAGGCACAAGAGTTGTTCAGCCCACATCAAGAAAAGAGGCACAAAAGAAGATGGATGCAGTTATCAGGCAAATGGTCTGGCTGGATATATACTTTTGGATTTACCTGTAAGACCTCCTTTGAATAAATCCCTGTTTTTCTATAATTACCTGTGCAAACAGCCACGAGCCCTTGCCTTTCAGCTCCTCAAAGAAAGAGCTCTAATTTATGATGTTTACATGGCACTGTCTGTGTGCTGGCATCAAACAGGCTTCAATCTTCATCTCCTGCAAGAAACAAACAAATAAAAATCTTATTAAATAATAGTGAGAAACCTACAGGATCAATTGTGTGACAGTGCCTAATGTTGCACTTCCAGCTCCAGGTAAGCCAATTACTGGAGGTATGGAAAAGGACGAGCTTCAGGCAGCTCTGCTCCATCCTGTTGCTGCTGGTGGAAGAAAGGCAGGGCAAAGCTGGATTTCTAGATCAGACCAAGCAACCTGAGCTGGCTCTTTTGGCTGTGACAATGCTGAGGGCTTTCACACCCTGCCACTTCTTTCAGGAGACCTGTTCCATGATTTAATAACTCGGGTGCTTGCAATTCTGTGGCTGAACTAAAATTAGATGCTATGTTTGAGCCATTAGTCTGGCTCTGTATGTCCCAGGAGCAACAGTCCAGCAGTGCTGTGAGAAACAGTGGTGATTTTTTTTTTTGAGAAAACAAGAACAACTAAATTAGTGCAAAAAACCTGCAACTCAACCAAGCAACCAAGCAAAAACACCCAAAAAAACAAACCAGGAAAACTTGTTTCCTCTGTATACAGAAAATTTAAAACTCTTCAAAGCAGTAAAAATTGGGAGGGAGGAAAAGCAGTTAAATCAGATGATTCTCTATGCTGCTCTTAGGTGAAAAGCTGACTCTGGCAGTGTTCAAAGTGCTTGGTAACCTTTTGTCTGAATATTTCACAATTGTAAAAAGAAATAACTAAGTACTCAACCTCTTCCCTTTTTATTTTTATTTTTTTGTTAAATTAGGCCCAGAATAACTGTTAAAGGTAGTAACTGTTCTGTGCTAGTTTGTCAAATTATTCTCACACATTTTGGGTGCTGTTTTGGGGTTTTCTTTATAGATGTGGGTTTTTTTGCAGTGTTCACCAGACCAAACTCTGGCTTCCTGCAGTGCTTGTCATTCCAAACATGCCACATCCTCCTCAGGGCCTTGCCTGCTCCCTGGCCAGCCAGCTGGAATGATTCTAGCCAAAGATAATTAAAACAACAAGTGGCAAGCAGTGGAGAGCAAATAAGGAGTATTGAGCCTCTGTCTGTACGGACAGGGCCGTGTTTGCACATGGGTACAGATATTGGAATAAATGGCTGTGGCCCAGGAGTTGTGATTGCAGGGACTGGGAAGCAAGGAGGGTGTTCTGAAAACTGCTGGATGAGGGGTTGTGGATTTAAACACAGCAAATGCTGTGTCCAGGACAGCTCATTTTGGCTGTCCCAAGCCTTATTGCTACAGATCCCTGCCTGGTCACTTTGCTTTGGGGATCAGCTGGAGCTTTGCCAGCTCCAATGGGAGCACAGCCAGTTTGCATAATAACATTTAGTGGGTATCAGTCTTCATCTTCCAGGATTGCCTTTGTCAGCTGCTTCAATTAGATCCTCTTAATGTCCACATTAATAAATGTCTTTTAGTGGGATGAAATTATATTTGGATGGGAAAATGTGTGGGAAATCCAGGCACAGAAAGCTCTCAAAACCTTGTGCATGCAGGCCCAGACATAGAAATAAATACAGGGTTTGATTTAAGACCTTGGAAGAGGCTTCCAGATTTAGAATGGAAGCAAGAGTGTGGATTTGTAGTTTAGGCAGAAACAAGTCAAGTTGGTAGTGAAAAGTTTCAGAGTAGGGAAGTTTGGCTAGAGAATTTGTTATGAAGGCAGTAAGAAGTTACTAGGTGCAGCACTGTAGGTTTGTGTGTCATTTTATGATTGGTTAAGAAATTCCACACTGCGGCAAAACATGTAAAACAAAATAATTAGTGATTGGTGTAAAGACACCAACAAACTTTGTGGCAGTGGTTTATTGGCTAATAAATCTTTAAAAGGCATTGTAGCTAGAGATCTTGGGACCTCTGGTAAATGATGTGAAGATGTTCTCACCCTCTCTGAAACTGATGAAGATAAGAGCAATAGATCATCCATTTAACATGTCTCTCAATAATCTCGATAAAAACGGATTCAGTGTTACCATATAGGTGTAATTCCACTGCAGCTTTTTGATATCCATGGATTCATTCATGTGATCAGAGAATCACAGAGAAGACTCAGAACACCTTGATTTGGAAGAAGCCAAAAGAAGAAAGTCCAGACGAGGCACCAAGGTGATCAGAGGGATGGAAAGGCTGGGAGAGTTGGGATTGTTCAGCCTGGAGAAGAGAAGCTTCAGTATGATGTAATTATGGCCTTCCAGTGCTTGAAGGAGCTGACAGGAACCATGGAGAGAGACTGTTTGCAAGGGATGGAGGAACAGGACAGGGGGGAATGGCTTCCCACTGCCAGAGGACAGGGTCAGATGGGATATTGGGAGGGAATTGTTCCCTGTGAGGGAGGTGAGGCCCTGGCACAGGGTGCCCAGAGAAGCTGTGGCTGCCCCTGGATCCCTGGCAGTGTCCAAGGCCAGGCTGGACAGGGCTTGGAGCAACCTGGGACAGTGGCAAGTGTCCCTGCCCATGGCAGGGGGTGGCACTGGGTTTTAAGGTCCCTTCCAACCCAAACCATTCTGGGATTCCGTGATTCAGGTATCCATGCAGTCTCTGTGCTTGTCAAAATGAGTAGGATATGGTAAACACTGAAAAATGAAATCATTCACAGAGAAGTGAAACAACTTTCTGAGACTTTTCTAGTGGTTTCCAGGTCAGGAGTCATGAAAGATTGGCTTGCGTAGGAAATTTTTTGTTCCCATCTTTAAGTCTCTTTCCATGTTGTAGAGAATTCCTGGCAGCCTGTTCTTAAGTGTAAATGGATATAACTTTCCACAACTTCATTAGTGTCTCACTGATTATCAAAAGCTGAGCTTTTATTAATGTGTGGTGAATTGAAGTTTCATTCCCTATGATCATCAACATCTCTGGAACTGTTCAAAAAACTTGTGGATGTGGCACTTGAGGACATGGTTTAATGTTACATGTGGTGCTGGTGCTGCATTGATTGCTGGTGATCTTAAAAGTGTTTTCCTACTTTCATGGCTCAGACAAAGAGAGAATTCATGAACTCTGGTGTCATCTCTTTCAGGCTCTTTCATTTATTTTTCAAGTACTGTGGTGTTCAAACCCAAATATGCTGGTGAATTTTCTGTATTAAAATCAGCAGCATGATGGGTGAGGGGGAAAATGCTTATAAATAGAATAGCAAGGTTGTAAACCAGGCCTGAAGTGGGTGTAATGTCTGCTGCCTGCCTCACACTAGCACCTGGAACAGGTTTGCCCCCTTTTCTAAGCTGCAGAACTTGTTAAAAGTGTGTTAAGTAACCCAAGGCAATTTCAATCAATAATCTGGTCCTTGTCTGACAGCTTTGGTATTGGATACATATTCATACCCTCCTTCAAAGCTGATTCCTCTTTATTCTTCAGAGGGTGCGAGCTTCATTGCTAATCAGAACACTATTCCTACTTATAACTTGTAGCAAGTGAATCTCAGCCAGTTGTTTAAATTGAAATTTTTAGCTGCCAGTCAAGACAGGTCAAATGGGAAATGAAAAAAATTAGGATCACTGACTAAAAAGAAAAAGAACAAATATCTCTATGCATCCACCTGTGGCTGCATGTATTCTCTGGGATGTTGACTCCAAGCAGATGGCAACTATTCACATGGCCTTCCTATCTTAAGAAATTATTTCAATTCAAAGGAAATAAATGCTGTTAAAATGCCATCCACTCACTGCAATTGACTTTGCCAGCAGGTTAAAATATCTCCGAAATTCATATTCCACTTCAGTTTGGGATTTTTGATGATAAAGTGACTCAACTGTGTCTGCAGCAATTGTCTCCACCATTTCTCTGGGAAAAAAAATCCCAACAAAACAATCCAGCATCCCTGGTATGGAGAGAAACCTCAAATTTATTTACACAGCAGCAGAAAATACAGGCCTTAAACACTGAGGGCACATGTGCAGGATGCTTCAGAAGCAGAAATAACGAGTAGCTCTTGTTTCAATGAATTTTGAATTGATGACTCCACCAAAGGCTCGAGGAGAAATAGGAGCACAAAGGTCTGGTGGCTGCTGTAGGGGCTTGGAGGGGGTTATTGGCAAATTGAGGGTTAGAAGGCTCTCCAGTCCCTCCCAGCACTACTTTAAATCAATAAATGCTCGGTTGCAGCCTTCAGGTGTTGCTAATGTGAGGCATTAAAAACAATTCCAGCTGCATGATAACCTCTGATATTCTGAACTGGGCCATTTTATCTCACAGAAACACCTTTCCCAGCTCAGAAAATTATGGAGCACTTGCCCTTAAAGCCTTCGTAATCGCTGCAGGTAACACCTTGGATAACTCAGCCCTGGGTTTGCAGAGCTCCTAAATGTCCCTTGTGGAGTAATATAGGGAAGGGAGGTCACAGTGCCAAAGCAGGGACATTTATCTAACAAAGGCAGCATTTGATATTGCACCTCATTTTTTTGTGCTCATGCTGGAAGACAAGGACAAAGGACACTTGAAAATTACAGCCTTTTTAGAGTTAATAGATGTAGGTGGCTCTTGGAGCACAGAATTCTTCTCTGAAATCTGAAAGCTCCTCTGTCTGACATATTTCTACCTCTAAACATTGGAATTATCTGACTGAAATCAGTGAAATCATTAATTTACACTGGCAGACATAGGAATGCCAACAGAGACAGGATCATCCCTGTCACCAGGCAGTAGAGGATGCAAATGGCTTCTCTATATTCCTTCTACTTTTTCCCAATTATTTTTTCTTTTCCCATCAATAACCCAATCTCCCTTCCTGTGTATCATTGCAGCAAAAGCTTCTGGAGACAGACGTGCTGCCCCGAGTTATTCCCTGACTCTGGCTTTTCTGCTTTAATGCTGGAACACTGAAAAAGCAGAAAAGGATTTTGACAATTGAAGTTGCAGGCGGGTTTGCTCTTGGTGCCATTGTAATTTACTTGCTCAGATAAATGTCTTTTACACTTGGGTAATTTCTTTGCATTGTGCGTGTTATTCATAGTTGAGTGAACTTGAAAATCCTAAAAGACGCTTTAACTTGGCTCTTTCTTGTTGGAATTGCTTAAGAAATGTTTATGGGATTATTGTCTTGCCTTGCTTTTTAGTCAGTCAGTCTCAGTTGGAAGAAAGAAGCTGCATGTAACAAAAAAGAAAGCAAAACCCCCAAACATATCCTGCAGCAAACCAAGGCAGGCTTACTGGGGATGGGGATATTTGAGCAGGGCTATGTTATGCTCTGTGATGGTGTTTCAGGGGAATTTAGGGATGAGATAGCCCCAAGAACAGAACCACACCGCTCAGGAACATTACATCTATAATTTACCAAGTGGGATAGGCAGAGCAGGTGGGTTGTGATTTTTATGATGAGGTTTCTGCTGAATGACTTTTATCCTCAGACACTCACAGATTTCACACTCCCCAGTCCTGCCCCTGTCCCTGCCCCATTTGGGAACAGCACCAGGGACCCAGGGGAGAGGAATGCACTGGAATCCCACTGCTGGGTGTGTCCATTTCTGGGATACAGCCCAGCTCCTGCACTGTGGGCTTGGACTCCTACCTGATTTGAAGTGTGTGTAGAGAGAACCCCACAAGGGGTTTGTTCTTCCCTATTTAGTGCTTTGTAACTCGGCTGCTTGGCCAAGACCTCAATGACCTGGGCCAAGCACCCTGTTCCCACCCCACATGAGCCAATTCCTGCCCTAGCTGGGTCACTATCACCCTTTAAACCCCATGCCCAATATCTATTTGAAGGTTCTAAAGTTCCTAAATCATTAGAGCAAGTGCAGAGCTTTTGGGTAGGTTTTCCTCACAAAAATGATCTGTGTTTTTACTTCCCTGCACGTGCCAGAATCAACTCATGAGCTGGAGCTGGACAAGTGTGGCCAAGGTCTCCAGCATCTGAGCAATGCTTTCAGGGAAGGTTCACCCCATGACAGCAATTTATTGCCTTTATCAATTATTTGGAAGAGACAACTCAGTTGGTAGAGGGGGAAATAGAAGATACATAATGCAAGGAGTAAAGAGGCAAAATTGACAAATAGTTGATAAAAATGTAACCTTCATTTTTTTGTTGACTGAGCTGCTGCAAACGATATGTATTTTAACAGAGCCAAAGGAAAAGTCTTGCATTTGATAGTAAAAACCCACTAGAATATCTTGCTGATAGCAGCAGACTCAACATCATAGAAAATATTTACACCAAAAGTGAAATTTTGTAGGGATTCTTTTTCCTAGACACTCAATGGGATTTGATGAAAGAAATTAATTCGGGGAAGTTTTGTGTCTTATGCTCCATAGGACCTTAAAATCAACAAATCTTTTTCAAAGGACTGTGATTGTGTTGTGAGAGGAGTCTTGCACAGGTGAGGGAAAGTAGAGTGAAAAAAAAAGATTTTTTCCTCTAAAGAAATAACCTAACTTAGAAACAACCCTAAAAAAAACAAAGAGCCAAACTAATAGTATAAAGTAACCTGAATAATGGTAATAATTTTCTGATTTGCCATCAGTCTGGATCAGATCAGGAGAGGGGTGGGATGATTCTGTCTTGCAAGCTAAGCAAAAGCATTAAACTGACCTATTTTGTTATTCAGAGCTGGAAACTCCATGCAAACCCCCTATAGCTCTGAGGGAAATACAGGTCTGAGTCTGCCAGGTGCTGAGCCTTCTGTCTGCTCCTTGAATAACTTAATACCTCTCCAGTGCTGTGCTAAAAGTGAGTCCCTCATGTTTGGGAAGCCAGGTCAGGAATGGGAGGCAAATGGAAACAAACCAGTTTGGAGATGGTCTTTAATTACAGAAATTCAGAGAAGGGACAAGAAAAGGCTCTCCTTTGTCTGCACCAGCCTTTGAGTTTGGGGCCATTTGGAAGGATTAGACACTGTATATATAGTGCATTCCAAGTGGGACAAGCCTCTGTTCCAGTGGCAGATCATCAGCCAGCAGCCTGCTGGGGACAGCTCCATTGAAACCCTTGGAAAAACCCCTTTTGTATTCAGGGCTTTGAGTCCATTCCTGTCTGTCCTCAGGTGGCCCCTGCCTGCTGCTGCTTCTGACTTCACACTCTGAGCATCTCAGAAAATGGGCTCTGAAACCATATATATATTTTTTTAAATTTCTTACTCTTTTAAAGGCATCTTTATAGAGCACATTGCAGGTGAGGCCCTGACAAAACAATCCCTTCACGTCACTTTGTGCAACAAGCTGAAGTTTTTTGAGATTGTAAAACTTCAATGAGAACACCTTAATTTAAAAAAAAACCAAACTGCTTTTGTTTATTATTGAAGCCCAGTCCCCTTCTGCTCTCATGCCCCACATCTGCTCTGCAGTGAAACAAACTTTTTCTGAGCCTTCTGATTGGGCTTTTACATCTGTCTGTGGTATCAAGTGATGGCACCTGGACTACTTTCACCTGCAAAGCATCCTTTTCACAGCCACAGCTCCCAGTCTGGGTATTTTTCATGTTTTTCCTTTGCATGGACCATTGGTGTTACAGCTGTGCAGCAGCACTAGGAAAAAGAGAAGGGGAAAAGGAGGAGTTGGGACAGTGAGCCTGGTGAAGAGGACGTGGGGAAAAGGGAGATGCACACAACAGCCTCCCCCCAAGCTCGTGCTGGCCTTTGATAGAGCAGCCTGGGCTGGTGGAAGGTGTCCCTGTCCATGGCAAGGGCTGGGGCTGGATGGGCTTTGAGGTCCCTTCCACTCCACACATTCCCAGATTCTCTGATTCCACGGTCAGTCCAGTGACTGCAGCCATTAAATAGTGGAATTTCCTGAACTCTGGTGTATAAAATCCAGCCCTTTTTTTCCAACTGAAGGTCAAAGGCTTTTCAGTTTTAACTCCATACCTTTACTCAGCTTATGGTGCTATTCAGATTAGGGTGTTATATCTTTTGTCAGTTATTTTAGGGATCTATCCACAGACTGACTGCAATATGAGAATCCTTTGGCAGAGCCAGGAATTTCCAGGGCTTTAATGTTCATAGTTGGCAAACACAGGAAAACCAGCTCAGCTGAATTATCCTTTTCTTCTGGCTGTCCTTGTGACTATGTACAGCTGCACACAGGTGCAAAAATCCACATGTATGATAGGAAACCTGCTACTCCTAATTAAGTCAGGGTGCTTGACAACATTAACCACCTCTTCCAACCCCTCCATCTTCAGGGAGTTGTAACTGAGATTCTCCTAATATCCCAGGGAATGGTCCCGGCCCCAAGGCTGCCAGAGCTCCAGGAGTGTTTGGACATTGCTCTCAGGGATGCACAGGCTGGGATTTTTGGAGTTTCTGTGCTGGGACAGGAGTTGGACTCTATGATCCTGGTGGGACCTTCCAGCCCTGGATATCCTGTGATTCAATGAAATATGAAAAGACTCAGTCTTAAGTCCAAGCAGGATGTTGTAAAACAACCTAAAGCATGACCAAACTCTACTTCACGGTCAAAGTTGCTTATCTTTACTTTTGTTTCAGCCAAAGAAGCTGTTTTGCCATGGCAGGACTGCTAAATGGCACAAACCCCTTTTGGTCTGGGCATATATTTCAGTCAGAAAGCAATCAGGGGAAAATCTACTGCTTTGCAAATCTCCCCATAAATTTGAGAGGCCACTTACCTTGCAATGAAGGGTTATTCTGCCGAGTGAGAGGGAGCAGAGTCCCTGCAGTTGCCATCTAAGTTGAATTATATTTAACCTGGAGAATAAATTTGGCATAAGAGTTATGCTGCACCATTAAAGTGGGGCCTATGTGCCAGCCTTGAAATGACTGTAAGGTCATCCACAGACTCCCAACAATTACTCTTGTGCTAACCCCAATAACCAGATTTTAGCTAAATCATAGATACCTCCAGTGTTCTCAGACTTTTCCCAAAGACTTGGAGGGATGAGCAATTTAAAACTGAGAGTTTAATGTAAACCCTGCAGATACCGAGGGGAAAAAAATGAAACTGAGAAAAATCAGTCAAATGTAGCTTGGAGAAGGATGGTTTGCAAAGGGTGATTGGAGAAGGGGGAATGGCTTCCCACTGCCAGAGGACAGGGTTAGATGGGATATTGGGAAGGAATTGTTTCCTGTGAGGGAGGTGAGGCCCTGGCACAGGGTGCCCAGAGAAGCTGTGGCTGCCCCTGGATCTCTGGAAGTGTCCAAGGCCAGGCTGGACAGGGCTTGGAGCAACCTGGGACTGTGGAACGTGTCCCTGCCCATGGTAGGGGTGGGACTGGATGGGCTTTAAGGTCCCTTCCAACCCAAACCATTCTGGGATTCCACGATTCAGGCATCCATGCAGTCTCTGTGCTTGTCAAAATGAATAGGATATGGTAAACACTGAAAAATGAAATCATTCACAGAGAAGTGAAACAACTTTCTGAGACTTTTCTAGTGGTTTCCAGGTCAGGAGTCATGAAAGATTGGCTTGCGTAAGAAATTTTTTGTTCCTATCTTTAAGTCTCTTTCCATGTTGTAGAGAATTCCTGGCAGCCTGTTCTTAAGTGTAAATGGATATAACTTTCCACAACTTCATTAGTGTCTCACTGATTATCAAAAGCTGAGCTTTTATTAATGTGTGGTGAATTGAAGCTTCATTCCCTATGATTCAACCACTTCTTCCTCTTCTTTCTACTTTCAGCAGATGGATCATTAAAGGGTCCCTATAGCATAAACTTATTTAAAGATATTCCTGGCTGCTTTGGCAATAGAAAGAGACTTGGAATTTAGTTTCTAAAAGTCAGTATTCCCTCATTTAATGTAATTACAAAACTACATAATTTTTAAAAATGAGACATTAACTCCACATTTATGATATTTAATGCTCTCGGTGTGCAGATGGAATGCATGTAAATGTGAAATTTAAAAAATGGTATTTTAGAAACATTCTACTCCAGGACCTTCTGTACATGACTTAGGGGAATCGGCAGCAAATCCATTCAAGGCATGAGTTATGGATGATAAAAATCCAGGGAACTTGTCTAATAAATAATGGCACTAAAACCCTCTTCCACAGTTCTCATTTCTAATGTGAAAATGTGCAGCCTGGTGTGACTGAAATGTGAATTGCGTGCCCTGAGACCTGTTCTCCTGGGGGAGCATGAGGGGATGGATCCTCCTTGACTAAACCATGGCAGTGGAAGCCCAGTTTCCATCCTGGATCACCAAGTCCAACTTTTGACCCTAGTTATGAGTGACCTGAAATTTTGGCCTGTGGTTGTGAGACTCCACCTGTGGGAAATCACTGCCTTGGGATGGTGTTTTGAGCCTGTCATTTTGTCAAGTGGCCTCAGTGCCACACCATCCTAACTGGTGCCACCAGGCATCTGTCACAGGGATGTGCATGGATCCAACATCCCATTCCAAGCTGGCCTGACTACAACACACATCCCAGGCTCAGTTTTCCCTGATGAGTGAAACAGTGAAATTCCCACTTGTTTATATCCTGCATGGAATCAGCTCCCTGCATACACAAAATATTTAAATACGCACAGAATATATATGATAGCAGGATCCAATAAACCCTCCTGATGCACTAGCAAGAGGAAAAATAGCACAGAAATAAAACCCAGGGGGTCTGTGCTGTGCTGTTTCTATTCTCTCTATTTCACAGTCATTTCTGCAGTTGCTGCTCTCCTGCAGCAAGAGAAAACTCTGCCAATTTGAGATGATACTTTAAAACTCACTTGTCATCCTGGAAGTTCGAGCTGACCACTGGTATTCCTTGCAGTGAGGAAAGAGGTGGACAGGAGTGACTCACATTTAATATCTATTATAATGTAATTCCAGGTTCTGGGTTCTGACAGATGCTTGAGCTGCAGAGGAAGGGTCATGAGTGACAGAGTCATATAAAGAAAGGGAAATGAGATGTCAAGGTAAGTTAATGGGGCTTGTTGGATATTACAGCTCTCCTGGGTTGGGTCAGCCCCCAGCAAAAGTGTACTTGGAACCACAGAAAAGCCCTCCTTGAAAAAAGAGGTTAAATTGTTGGGAAAAAAGGTTGAACAGGCTAAACTGTTGGGAAAATTTTAAAGGCTCTATTTCCGCCTCCATTGGCTCAGATGGTGTTCAACAAAGGGCAAGGGAAGCTACCACAGGCAGTTTACCTCTTAAATCCAAACTAAGAATTATAGATTCATAATATTTTTCAAGCTAAAACTATGTTTTATACTTTTTTTTTTTAAACCCAGGGCAGTTTCTTTCATTTTTCTCCTTATAAATGGGATCAAAGCTTTCACTCAATCTCAAAGTGGCTTTTTTGTTCCATTGTTGAATTATAAAAATCAAACACAAGCCCAGAGAATTCTGAGTTCAGTAATTGCAAAGCAGCTTATATTTTCATCCCCCTCTTTTCCTCTGTTTTGTCTTCATTGAGAAATGTAAGAGGTTGAGAAAAGGAACTTTTGTAATTAAATTATTCACAAAAAAGTGAGCAAACCAGGACATCAGACTTTCCGCTAATAAGCTGCTGCTTTTTTTCTTCCACATCATTAATATCCCTTTTGCTAAAGTTATTAAGATGAAAAATGGCTATCAATACTTTATTTTTATAATCAGAAGTGCACTTATTTCTTATACACATAATTCCTTCTGACATCAGTCACCTTAATCTCACATTGTTTGTGCTTCAGCAGGCTTTGACACTGCTGCAATTATCTCCTGCTGTTTAATAAAGCAGTTTTGTTTGGAAGACAGAATCAAAACCTAACTGATGACCAGGAGACAAGAAAGTTGGCATGGGAATTGGCATGGATTTGCATCCAATGGGAGCATGGAGCCATTTACCTGGTCTGTTATTTGCCTCAGGTAGGGTGTCTGGAGATGTTTTGGGCTCGGACTCGCAGACTGCAATGGGACTGGCAGGGAAGACTGGGCAGGCTCTGTGGGACAGCATCCCTTTGCCAGGCACAGTGGGTGCATCCCACCAGCAACGTGTCAGGCACCTCTGGAAGGAGCTTTTGTTGTGGAGTGGCTCTGAACGTGCTGTGGCCTCTTTCTCCTGTGAACAAGGAAGAAGGGAACTTCCAGAATACATGGGCAGAGAGTATTTATGAGGGTCTGGAGGGACAGGACAATGAAGAATGTCTTCCCACTGGCTGAGGACAGGGTTAGATGGGATATTGGGGAGGAATTTTTCTCTGTGAGGGTGGGAAGGCCCTGGCACAGGGTGCCCAGAGCAGCTGTGGCTGCCCCTGGATCCCTGGAAGTGTCCAAGGCCAGGATGGAAGGGGCTTGGAGTACCCTGGGCTAGTGGAAGGTGTCCCTGCCCCATGGCAGGAGCGGCACTGGATGGGATTTAAGTTTCCTTCCAATCCAAACCTGTCTGGATTCTATAAATGAATTGCACTCTTTGCATCTTGCAAAAGCCTTGCTTGGCCACAGTCAAATGTTGTTTCTATGAAAACATTCTTTAAGCATCCAGTTAGATTATTTTATTGTTCACTAAACCATTTCCTGCCCTCATACTCCATGGAAATCAGTGAACAGCTGATACCCACAGTGTCAAAGAGCACCAAAATCCCAGAATCCCAGATTGGTCTAGGTTGGAAGGGACCTTGAATCCCATCTCATTCTCTCCCCTGCCGTGGGAAGAGACACCTTCCAGGTTACTCTGAACCCCATCTAACCTGTCCTGGTCATGTGGAGTTAATTTTTCTCAGGCAAGCAGGAATTTGGAGGATAATGTGCAGGGTGATTCACATGCTGAGGACAGCCCTGTTAGCAATGCCACGGCTGCTGATGCTGCTTTAGCTCCTGACAATGATGAGTGGGGTGTAATATCTGATAAAGATTAGAGGCCTCAGAATCCAAACAAAACTCCTGATCAGGAATCCCATGATACCAAAACACCATTTACAAGCTCTGACAGTGAGATAATTGGTCTGGGTGTGGCTTCTACTTACTGGAATAAATGATGATAAATAGTGACTCTGGCTGGACTTTGACTGGGGAAAATGGAATACTCACAGATATATTTTTATATTATTTCTGCTGTCAGAAGTCTGGAGAAGGGAATGTCTGTGCATTTTTGTGTGATCTGTGAGTAGAACAGGGCTGGCTGTGCACAAGCCAACTTCTGCACTGCTTCATTGCGACTCCCACACCGTGCTCCTTCCTCCATCATATCCTATGTGTCTCATCCATAAACCCCACACCAGAGCCATTCCCCCTTCTGCCATCACCCACAGCCATTATTCTTGTCACCTGTGACATTCCCATCACTTAAGAATTTTCTCTTGACCTGAAAATTGGATTGTCATCTCAAGATGGATCATGAAAGGAGGAAACATTGCTCAATGAATCCATTCCTAACTCCCCTCTGTGAAATAGTGGGAAGTAATGTCAGGATATGTGATGTTCATCCATCACTGTCCAGGTGTCTCAGAAACCATCAGTTTCTACTGCCCTTTCCTGCAGCCACCTCTACATGACCAAGCTACTCCAGGTGATGTAAAACAAGCCCTGGGAAGGAGAAACTTGCTGGAAGAACAGAAAGTAAGGCAAGAAGGGCAGATTTCCTTTTTCTTTACCCTTCTGACAAGTTTTGGGGGGGTGGTGTTGAGCTTACTCAGGTCTTTTTTGGGGGTCTGCAAGGGGGATGATGCTGGGAAAGACGTGGAGGGACATTTTTCATCAGCTCCATGTATGAGGAGGTGTCACTTTGTCCTCATACCTAGCAGGGAAAATGCAGTTTGGGAAGCTGGGCCTTACACCTGACTCCAGACCTGTGCATTCACCTCTGCATTTCAATTCAGTTCTTCTACTGAGCAGTGCAGGAAGCTGAGGATTTACAGGGAGAGTGTTGACATGCCTTTGAATTGGGGCTGTAGACTTAAACTGCAGCAGTGGCCTTTAGCTCTAGGAGAAGCACTGCATTTATAAAATTAAAAGAAAAAACAACCCCAGTTAACCTGCAGGCCCATTCCCTCCAAAATTGTGTCTGCTTTCCTCATGAAAGAGGAGAGGTACATTTGTCAGTGCAGTGTTAAACACGAGATGCTGAGTTGCCAGGAGGAACATATTTGTTATGACAGTCAAGATGCACTATCCACTGTCTCTTAACCAAGTAAATATTGCAGGACTGCTCATTAAAATGCAGACATCTGTCTTCATCTGTTGCCCCCCCCTTCTGCAGTTCCAGATTTTGAGGTGGTGACTGACTGGAGAGGGGTTCAGCTACCAGAGCTTGGATTGGGCAGTGTGGGATTTCCCTGTGCAGCTTTTGCTGCCCCATCATCATTAAAGACAGAATGCTTGCTCTGTGCAAATGAAATTAAACATTAATATTTCCAGCGAGAGGAATGTAGGTAGAAAATTGATTGCAGAATGAGAGTGGGAAGGGAAAAAAGAAGTATCCCACTTTTGGTGGTTTGGAGATAACTTGGATGTGATGAAATGGAAAGTGATGCAGATTTTCAGATTCAATCTCTCTAAACTAAGTAAACACTAAAAGGGCTTCTGTTAAAAATGATGGCTCCAGTTGTTCAGAAAATATTACTGGTGACTCTCACCCCTCTCCTGATCCACTATTGGAGCAGAAACTAGAAAACCTTTCTTGAGGAGACCTTCCCAGCTAACATTACAGTTACCTCATCTTCTCCTTTTCCCAATAAACCTCCCATTCAAACGCAAAGCACACACTTCACCAGAAGAAAAGATGATTTCCTAGGGCCAGGTGAGGGCTTTTTTTAGCACTTGAATCCGACTGAGTAACAAAGGGAAGAAAAACACACTTCAAGCCTTCAAATCATAGATTTTGCACAGCCCTCCAGCTCTCGGGGGGCTGTCAGCACATGCTGACTGAGTTCACCCATCACAAACTCCTCATACCATGGTACATTTGTTAAAATGAAAGGTGCCTCTTCAGAATAAATCTCAAGGAATGTATTGCCTTTAACTGCAACCATTGTTGGTGCCTCTGACTGAAAATCCTTCAGAAATTTCTTATTAAGGGAAGTGCTTCTGTGGCAGAGGACAGGGAGCAATTGTGTGCAGCGTTTGTATTGCTTCAGTCTGCTGGAAAGCATTGATAGACATGGGCTGGGGCCGATTGGAGAAATATCCCTGTGAAAACTTCTGTTAATTTTACAATAGCACGTTCCAGCAGCAAGGCAGGAAGGAAAACTTCCCTAATGGTTGTAATGTAGGTTATTTTGCTTGACTTGCTGTCTCAGATTAAGATGACACGTCCATCTGAAGCCATCTGTGACAGGCTTCTTATATAGGAAATTATCCTCATCCAGATGTTGGAATTTGAAAGGACCATTGAACTTTGTAAAAAAACCCAAAGTACAGGTAGATGCTTAGACAAGGTAAAAGTACCTGTAGAAACCTTTATGTGCCTTTAAGATTAAAGGTGAGATTAGCAACTTCATCTTTTCATAGAGAGTCCAGATTCACCCAGCTCAGAAGTTTCTAGGCAAGCCTCCCACTTTCTACCAACTGATTTTAAATGCACAAACAAACAAACAAACAAACATTGACAGGTTTTTGCAAAAATATTACTATGCTGATTCATTTCATGGCATCCTAAGTTTATTCCTGAGAGCAGAGCATTGCGATTTTAGTTTTGGAGAGCTGGGCAGGACTCACAGACAGTGGAAGTGAGACAAACTCTTTGCTGCAGTTTCAGTGCTCAGGTAATTACATGAATGTCTGAATTAAAGGATCTTTTGGTCGTGAGAGGGTCCAAACAAACAGGGAACAAACTACCAGAGCATTTTTGTAAAGCCTGGGTATTTTGGCATGCCAGGGTTGTTTTTAAGAGCTGAAAAATATGTGTATCTGTGGATCCTAATATTCAAAATACTCTCCTGGTGTGGGGAAGTTGGGACTCATGGTCCCTGCTCTACGCTTTATGTCTGGATTTCATTCTCTGTGAAGCAGATGTACAGAAATTAAAGTATTTATCCTGCCCTCCTTTGGGCTCCTGCAGGCAGAGAGAACCCTCCCAGCTTCTACATTTCAGTCTCAGGATACTCCTGGAGCAGAGGTGGATGTTTCTGGATCACCCAGCCGGGGTTATCCCTGCCATGGGCACACAGAGCCCACGTGGGTGCTGCAACAAAGGTGCCAACGCCCAGGAGGATAAAAGTGATCTGAGGTTTGTCTTTCTGGTGAGGGGCTCACAGCCACAGCTGTGAAAGACACACCAGGATCCCTCTGTTGTCACCTCCTCTGCCTGACAGGCAGCCCGTGCCAAGCACGGGGGATGTCAAAACACAGTGTTATTTTGTGAGGAGCACCAGGTGCCTGCAGAGGAAGAAATTGCTGGTTTACCTGGTGTTTAAGGCACATTAATAATACAGCTACTTTGATTTCTTAAACTCGAACTAAAGGCTGTATTCAAAAGCTGCTGTCTTCAGTGCCTTTGCAATTGAATTACAGTCCCCCACACCGTATTTTTGGATCTTAAATAATTCTCTTTTGTGATTGTTTGACAAGAATCAGACGTCCTCCCACCCCATGCCAGTGTCTACTGCATGTTTAATGTCTTTATCTGGTTCTTCTTGCATTAGTCATCTGAGTGTTTGACAGGTATACATCCTGGGCTCTTTAAGTATATTTTTATTAATCTATTCATGGGCTCAGTGCAGGTTCTGATATCCATCAGTGCCGTTGCCTGAAATTAAAGTTAAATTCTTTTCTCCCGTGGATTAGCACAAACAGATCCTGGTGATGATTTATTTAAACCCAGCTTTTCTCCTCACCAGCAGGAGCGCTGTCTTCCAGCACTCCCATTCATCCACCTGGCTGCAAATCCCAACTACTTGGCTGTGTCACAGGATGGGAAATGACCACATAGAGGTGACCCTGCAGCCCTCATAGCCTCCCCTGAAGGTGGTCTGAGTGTTTATATTGTCTTTTAGGTGTTTGGAATCTTTCTTAGCACTGCTAGAGTATTGTCCATTGTGATGTTTGGCATTGTGCCTTGCTTTTATGACAAATTTCAGTTTCCTTATCAAAGTTTCACAGCAGCCTCTGGCTTTTATGTTGCATTTGGAGTTGGGAAATATGGACACAGCCCTTCCAACTGCAGGATGACTCAGGAGGAATGAATAAGTCAAAAAGCTTTTTCATGGCTCACGTTCCTGCTGTCTGCTGCTCAGCTTGTGCCCCTGCTGTGTGCAGAATGCCTGGTTTTCCAAGGTATTGCTTGGAATCCACCAGGATTGCTCTCTGATGGGCCAGTGCCTCCTTAGCAGCAGCAGTTAAGGTTGGCAGGTGAAATTCAATTTGGCAGCATGGGGAGAAGTGGGGAAAGTTTGGGGGAGAGGGGGAAGGAATAATTTTGGCCCTGTCACATCAGAGCACGGGAAAGGGGCTGGGACAGGCCACTGGTGCTTAGGAAAATGCTGGGAGGGAAGGGCTGGCATGGAAGGGGTGAGAGGTGAGGATGGGGATGTGCCAAAGGTTTGATGTTCATTCCCAGAGCTCCCTGATCCTCATCTCTTACAGACTCTTCTTCCCAGAACACCTCTCCCTACACTGGTGCTCCTATTGCCTCTCCCCACCACAGCACTTCTTCCTTTCCCCAAAACCTTGGTCTGCTGCCCTGTCAGATGGCAAGCAGCCCCATGTCAGAGTGCCTGGGTGTGCCACAGATCAGCTTTCCTGGTTTTCTCTTGCTGACAGCCTTGTCTGTAGGGTCAGCAGCTCCCATCCCTCACCACAAACTCCTGACAGGCAGGAGGAAGGATCCAGGGCTCAAATGGCATTTTTGGCTTGGTCAGCTGGGATCAGGATCTGGGTGATGGTCAAGGCTCTGTGGCTCTCCCTGGAAATCTGGCATTGGTGTGTGCCAGGGCCCTGAGTGAGCCTGGGTGATTTTGGATCACATCCCATCTTTACCCTCAGAATTCCTGCTTTAGATCTTCCTGGAATATGGCTGGAAATTTCATCTGAGACCGGAGCAAGTCACCAGTGAGTTGGTCCCTTCCTACTCAGGTTATTCTGAGAATTCAAACACTGTTGAGGGTTCAAGGCATGACACAATGCCAAAGGAGAGCCAAAAATGGGATAGTAGATTTTATTGTAAGGTATACACTTCTTTAATGCAGGAGTCAAATAACAAAGGGTGAGAAATATCCCTGTTTTCCAGACATCACACTCCATATGGTAAATAAATATTATTGTATATATTGTTATGTGAATTCATTGAGAATGGACTCAGTGTTTGGCTCTGGAGAAAATGTGGCTGCACTGGACAGGCTAAAATAAGAATAAGAGATAAACACCAACATATTTGGGACTTGAAGTTTGTGTTGCACATAATGTGTGAAAACAAAGCGCACCTAAATAGTCAAATATTCCTATGCTGAGATAGGTAAGACTAATTCTAAATAACTCATATCTAACATCTAATTTTAACGCCTCTTTGTTCTGTACAGTGGATTCCAAATATCTTTTAAAAATCTCTATTGATCTCCCCAGCATTACAAGAAATGAGTCTTTTAAAGAACTGCTTTTAAGCAAGGTGAAAATGACCACAAAGGAAATACTTTGGAAAAGCTGTTGCTTCTGGCTGCAGCCTCGGCTTTCCAATGTAAAAAATGATATTTGATTTAGGGAATTTTGAGGGCTATATGCAGATTTCCACACTTCAGGCATATTTATTATGTTCTGGATTGTTTTGTACTTTTTGGCAGTTTTTGATGCCGAGATGCATTTAAGTGAGTCTTAAACTGTCTTTAAGTCAGTCTGTCTGAGTGACAGACTCTTAGTGAGGAGACTTTTACTTTCTTCCTCCCCTGGTGAAGCTTTTTTGATTGACACTGAGTAAAGATCAAGCTTTAAATTTGCATAGTTGCCTCCACATATAGGAAATGCCAAATGACTTAGAAAAGTAAAGACAGTCAACTTAAAATAGAAGATCTACTCTTCTACTTTTTGGACAAGATAGGGAGCAAAACTCCATGGTTCTGGTGATATAAAATTATCCAAATTAGGATGTGAAATTGCTTTAGGGACTTCTTTGATGTTATGTTTGTATGGGATCTGGCAAATTAAAGATGATGGCAGATGCCTAATTCCAGGACAAATTAGATCAATTTTGTTTCTCTGAGATTACTCAGCTATCGATTTATTTTACCTTATCTGGCTTATGCTGAGTTTTCTCTACTTCCAGAAGGAAATTTTTTTATTAATTTCTTATTTTTTGTTGAGACAGATGAATGTGAAAATGTTATGTTTTTTTCAAGGGTATACCACTGTCCTAGAACCTAAAAAATTGTAGCAGCTTTACCAACCATCCAGATACACCAGCTAAAATTTTAGCAATGGCTTTCCCCCTTTTCTTCTGTATTTTGGGGGATGTAGTGAAGATGCACTTTCTAAAAGAAGCAAACAATATGTCTGAGAATAAACGCCTAAATTTCTCACTGGAAAAAATTGGCAAATCTGTCTTTTAATGAAAAGAGGTTATTTTTTAAATTGGAAATATTTTCCTGTTTGAAATTTCATTTTTCCAGTCCTAATTTTCCATAGTTAAAATTTCTGGAGACAGTTTTATATCATCTGTACTGATGGAAAAAAAGTGGAGCAAAATCCTGTTCTTTGATTCTCCTGGGACCAGTGTTTTGGGCTGATACTCCATTTCTTTCCTGTCCTTTAGCAGGAATTGCCCCTCTCCCCCCAGCCCTCATCACCCAGTGTGTAGTTCTGTCCCAACCTGCTGTGGTACACCTGGAGTAATTCCAGAAGCATTCATGGATTTACAGAGGACATCCTGACATCCCACAGCTTTATTTGTCTCAGTGACAGCCCCCCAGAGTGCTTTGCATCTGTTGAAAAGTCAGCTTTAATTCTTTTCTCTTCTCTCTTCCTTTTCTTCTTTGGAATGCAGAGGGACCTACTGGTAACTTGTATTCATGTTTTTATACCCTGAGATGATTGTGAGCAACACATCTCTTAAGAACATTTGTCCTCTTTAACAAATACCAGATTCTACTTAGATGATAATGAAATTCAGATGAGTTCTTCTGAGCACTGAATTGTTAGCATTTTACATCCACTTTTATAATTGAATGTTGTGCCAAGTTTACCGATATTTCCTTTTTTTTCTTTTTCCTTCTCTCATCTCTTAATGGTGCCTGTTTTATCACTCCCCACTGTGGTGGTAGCAAGACACGCACACAGGGAGGGAACTGGATATTTGCACACCGAGTTATTCTCACAGAATAGAATGCCACTCTGTGAGAAATCTGAAGGATGATGATCAGGAAAGCAATAATTTTCCTGATTTTAATAATTTCAATATTTATNAGTGTTGGTGACACAGGGATGTGGGAGCAGTGTTGGTGACACAGGGAAGTGCTCACACAGATCCAAGGCCTTTTCTGCTCCTCACCCATCCCAGCAGTGAGGGGCTGGAGGAGCAGCAGAAGTTGGGAGGGGACAGCCAGGACAGGTGAACCAAAGTGACTCAAGGGATATTTCACGTGTTCAGTGTGTTTGTAGGTTTTTGTCCCATCTATTCAGGTTTTTGTCTTCCCAAGTCACCATTCTGAGGGATGGGGCCTGCTCTCCTGGGGCCACTGCACACCTGCCCAGCAGAAGCAGGGAATGAATTCCTTGGTTTGATTTCCAGGTGTGCACATTTCCTTTGCTTTCCCTATGAACCTGTCTGATCTCAACCCAGGAGTTTTCTCACTTGTACCCCACGAGTACAACTGGGAAGTTCTGAGAGAACTGGGAGTTCTGTCCCCAGTCCCCCTGAGGGGAAGGGAGGGGCTGAGTTGCCACTTTGGGCTCCACCACAGCTCCTGGGCTCCTCCCAGTGCAGCCGGGAGGCTGCTTTTGGGATTAGTTCTTGCAGCACAGACAGCACAAAGAGAGGCTGGAGACTTAGGAAAAAGCTTCAAGAGTTCAAGGAACTGCTCAAGAGACTAAAGATTTTTGGGTGCACAATTTGCTGTGTATTAAAGTGTGGATGTGCACTTGAGTGTGTCTACTTATCTCTTACTTTCCTCATTGTCCTGACTGTTTTACACAGCTAGTGATCATTGGGAAATGGGCTCATCTGACCATCTCCTCCTTCCTTTGACAGGAGTTTACTGCTGCAGCAAGGGGTCCCTGGCACTGAGCATTTTCCATGGAACAAACATGTGATCCAGTCTTCTTCTGTGGCTCAGCAAAATGCATCCAGACAGCTGGATAAGTGTGGGATCGATATGTCTGATTTAACTGCTTTAAATGCCTTCAATTCCTGCTCCTCTCCAGCTGAGCTCTCATGTGGAAAACCTCACAAGCACCAGGATTGCTCTGAAGTCCAGACAACTCTTTGTCTTCCCACTTCTGGTTCATTCCAGTCCAGCTCCACTGACTCTGTGAAGTTCCACTTGACTTCCACAAATAATTATGTAAAATTTCCATAAAAGTGAAATCGAAAGGGGATCTCTGATATGGAGCAGGATAATGGCTTCTGAGTCCCCAGGCTTGCTATCTGAAGCTGGTGACAATGATGCTGTGACATTCCATTGACTTCCTGGAACTCTGGTGGCCAAAAAACCCCAGAATGGCTTCTATTCTACAAAGACCTTATTTAGTCCACCAGGTCCCAAATGCTAATGCATTCCTACCTTTTTTATCCCTTTAACATGACACTAAGTTTCCCCCAACTCCTGTGTTATGTAATTCAATTATAAGCATTCCTTGAATGTCATTTTCTAATCCTCTGTGGTTCATTTGAAAGTCTTGTAAAATAAAACTTATTGGTGTGTTCATTAAAATGTCAGAAATATTTTTGACTTCAATTAGACACTACAGTAGTTTTATCCAAAGTGTGTGTATAGTACAATAACTATGTCAGGAGGATGTAATTAACAGCAATTTAAATGAACAATTGTCTTAAATTTTTCTGGCTCTTCATGCATGATAACTTAATCAAACAGCAAAGTTCTTACAGACTTATCCATTTGAGAGAGAGGTGAAACACTATAAACTCTATAAACTCATATTTAAAAAGTCGTATTGAAACGCATAAAACTACTGAGCTAAGGAAAGCATGTAAAAATGGAATGCAGAAGTGCAGCTCCTCTCAGTGTCAGCACATTACAGCCAGAGCCAGTTGCAAAGCAGACAATTTATAGCATGGTCACCAATTTTGAGGACTGAAAGGTCAGAATCATACAATCCCAGGCTGGTTTGGGTTGGAAGGCACCTGAAGATCCAGTCCCACCCCCTGCCATGGGCAGGGACACTTTCCACAACTCCAGATTGTTTCAAGCTCCATCCAACTTGGCCTTGGACACTTCCAGGGATCCCAGGGCAGCCACAGCTTTTCTGGGCACCCGGTGCCAGGGCCTCACCACCCCCATCTGAAACAATTTCTTCCTTTTGTCCAGTCTGTTGCCCATGGTCCTGTCACTACAGGGATTGCTAAAACGTGCTTTTTTTTATATATTGAAATGCTTCCATAAGGTCTCACCAAACCCTTTGCTTCTCCAGGCTGAACACCCCAACTCCCTCAGCCTGTCCCAGCCCTCAGTGTCCCTCCTCTGGACCTGTTCTGAACCTGTTCAAACAGGTCCACACCTTTCTGGTACTGGGACACCAGGGCTGTGTGCAGTGCTCCAGGTGGGAGCTTGCTGCTGTGCTGGACACTTTTGTTTGCATTAGAATATATAAACCACTGGTGCCTTCTGCTCTATTTGCTGTCATCATCATGACATAAAACATCAGCCACTGCTCAGTGAAGGCTGTGCCTCATTTGCTTCTGGCTGCAGTGGCCTTAAATGCAATTGTGTGAAAACCACTTCATTGGACAACATTTTAGATAGGAGTGGCCCTGGTGGGTGTGGAAACCACGGATCCAAAAGCATCCAGCTTTCTTTCAGAAATAAGGATCCCACTGAATAGAGCCACATACAGTTTTATAACAATTACAGAACTTGGTTGGATCTATTTGTGTTATTCCCCTTCATCCAAATACATCAGTTTGTCAAGACATACATTTTGTGGTAAAGTCTGTTTTTGTTGAGCGTCTTGATTGGGTTTTGGTTGTTTGTTGTTTAGGGGTTTTTTGTTTGCTTTTGTTTCCATTTAAGGATTGCTGGAAAAGAGTTATAAAGGGTAATATAAATTTTCTTGATTCACTTATGACTTTATTCTGAACTGCAAGCTAGCTGTAAAACGTGTGCAAAAATATGGGAAAGGAACTCCAACAAAACCTTTCCCTTGGCCTAAAGTTAGCCAAGAATTTGTAGATAGGTGACAAAAAAAACCCCTAAACCCATCCAAAGGCTCCTGAAATGGGGAAAAAGCATTCTTTGACCACCCTCAGTGATCACAGTTTCAGCTGAAACAATGAAAACCACTCAGAACATGACCAAAGCTGCTCTTTCAGCTGCTGGAGCTTTAAATAAAATTGAGACCTGGAACACACAGAGTAAGTGCTATGTCAGGTGAGCTGGTCAGCATCTCAGAGGGCCTCTGCTTTGGGATGGGCATGGGAAATTCCTTGGTCTGAGAGCTTCTGAATGAGGAAAACTTAATCTTGACATAGTCTTGGTCCCTAGGGACTCTCCTGATGTCCCTGTAGCAGGAGAGCCATTTGTGCCTGGGTTTGAAGCCCCTTTGTCCTTGGTGCACCCACACGTCGATAATGAGCTGGGCTGCCCTGGCATTGGCCTCCCCTGGCCATTGAAACTGGGTTTGGCCACTTCTTGAAGCTCCCAACAGAAACAGCACCTTTCAAAGTGGTGACTGACAAACACTGACAAAGAGTCAGTGGAGTTTGTGTTGTAAAAGTGTGCACCCTTAGTGACATTCTGTTGTTGAGTAAAATCCACACTCCCTGTTCCCAGCCAGGGGGAGGGAACCAGAGCAAAGGATGTGACTGGGATATGCAAACTCCTGGACAAGTTTCATGGTTCCCCCTTTTCCTGGTGCCAGAACATGAATAAAAGACCATCTCTGTGAAGTATTCCTCAGCAGAATACAACAGAGGAGGGATTAAGCTGCAGTGGGCCACCTTTGTATTCGGCTGTGGTGTTTGCTGTCTCTTCTCCAAGCAATATTGGCTGTTCTGTGAGCTATAAAGGAATTTTCAGCTTCTTTTTCTTTCTGGCTTTCATTGCTGTTTTTTAATTAAAGCTTAAGGAATTAAATGAAGCAGGGATGCTGGGGTTACACAAGGATGAGAAAAGATCAGGCAGTCAAATCCACTGAGGGGCAGTGGGGCACAGGCTGATTCTTGGATTATCATCCTCAATGATTGTTTTTTCCAGTTTAAAGAATAAACATTGATGCATTTTAAGCATCAATGGGTGAGGCTGACAATGTACAGCTGCCTGGGAGAATTAGATCTGAAGGAGATTGGGAGCTGCTTTATTAAGATTTCGGGTGCGATTTGCAGAAGATGCACCAGCAGAAGGATTCTTTCTGTGCTCTCATTTTGAGGAGGGAGAAATGAATAATCAAATGCTTAATAAGAGATCTACCTGTTTGGAAGGGAACATCTATTGCATGAGGCATAACTCTGCCTAATACAGCAGTACATCTATCTATTAGGCACAAACATTTGTAACAGTGATTGTTTTGTTTACAGGCTGTGGCCACATTGTGTAATTTAGCTGCAAGGTGCCATATTTAATTGAGATGGGGGAGGAAATGAGGTTATCAGCCACGCTCCTAATATTTACAGACATGGAGCTCTACTTTTCCATTACTCTTGTAATGGATGCAGGTTTGAATTAATTTTTAGAACTGCCAGGAATAGCAGCATATTGGATTCTTTCACTATTTTATGTTCTGTGTCCCTGCAGTGTCTCTTGATTGCTACTCATTAGAAACAGGCTATGCGTGTGTTTACCAAAACAAAAAAATATTCCCTTTCCTCAGTGAACCTTGCAATCCAAACTTTGCCTCTGATTTAGAAAGATGCAAATTAAATATTTAAAAGTTTCAAAGACTGTATCTTCTACTCTTTTAAACAATGATGAGATTTTATGATGAGCTGGGAGGATTTTAAATTGTATTTTGTGTGCCATAGGCAAGAGAGCTGTGGTAATTCATTTGCCTCATTTTCTTTTATGGGAATAATAATGTCTGTTTATCTCAAAACAAGCACAAGGGTTTTATCTCCATGGTGTGGTGGGATAATGACTGGAAAGGTGAAGTGTTAAGCTGGGCTTGGGAGAGCCATGGGCTGTTCCTGAATCCATTTCAAAGCTGTGGGGTTGGTCTTTTATCTCTGTGGGGTTTGGCTTTGAAGTTCTCCCTGTTGGTACCACATGGATGATGATTCTGTTGGGGGAGCCAGAGAAGTGTCCCTTGGATGACAATCCAATTTTGGGGTGAAACTCCCCTCATTTTGCCAACTTTCTGGGCTCACTCCCCTTCAGAGCTCAGCTGTTCTACTTGCATTGTTGCTCCCAGTGACTATCTGTGTAAAAATTCTGGCACAGGGACTTGTGAATGGGCTTCATGCAGCTGAATTTGATTCTGAAGGCTTCCTTTTAATAAATTTCATTTTTATTTTAATCTGAGTTGCATTTTGAAGGCTTTGAACTGTGTTATGTCTGGATAACTGTATAGGATTTTGGAGAATATGCAGCAGCTTAGGTTGCACTATGGAATCACAGACTGGTTTGTGTTGGAAGAGACCTTAAAGCCCATCCAGTGCCACCCCCTGCCATGGGCAGGGACACCTTCCACTAGCCCAGGTTGCTCCAAACCCCATCCAACCTGGCCTTGGACACTTCCAGTGATCCAGGGGCAGCCACAGCTGCCAGGGCCTCCCCACCCTCACAGGGAGGAATTTCTTCCCTATATCCCATCTAACTCTGCCTTCCTTTAGCTTAAAACCATTTTCACTTGTCCTGATGCTCCATGCCCTTTTCCAGCCTTTTGTAGCCTCCCTTCAGGCACTGGAGGTATCATGTATAAGCTCCCAAGCAAAAGGTTACTATAGTGTGTCAAGAGTGGAAAATCAGAGGGATCTCAGGAAGTCCTTGACATTTCCTGCTGCAGACTCTGGGAGGAGCTTGAGTTTGCAGAGTCCTGGGAGTAAAGTTTCTATCAGAGCATCTACCCTTGAATCTTGCTCTGCATCTTCAAGGTCTGGTCTCTGAACCTGTGTCCTTGAACACAGCACACTCAGGGTCACCAGGGAGCTGATCTGGGTTTCAGTGGTGATGGAAACACTTGGAGAAATTGCCTGAAATAAATTGAGCCTCATCACAGCACTGTTGAACACAGAACTTTTTATCCCCATCACACAGATAGACAAAAACTATTTTTCCCTGTAGCTGGTGGTTGCTTATTTGGTAATCCAGCTAAAGCATAAGCTTTAATTAAGCCAAATTTCAAATCTACTGTGGAAAATAATGTGACATTGTCAGATTCTAATTCTTTATTTGAGGCTGGAGAAGCTGAGTTGCTAAGAGACAGCATTTTTTTTTACAAAATGTTACTCTACTTCATAGTTTCCCAATTAATATTCGATGTCTGGTGTTTATATAATGCCAATCTCAGCATATCAGAGTTTGCTCACTGTGCAGAGAGGAAGTGGAACACGAGGGAGCCTCTCTGGAGGTGGCAGCAGGGTTAGGGAGTGATGTCCTCTGTTGCTGTTGGACATGAAAGAAGGATGAAAGACTCTATTTCAGAAGGCAAAGAGCACAGAAAAAAAGCTTTTATTGTCTAATTCTTACTACCTTTTATAAGGTGTTCCCATACAGACTTAACATGGTTGGTGAATAGGAATGACACCTCTCTAATGCCATTGGTTAAACCAGAGAAACAGCAAAACACCACCTGGAAAAAGATTGTTTTGATAAAGGATGGTTGTTTGCCAAGATTGTTTTGAGAAAAAGCTTTCTTGAGAAATTTTTCCTTGGGAAAAAGTTAGCAGCTGCTAACAGGCCAAAATCTCTCAGACCCATGGTCCTCTAGCCCTGGACACCTCCAGAGGCTGGGGCTGCTGCACTGCAGGGCACACAGGAAAGTTTCCCTCCTCTTTGTTTCCTTCTGACTTTCTCTGCCCTGCCCTTGTGTTTCCTGATTGCTGAGTGGTTCCTTGGCACCACTGACAGCAACAGGCCATTCCCACCACTGCCCCTTTCCAAAGGCTCTTACTTATATCCAACAGCATCCCATGAATGCTCTGCTTGGCCCAAGGGATCCTGTCATTTTCCCCCCTGATGCCAGGCACTGAATCAGCCTCATTGCCCATTCCTTCATGTGGTCTTCCAACAATTCCCTTTCCTTGCTCAATAATTCACTTTTCCTTGCTCATCCCTCAGAGCCCCCCACTCTGGAGAGACACAGTGCACACAGGCATCTTCCAGGGGAAGGTATGGATGTCCTTCCATAGCCTGCAAAGAGTGCACTGAAAAGAGTGCAGCTGGTGAAGCAATGATGCTCTGAGGGCATGTTTCCACTCTTAGGCATTTCTTTTCCTCCCTAGAGGCTTTTGCCTGCAGCCAGAGAAATATCTTCATTGCAGCTGAGAAGTAATAAAATACCATTAACACTTATCACTGCCTGGGCTTTGTGAAAGCCATTCTGAGCTGGCAGTGTAGTGCTGAATAGGACAAACAGGATGAGAGATGCTTTAATTAGTGTACAGGCAGTTAAGCTCAATAAGTCTGGGTTCAATGAAAAGGTTGCTGTAGTGCAGTGATGCTCATTCCAATTGCCCACATATTTTAAGAAAACAAACCCTTCTCTCTAATACTTGGCACGGCTTGAGTTTAAAAATCAACTTTTAAAAGTCAAATGTTTCTTTCTTTTTCCTGGACTCAGAGGTAGAAGGTAAAACATTCTCTGTGTCTGTTGTACAGGACAATCCATAATTTAGATTTGGTGGAAATAACCCTTACAATGAAATCCACCCTCAGGGATCCATCAGAGAACACCAGTCAAACAGAATATCTAATACTTTGATATGTTTTTCTTCAGCTAAACATCCACTCCAGAAAAACACATAAGGATAGGTTGCCTATTAATCCACTTTGTCTTTAATATAGATTTGTCTTGCCAGCTTAATTTCATAGTTTGGTTATCATCCTTATAGATCACAGCATTAAAGAATAATTTCAGTTGTGCAGCCAATTTTATCTTGTCACTTTTGGTAATTTTGTGACTTTTTGGCTTTATCTGTGTTGGTCTTTTATTTTTCCTTAAGGATCCCTGATAGCAATTTCCTCTTTATTTATTCCTCTGACACTTTATTTGTCTTGCACCGACTTTTTGGCTGGCAGTGAAAGTGAGGAATGCTGCCTGAATACCTCTGCATTGCAAATCCACAGGCAGCTCCATCTTTACTCCCTAAAATCGCATTCATTGGTGGGCTTTGCAGCTATTTATACATTTGTTTTCCTTTCATTTCCTCCCTTATTCCCTGCAAGCCTTCCCTGTGAATGCCAATAAGACACCTTCAGGTCTGTGGGTTGGATGGGATCCTCTCCTGCTCTTCTCACATTTCTCCAGGGGGAACAACCACTGTTTCTCATCCTGAGCCCAGCCTGCTGCAATCCCTGTCTGGAATCACTGCATTGGGATGGAATCCTCACACTGGCAACCTGCAGGGTCATGTCCTCAGCTCTTCTGCCAGGAAACTGGAATTTATTTGTTTCAAATCCTTCTCAACCTGAGCGCTGGAAAACAGAGTCTGAGGGGAGTCTGTGATTATTCCCAGGGAGAGATTTGTCTGCCAGTGGATCAGCTGGAGTGTGCTCTGGTGGGATATTCACAGTGTGTATGGATTCAGGGTGTTGTGATGTGCAGGGTTTTCCTTTCCTTCTGGGGGGTTGCCTGTAATTCCTCATCCCCTTCGCTCCTGTAATTCTGAAATATGAGGTATTTAAAAACACACAGTAACCACGCAGAATGTATAGAATTCTATTGCAAATTGTCCACTTTTGAGCTTTTAATTTTTGCTCCATTTTTTTTTTCCTTCCTTGGCCCCAGCAACAGAATCCCAGAATATTCTGAGTTGACCCACAAGGATCCTCGAGTCCAGCTCTTGGGTGAATGGCCCATACATTTATTGAACCCTTGACCTTGGGGTTATCAAGAGCACACCCTAAAAAAAGATTTTACAATGAATTTGAAGAATGCAAGTTTTTTCCCCAAGCCAGTCCTTAAAGCTTTGAGAAAGGTGCTATTTTCCTTTAGCAGTGTGGTCACTGAATTTCATCTGAGGGATATTATTTAGGGATAGGGATTATTTAGTCTCGTACAAGGAACAACCAGCTCAACAAATATTACGGCTTCTGTAGACCTGTAGAAGAAAAATACCTCATGGAGAGCTCTGCAAAGCTCATAGAAAAGCTCCCTGAGCTGCTTTAGTCCTTCCACAACCCCTGTAATACAGCATTACCCAAGGACAGTTTCCCTCATAGTTCCTGCAGCATTTCCTCTTGCACTTCTTACCACAGCAGCTGCAGGTGGTAAGCAAAGAGAAGGGAAAGGCTGGGGCAAAACTAATGCTCTTTCTTTACAGTGGGGGTGTTTTCTCCAAGGAAAATTCCCTGTCCTTTTCTTCACACCCAGGCTGGGATGTGGCCAGTGCCTGAGGTTCCCTGCTGGTGGGGAAGGGGCCAACCTGATCTTCTGGCCTGAGCACAGAGGGCACAGGGGGAAAGGAGCGTGGCCATGAATATCAACAGCTCTGCTGAGCTCTAGACCTGGACACAGCAAAAAAGTCTCCAGTGCATGTGAAAAGATTAATATAGATTTTTGAAAAAAAGTCGGGTTTTTTTGGGAAAAAAATATCCTGCTAAACAGACCTCTCTTACTGAAGAGAATATTTGCAAGTCTAGCCACACACACTGAGCTTAGCTCAGAGAGAAAAGGGCTCTTCATGACTCACTCCTGCTATTATACTTCAAAATGGGATGCGTTAACTCTTTAAGGGCTTTTGTCCTTTTCAATTGTTTTATTTATTCTTTTCCTACTTTGCCTTCCCCTTCCCAAGACATTATTTTTCCAGTGATGCTTCCCAAAAGCAATGCACAATTTCCATGATGTAATGAAGTCTGAAAGGACAGGCCCCCTGCTCTGGAGTTCAGAAAGCAACAAATACAGAAACATTACAAATTTTCCACCTCACCAAACCCTCTGTTTGAAATTGAGGAGAGCAGTGAGGCTGATTTCTGGAGCAGGGAATTCTGACTATGGATGTGTGAGACCCCACCTACAGTGCTGTGTCTGGTGCCCACAATGTAGGAAGGATTTGGGACAGCTGGAGCAAGTCCAGAGGAGGCCAAGAATTGTTGAGGGCACTGAAGCATGTCCCCTATGGAGCCAGGCTGGGAGAGCTGGGAATGCTCAGCCCAGAGAGGGGAAGGTTGTGTGGAGTCCTCACAGCAACTTCCAGGGTCTGCAGGGATACAGGGAACTGGAGAGGGACAATTCATCAGGATCTGGAGTGACAAGACAGGGGGGAATGTCTTCCCACTGCCAGAGGGCAGGGTTAGATGGGATACTGAGGAGGAATTGTTCCCTGTGAGGGTGGGGAAGCCCTGGCACAGGGTGCCCAGAGAAGCTGTGGCTGCCCCTGGATCCCTGGAAGTGTCCAAGGCCAGGTTGGACAGGGCTTGGAGCAACCTGGGACAGTGGAAGGTGTCCCTGCCCATGGCAGGGGTGGAACTGGATGGGCTTTAAGGTTTCGTCCAACCCAAACCAGTCTGCGATTCTGGGATTCTATAAGTTGAGATTTATAATTGACTGTCACTGAATTTTCATCACCAGGTGAGGTCTGACACTGAATATTTGAGCCTTTTGTTTAGTCACAGGACTTAAATCCGGATCACCACCATCCTAAAAGCTTAGAATGTTTGTATACCTTTTCCAATGTTGTCTGCATGGCATTACCCAGCTGGGAACAGATGAATTCCAACGAGAAGGAAAGGGAATATCCCAGGAGCTGCTTCAGGTCCAGCTGTGAAAGAATGAGGTTGGTTGGAGGGAAGGGTAGGGAGGCAGAAGTAGTAAGAAAAGGAGTGTTTTTTATGAAGATATTCTCACAGTATGGACACTTGGCAGGGAGGTGACCACACAGTGAGTACCAGGTATGGCAGGTTCCAACCTGGGGCTTGTGTGATATCAATCTATTGTGAAAATAAACTTGTCCTCATGAGCTCTGTTGAGGATCCCATGTATTTTAAGTTAAATTCCTAGACTTGGGAGTTTAGCACTGCAAGTTCTCAATACTGAAACCTTTTTTTAATCACTGATGTATCACCCTGGCCATAAATCCAGGCATACCAATGACTCCTTGCTTTTCTTCCTTACATGAGTTAATAAAGCCACAAATATTGGGTGGGCTATTTTTCACAAAACAGGATAAAACCCTGCACCATCCTTTGTCAGAGGCAGCCTGACAATGCAATGAAAGGTAATTATCTTGGTCTTGATTCCAGAAGATTCAGATCCACACACTTCCAAGGGTTAAACACTTCCTGCCTGTGCAACAGTTAGAGCTGGGAAGTGTTGGAGTTGCCATGGAAACAGGGCATATTTGATTCCAATGGAAAAAGGGTAAACAAGCTTCTTTTTATACTTCAGAGCTAAATGAAATGTGGCCCCCAACTTTGTGAGGAGTTATTATAAGTACCCTTAAATCACTCCAGAAAGGTTTCCTTTTTTAATAAAGTACAGCAAACAATGAAGAGAGAAGAGAGAGAAGAGAGAGGGGAGGGGAGGG
>JANPWX010000200.1:1725297-1745148 GCA_024734555.1 Trochalopteron elliotii
ATGCACCTGTGTTCTCCATCCTTTCCCCCCAGGCTCGAGACTCCCCCCAGGATCTTTCCCTGCCCCAGGAGGGCTCCTCAGCCAGGGTGCTCCTCTTTCAGCTTTAGCAGGAGAATGTTGGAGCACCACCCAATTCCCAAGCATGTGTGTTCAACTGTGGATACTTCTGCCATCCTGCCAAAGCCAAGAACTTCCAAGTGAGCAGTCACAGCAAAACAAATCACAATCTCAGCTGCTGCAGGAGGTTCCAGCGAGCTGGAACTCTATTTATTACATGCTTGAGAGCCCCGGGGAGCAGCACAAAGCTGTGTGTTAATACATGGGCAGGCAGAAGACAGACAAGGCAGATGCTGCATTAAGCACAGCTCATTGGAATTGGAGAGCAGAGAGGCCCTGGCCCTGCCTGTCTGGGGTGGTCATCTTGATAGGCTCTTTAGAGAATCCCCAGGAAGGCTGCTGACATGCAGGCATGACTGAAATCCTGTCTGGATGTGCTGGCAAGTGGAGCAGAGACAGATTCCTCCTGCTCAGCTCCTCTAACAAACCTGCTCTCTCTCACTGTGGGTTCAGTGTCTGAGCCCAGGAGGTCACCCTGGGGGAAATCTGCCCACAAAGAAGTGGATGGGATGTTTAATTGCTGGACCAGAGCAGGAGGATGAGAACATGTGTAAAAGCATCAGTGCAAAAGCAGGGTCTCCTGCCAGTCTTGGGTGTCACAATATGAGAAAGAGCTAAAGCTGTTGGAGAGAGTCCACAGGAGGGACCTGAGGATGGTGCAGAGTCTGGAGGGGACAAATGAGGAACAGCTGAGGGCACTTGGCTTGTTCAGCTGGAGCACAGGAGGCTGAGGGCAGAGCTCAGCAGAGGCTGCAGCTCCTCCCGAGGGGCAGTTCCAATCTCTGCTCCCTGTGACAAGGACAGGACCCAGGGAATGTCTGGAGCTGTGCCAGGGCAGGATCAGCCTGGAGATCAGGGAAGGGTTCTTCCCCAGAGGGTGCTGGGCACTGTCCAGGCTCCCCAGGGAATGGGCACAGCCCCAAGGCTGCCAGAGCTCCAGGAGAGTTTGGACAATGCTCTCAGGGATGCACAGGGTGGGATTGTTGAGGTGTCAGTGCTGGGACAGGATCCTGGTGGGTCCCTTCCAGCTCAGCATATTCCATGATTTTATAGTTCTGCAGTACCTAAAGTGGCAGTTTTGGCTGTGCTCAGGTGAGCAGCAGAGCCTTGCTCCCCCAGCCCAGAGGGATGGCGGGGACAGGGCAGTGGCAGGGACAGGACAGTGGCAGGGACAGGACAGTGACAGGGACAGGGCAGTGGCAGGGACAGGGCAGTGGCAGGGACAGGACAGTGACAGGGACACACTGCTGAAGGCAATGCTGGCCCCCTCCTGCACTCCAAACCAATCCTTCAGAACCCCAATTCCTCCCATTGCTCCAGCTTTCACTCTGACTGCATTCATGCCCAGGTCCATATTAATTGCTTTCCCTCCTGTCTCCATACCTTTGCAAGCACAACTTCACTGCAGGATTAAGCAGCTGTCAGGGCTTCAGAAGATTTGTTTATATTTTTTTCTCAACACCTCATTTCAAATAGGTTGCAAATGACAGAACCAAGGATTTCTGATACCCCACTCCTTGTTCCCACTGTAATATTTCCCTCTGCATAATATGCAAGTTGTATCACTACATTTTTGTAAATTATCATCTTTGTTTCTCTAAAAACTTGTATAATCATAAATCTTGCTGTGCACACAACAATGATTAAGATTAGCAGCTCGAGTTTCACCTTCAGTGCCTGCAAATTAAAGCTCAGAGGATGGGCCCAGTTAAATGAAAATGAAGTGAATTAGCTGCCTTTTATTTTGGTTAATTTTGGGAGCGCATATGGTCTGTTATCTTTTCATATTATAGATACACCATTTCTTGGGCTGCACACGATGATGAAATTGGTTGGTTCCCCCATCTGGTACCTTATTTTGATTTTTTTTTTTAAAGAAAGTTGTTATTAGCCAGTAAGGTCAGTCTGCCACTTGTATTTTGAATTTAACTTGTTATTAGACTCTCACTTGAGCCCCTCATGTTTCCTCCCACTGGACTCACTTGAAGCTTGTGGATCTCTATGAAATAGTGTGATTTAATGACATTTTAAAATGTAAGGGCTTTGGTTGGTTGGTTGGTTGGTTGGTTGGTTGTTTTTTTATGTTTAATCACTGTATTCTTGCTGGTAATGGTTTTTTTCACATAATATGTCCCTTAACAAGTAGCAAGGAAAGCAAGGATGCTTCTGATCCATGTGCAAGGAAAACAGTGGACACATACTCTATAGTTCTCTACCTTGCCTCAGATATGACACCTGCAACCTCTCTTAAAAAGCAGTTTATCATTACATCCAATTGCTTTTTGAACTTCTGTGATTTAAAGCAGTTAATTATCAGGGTGTTGGAAAATTCTTTCTAATAAACCTAAACATAAAAGGTTTTAAATTCTTTCTTGCTCAGTCCTTCCCTGCTCTCACTACTAAAATTAAGTATAGTTACATTTGTGTATTCAGAAGGAAGACAAAACAAAATTCTGTGGAAAATACATGACAGGAGGAAAATCTGAAAGTCTTGTTGAAAAAAAAGTTGTCCACTGAATCATTTCACCCATTTCTCCATCAAGGATCAGCAGACACAAGAATACACAGAGCAGAAGCAGGTCAGAATTAATGCATTTTTTTTATGGAGGATTTCTATAAAAAGGGAGAAAAAGGAAAACACAGGATGGGATGAGGAGAAGGCCAAGCTGTTTTGTACATCTTTTCCATAGAATAGCTTTCCAAATCTACCATAAGTCAGGCAATTGGTGTGGGCCCTGTTTTACAGATGGACCAACAGCAGCCCCTCTTCATCTGGGCATCTCAGTCCAGATGGAGCAAACACCCTGCCAGGGGTTTTCTGCAGCAGAAGGTGTTGGTGTGGGGTTTTTTTTGCTTAATCTTCCATCAGTCTTTTGGCAATGCAGCTCTTGGCAGCAATAGGTGGATAAGTAGTGATAGAGCATCTGAAATAAGTCAGATTCCTTTTGTTGGATTTTATCAGAGCAGCTTCAAAGTGAATTATATCTAATCTGCTTTCTTATTTCATTGGCAACTCACTGCAGTGCCAGGAGCCCATGGAGGAGAGATAGGGCCAGGGTGAATTTGCTCTTTGATATCTCAGTTAATCCAATAGAACACTATTTGGTGTTTTTTATTCCATGGAACATGGAGAAACAAGGAAATAGCAATTAAATATATGAAACGATGAGATAATATGTGGACCTGTGCATTTTCCATTGGACATTGATTAGTAGGATCTGTCTTCTAAAATTATAAAGGATTTTCTTGAAGTCAGACTGAGCAAACAGTGAGGAGCAAGAAGCACCAGGGATCAAACTTTTGCACAAAAAGCAGATTTTTTGTTAGTGGTATAGAAAGTAAATTCACTTCTCAATCACCCTCAGCAGCAGCTGGGTCTGCTCTGCCTGTGGCAGGTGAGAGGGGTATGTTTAAGGAATTGCAGCAACAAGGGCCACTGTATTTAAATAAAATTGGTACTGAATTATACCAAGGAGGAATGTTGAAAATACACAATAGAAACTGTTCTTTGGCTTTAGTCCTGACTTCCCTCGACACCTTCTGCAGGGATGTGGGTGCTTTAGGCATGTGACATTAAACACATTGTTAATTCCTCTTCAATTTCAGTGTGGATGAATTCAAGAAAGGAGAAAAACTTCCCCAAAGGAAGCATTTAATCTGTTCTTTTGGGGAAGAAACTTCCCCAAAGGAAGCTGTGTCACCCTGGGCTTTACTTCAGCCAATGTCACAGCCCTTCAGTGGGCCTGAATGTTTTCTGTTCCTAAACAGACTTATCTGATAATATTGACCTTATTTGGGGGGCTAAGAATTTTTATTGATTTTTATTTGTGTCACTGGTCTTGGTTCAGAACATGATCCCAAAAGATCTCGTGATGAGGAGGGGGTTAAACCTTGCCCCACACAGAACCACCCGAGAGGCACAGGGTGGGATTGTTGGGGTGTCTGTGCAGGGCCAGGAGCTGCACTAGATGATCCTGGTGGGTCCCTCCCAGCTCAGGGCACTCTGTGATCCCATGAAAACTTCTTAGTGTCCATAAACTGAGTCATGAGAGTCAATGTCACCTGCCACCAGCAGATATGGATCAGTCCTGTCGGATTTTAAGGTCCCAGCTCTGTAATTCCAGTTGAAGAGAAAAGCCTCTCAGATGGGGTGAGAGAAACCTCTGCCTCACCTCAGAGAAAGGGACAGAGGGGTGCACAGGACTTGGTTTCATCTCAAGGACATCTTTATCTGCCCCCTCAGTCAGCTGCTGCTTGGACAAATAGATACCGAAAAGTCACCCCTCCATGAAAAAGGGTATTGATGCTTGGAAAATATCTGGAATCAGGAACAGGGAAAAAAACCCACCTCCTGGTCATCCCTGCACACCTGTTTTTTGGCCAGGGAAAAGAGAAAGGTGTTCCACCCCAGAAGGACAGAATCCTTGAGGCTGGGAAAGCCCCCTCAGAGCACTGAGGGCACTCATTAACCCAGCACTAACTGGAGTCCTAAAATGGGTGAGTGGGACACACAAAATCCTGGCAGAGCCCCTGAACACAGCTGACTGTGGCTCTTCCCATGCAGGAGTGGAGGTGATGCCCTATGCTGGACTGGAGCATGAGTCCACACTTCCAGGTGGACAGTGGCTGGAGTTTTGCACTTGGGCAAAGAACAGATTGCAAGATCCAGCTGAATGTTTCTTTTGGCCAAAATAACACCCCCCCCAAAAAAAAAAAACCAAAAAAAACCCAACCCCCCCCCACAAAACAAAACAAAACAAAACAAAAAAACAAAACAAAAAAACAAACACCAAAAACCCTCACAAAAACAAAAAACCCCAAACCAAACCAAAAACCAAAAACTAAAAACAAAAACCAAAAACCAAACCAAACCAAAAAACCCAAAAAACCCCAAAACTGGATTTTTTTCTTTTTTTCTACAGTCTTCTCATGGAGCCCAAGCACAACACAAACAAGGGACAAATTGAAAGAGGCAATGAAATCACAGAGAAAATTAACAAACCTTTTACCTCCTGTTTGTTACTGCCAACATTCATCAGACCAAAATTTCTCTGCACATCCTCAGAATCAAACATGTTGTCTCTGCTTTTAAAAAGAAAGCACTTTATGTGTTAAATGCCTGCAATTGGTTTTTATTTGGGGAGTTTCCTTGTGATGGATGATGGCTTCAAGTCATCCTTTTATTTTTTAGTTCAGCGTTATTTTAGGTTTTTTCAAAAATGTCTTTAAGGAAATGCAAATGAACACAGCTGCCTGTTGTTAAGACCTTTTGTTTGTACGGTTTAGAGTTTGGTTAATGACTTTCAAACTTTGTGGATAGGACCAGCCTGGCTGCACAAAGGCATTTCTGAGGGTAGATGGCAGCAGAGGAATTGCAAACACATTTTCCCGAGTACCCAGCGTAGGAAATTCTTCCCATCTGCCAAAAGCTGGCTACCCTGATGGAAAAGTACAAAGCCCTGAACCTTGCTAAGCACTGGAATTTGATTGTTTGGAAATATTAGAAGGCTGGGGCTTAACAGCTCTGTAAATATGGTGTGTTTTGATGCTGTCCATCAATCCTGGTTTCCCTAGCTAAGCTCCAAGCAGTTGGTGCTGTGTATTTTACCCAACAAAGCACAGCATCAATCCAAGTGGTGAGCAGGACTGGGATAATTTTGGTGCTGCCCTCACACAGCCCTCGATTGGCTGCTGCTGGGAGCTCAGCCTGCTCTCCTGAGGGTCCTTGCAGATAAATCCCTGTCCCCTCCCTGCAGGAATGGGCTGCATTGTTGGGCTGCATTGTTGGGCTGTGTCACTCACCTGGAGAGGAGCAGAGCAGTGACAAAGGCACAGCTGAGAAGGATCCGAGGAAATCCAAGATGTGACAAGTTGGTCATGGAGTGGAAAGTTTATAATATGTTTAAAGACAGGCAATAGCTGAAATGGGGTTTTGGAAGTGCTGACCATCTATGTATATGGTGTAGCACAACACCTCAGTTAAATGAGCAAGCAAACAAGCTAAAAAACAAAATTAATGAATTCTCCCAATCTTCATTCCTCTGAATTATGGCTCCTTTTTGTGTGGTGTTTACAGGGATGTGTCTGAATAGTTCCAAGTCTTCATTCCCTCAGCAGCACCTGCCCAGGAGCCAGAACCCCTCCTGCTCACCCAGACTTGCTGCATCCCTTTGAATTGCTTTAATGTGTCTCCTTTCATCTGAACTTACCCAAATAATTAGCAAACTTTGCTACCTTGCTGCCCCTCCCCTCATTAAAAAAAAAAAAAATGAAGTCTGTACATTTCTGTCTGAGTATGGAAATTCTGCAGCTCCCAAGAGGTTTTTTTGGTTTTTCTTCTGGTTTTTTTGGGTGATTAAAGTAAATAATTCCTTTCTGCTATTTTACGTCTTCTTGAAAGGATGCTGAGTTGAATGTTCCCCAGGGAACTTGACAAAAGGCATTTGAAAATCCAAATAAATTACTTGGACTAATTTTAGCCATTATTTGTTGCTATTCTCAAAGGACAGGAAGAGAATAGAGAACTGATTCCTCCACATGGCTTTGCCCTCATGGTGGCCCAGATTTTGCTGAGATTGGAGGTTTTGGGGCACAGGGACGACTTTCTCTGTTGTTTTTAGGAAAGTTTATCACTTACCCAAACAAGGTGAAGTATTTGAGGTGTTTTTAGTTCATTAAAAGGTCCCGAGTCACAAGTCATAGTTCTGCTAATTCTGCTTGTTCTGATTAGCCCTGACTAAGGGGGCAGATTTAGATTTAGATTATTAGGAGGAAATTCTACCCTGTGAGGGTGGAAAGGCTCTGGCACAGGGTGCCCAGAGAAGCTGTGGCTGCCCCTGGATCCCTGGAAGTATCCCAGGCCAGGCTGGACAGGGCTTGGAACCACTTGGGCTAGTGGAAGGTGTCCCTGCCCATGGCAGGAGGTGGGATGAGATGGGCTTTGAGGTCTTTTTCAGCTAAAACCATTCCATGATTCTATGATTCTTCTAGAATTTTATGAATCTTCTGCTAGTTCCCAGACACCAGAATTATGGTTTGTGTGTCATTTTTAGGTATCCTCACAGGCTTCTTTTGAAGGCAAAAGCACAGCACTAAAGTAGACTCTTATCAGGCTGCCAGAACCTGTGCAGCAACCTGAACACACACAGCCAGTGTGGCACTGCTACCAGCTTCTTTGTGTTTAGCTTTTGGTTTGTGGGGTTTTTTTTGTTTTTGTTTTTGTTTTTTTTTTTCAGCCTTGAGACTTCCAGCACTCCAGGGAATCTGACAAAACCAGCAGGAGCAATTAGGAAATCGTTCCACACCACAGTGATTTCCTAATGACTGCTGTTTCCCCTCCCAGCTGTGGTGGCTGTGCCTTTCTGTCTGACTGGCTTTGCTCCCCATCTCTGTCTGTGGTGGTTCCAGCCTGGGCTGTGCTGCAGGGCTGTGCTAATCCTGGAGCAACAGGGATTCCACAACAACCCCTCCTGGGTTTAGTGCTTTAGCAGGACACACTTAGTGTGATGAGTGGACCCTCTCACCTGAGCACAATCTTTCTTGTTTCCCTTAGAATTCAAGAACCAATTGTCCAAGCACTTCATGTTTATTTACATCCCACTTAAAGCAATGAAAACAAGTCTTAAAATTGTTCTCTGTTAGCTTTGAGGTCAGTCTACCATGCAAGGAGCACTAAAATGCTCACTGCAACCTCAGACAAAAAACCACATTTGTTTTGTGCTGAGAGTCTCCAGGAAAGAAAATCATTGGGGCACTCAAATTGAGCCCTAGAAGAAAACCTAGATGAAGCTGTTCCCAAACAAACAGGAATGATTTTTTAATTTTTCTTTAATTATTTTTTTTTTCCTCTGGAGAGGTGACTGACTTGAGCTGTGCCATTCTTATCCCTGTGGATTTGTATTAATCCAGCAATGGAAAATAAGAAAAGAGTGATTAGGGTGAAATTGTTCCCTGTGAGGGTGGGGAGGCCCTGGCACAGGGTGCCCAGAGAAGCTGTGGCTGCCCCTGGATCCCTGGAAGGGTCCAAAGTGAGGCTGGATGGGGCTAGGAGCAGCCTTGTCCAGTGGAAGGTGTCCATGCCCATGGCAGGGCTGTGGTGGGATGGACTTTAGGATTCCTTCCAAGCCAAACCATTTTGTGGTTTTGTGATTCAGTGACTCCCCTTTGAGAGGAATGTTCAATGTTTGGAATTTTGGACTAGAGCATATCCCAAGTATTGAAAAACTATAACCCTACAGCTTTTGTTGACTTGACCACATTAACCCAGGACAGTTTCTCCATTGCTCCCTGCCCCAAGCAGTTCTCAGTCCCTTTTGGAGATGGAGTCTGGTTTCAAGGCCCTGTTTGTAGACATTGCAAGAAATGTATGGCCATAGCAATGAAAACTTTAACCCTCTTTCAAGCTGTTGTTTTCACCACTTCTCTTCTAAAAAATAAAACTTTTGTTAGAAAGAATTGCCCTGGTGGTGGACAGTGAATGTTTTCAGTGTCTCTGCTCATCAGAGGGGCACAGATTGGATTGAATTTGTCTTTCATGGAAGGTTTCTCACCTTTTGGCTTTTGCTCTTTCCTTGGTGCTGAAGGCTGGACTCTTCCCTCTCAGCATGGTGGTAGTTTTTCCTCATTTAGCAGCAGATTCTCCAATCCACAGGGTGGAATCTGGTCATTAGATAGGACAAAACCCAATGTCCAACTTAGCAAACACTGGGCATTTGCTGAGCTGCCTCTCCTGGTAGACAATGGGTGTTCCTTAGAAGAAACTGGCACCATCCTCATACATGGCCTTGTTTAGCTGGGTTAGGACAGTTTTTATCCATTTCTCATCTCATTTATGGAAGTTCCAGGCTACTCTTGCTGCCTAATTAATACGCTGCTGAGAAATTAATTAAGTTGCAAAGCGTATTGATGAGGGGTGACATTTATCTTTCATAGAGCGACTGTGCTGCAGATCAGTGACAGCCAAAATATCCTGGAAAATAGAAATGATGTCATCTGTTGTGCTGGAGGCTAATGTAAAAGCTGAGGCTAAGCCTTGCAAGGCAATAAATGAGCCAATACATGTACATAAAGATGCTTCAGTCCTCAGAGTTTCACTATCATTAAACAAATGATTTTCCCCTTCTGGGGATTTGTATTGGAGTAATCTCAAGCAATGTGTTGGGTTATGAAAAAAGACAACACTTCAGTTTGTTCACAAACTTCAGTAGAAAATCTCTTTGGTTCCATTTTAAAATGTAAATATAAACCACTTAGGCATTATCAAATTTCCAGAACACAAGGCTACGGAAATTTTGAACAAGGCACCTCTTTTCAGCACTGTAGTGGATGTGATTCAATTTGGAGTTGAGTTTTTAAACTGTTTTTTTCCTATTTTTGTCAGTGTCCTGTATCTCACAGGGGAGTTTCTCTAATGTCACCCAAAATTATGATCACAGGTCTCTTATCCCCATGTGAGCATCTCTCACTGCTGAAGTTGGGTTGCAGAATTATGAAAACATTCCATAGCTTAAAAAAACAACACAACTTGACTTCTGCTGATATAAAAGAAGCAGTTGCTAATTTTCATCCACAGGTCCTGTTTTGGAAATGTCAAGTGTTTTGTTCACACCCAATTAACATCCATTGATTCCCAAATCTATTCAGAGACTTGCTTTAGCACAATGAAGACATTGTTCCCCCACAGAGAATGGCATTTGCACTTCAAAGAGTAAAAATATTGACACCGAATTTCAGAGAATATTCCACATGCACTCCTCTCCGTCCTTCTTCTCACTTTAATATTTTGTACATTTTTGCCCTGTTTTGCATATGGTGCAGGACTTTGGACAAACTCAGAGTGAAGATAAGGTGTGCCAAACTATTTAAAAGGCTGGAAGATGTATTTCAGTGGTGTTTTTTTGTTTGTTTGTTTTTTGTTTTGTTTTGTTTTAGTAAGATGTATTTCAGTGACATTTTCTTTGGTAAAGAATTGTAATTAAAGAAAATAATTAAAAAAAAATATGGGCTCGTACAAGTTCAGAGCAATTAGGTGAGGTAATTAGAAGCATGATGAAAGGGCTGCATGGGAAAAGGAATTTAAAACCTGGTTGAACTGTTACATCAAAAAGTGAATAAGAAAAAGAGTAAATTAAAAGTAGGTCTTATAGCTGGTGGGCAAAAGATAAAGCCAATTATTCTCGAAAAAAGGAGCACCAGCTTGTTTATCTGGAGCTGTTTTCCATCCATGTAACAAGGTTCCTGAGAAAGGTTCTTGGGCCTACAGGAGGACTGGAGGGAATCTGGGGTTGTTTAGCCTGGAGAAAAGGAGGCTCAGAGGGGACCTTGTGGCTCTGCACAACTCCCTGACAGGAGGGGACAGCCAGGGGGGTCGGGCTCTGCTCCCAGGGAACAGGGACAGGAGGAGAGGGAACGGCCTCAGGCTGGGCCAGGGGAGGCTCAGGGTGGAGATCAGGAGGAATTTCTGCATGGAAAGGGTGCTCAGGCCTTGGCAGGGGCTGCCCAGGGAGGTGTTGGAGTCCCCATCCCTGGAGGTGTCCCAGGAAGGGCTGGAGGTGGCACTCAGTGCTCTGGGCTGGGGACATGGTGGGGATCAGGCACAGCTTGGCCTTGTGGTCTGGGAAGGTTTTTCCAACCTCAATGATTCTGGGATTCTGTGGACAACGGCCTGGAGTGTCAGGACAAGTGAGAAAGGTTTCAAACTGTCAGAGGGTAGGTTTAGATTGGATATTGGGAAGAAATTCTTCCCTGGGAGGGCGGCAAAGTCCTGGCACAGGGTGCCCAGAGAAGCTGTGGCTGCCCCTGGATCCCTGGAAGTGTCCAAGGCCAGGCTGGACAGGGCTTGGAGCACCCTGGGACAGTGGAAGATGTGTTGGAACAAGATGGGCTTTAATGATTCTTCCATCCCAAACCATTTCATAACTCTATGAATGTGGAAGTAGAAAACACTGCCAATTTTCCTTCTTGATCCCAAATTACTGTGTTATTCTGCCAGAAGGGGAACACCACCAGCCTTTCCCAGGACCCCTTCCCAGGTGGGTGAATGGCACAGTTTCCCAAAAGAGGAGCATGCCATAAAGCTAAACAACTTTGAGGCTGGTCAGCAAAGCTGGAAACTGAATCATCAAGTTGATACTATGAAATAGATGGGAGGAGCAAGGAAATGAGCCTGAGGTCTGTTTTTTGTACCAGGAATGATTATTTTCTTTTCCAGGGACATATTTCCATGACCATGCACAGTGCATTAAGAACCAAAAGACGAGCCCTTTGGAATTCAAAGGACCTATATCTTAAAAAACCTCATTTTGTGAGGAAAACATGAAAAAGGCCACAGTGTGAGAGAGACACACAAATTGTCACAAGCAGGGAAAGGATCCCTGTGTCCACACCTCACCAAGGAGCCGTGGAGGCTTTGGGGCATCACTGCTGCCACGGGATCTCTCGTGATTGTGGTGATGTAGGATTGATTTGTAACTGGTGTGTTGGAGCAGGGCTGCCCTAGGAGCAGCCATTAGACACGAGCTGTCGGTCTCCTCGGGTTCATCAGTGGTTAATTAATAATCAGATCCACTTTCATCCCTACACCATAACAGAGCCTGACAGTGAAAGGCATTTCAGACTATTGATTTAATGAGGGGACATAGCTTTTCCTTAATCACCACAAACGGGCAGGTTATTTAAATCAAGAGCTCTAATAAAAGTCCCCTCTTTGTAACAACACCACCAACAAATGTTGCCCTGGTAATCAACTCATGGGCAACACAGCAATAAAACAGCTTAATTGTGCCCTGAGCATTGTCATCCATCTCCAGGCCAGAGAGCACCTTTATGACAGACTAATCTGCACTCCAGATCACCCTGACAAGGAGCTCGCAGGGTAATTCCTCTGTCAAGCATCTCATTTGGTTGGAGATGGAGTAGCTCATTTGGGAGCCTGGGAAGCTCAGCTGAGCTCCAGCAATTTCCACCAGAAAACTTCCAGGACAGACTAAGCACAGTCCAGGTGAGGATTTGCTTCATCCTCACACATGCCTGTGGAGAGAAAAGCTCTTTTGCTTCCATTCCTGAGCACATGGGTGGAATCCAGGCTTTAATCCTATAGAAATAATGTCTATGCCCATGGCAGGAACTGATATTCCTAAATGGGATTTTTAAAAGCAGGATAAGGCTCTTTATCAATGAGGTTATACTTTACCATAGAGGCTGTTTCAGATATAATAATAATAATAATAATAATAATAATAATAATAATAATAATAATAAATATCCCTCATAGAATCCCAGAATGGTTTGGGTTGGGAGGAATCTTAAAGCTTATCTCATTTCAACCCCTGCCATGAGACACCTTCCACTAAAATGGAGGCAGCAGCTTCAGTAAAGAAGAAAAGGACTGGGCTTGCTTGTTTTTTTTAATTCCTTATATCTTCCTTTCTTAGTCTGGCCTGTCTTGTCTTGTTTTATAAGAGGAATTAAAAGCAGGGATTTAAAACCTTTACTCCAGTTTCCATTGGCACTTTGATTCTTTCCCACTAATCCCATATTTTTAGTGGCATTTAGAGCCATAGTGGAGTACAGCAACTTTAGTGTAATTAAAAACCGATTTAGGAGTCTGACTTGTGTGTTTAAGTTTATATTTTTTAAAAATATATTTTAATTTCTGACCTCCCTCTCTACATATTCCTTCTCTTCTGGGGTGAGCCTAGCTCTGATCCAGGCTTCTGAGCACTGTTTTTTGTGTATTTTCCGAGGAATACCAACTTTTCTAACCTGTTCTTCCACAGCACATTCCTCATCACTGACCCGAAGCATCACCTACCCAGCAAGAGCTCTTTCCAAATTCTCTGCATAGACTTCCTTGCTGTGACAGTGTGAGAAACCAACAGGCTCCACACTTTACTGTGGTCGTCAAGCAGCCATTAAATCTCAGATACTTGAGCTGCTGCTGACTTCTGATGGGTTTGAACTGGTGGCCTTAGGGCAGAGCTCACTGTCAAGCTCTCTGAGTTATCTCCTGTTTTGTTTTTCTTTGTTTTCTGCTTGTTTTCCTACTTTTGTGACAACTCATGAATAAAAGCAGAGATGGGGGAAAAGGCACAAAAAGATATGCCTGGGACTACAGAAAAACAGAAGGTAATTTAAGGGTTTTTTTCTGCCCAGAAGTTAGAAGAAACGATGAGAAACCAAATGTTCTGAGCAATCCAGCTTTTAAATGATTGATACTTTCTCCAGCACCCTCCTGAAGAGACAGTGGTAGAAGGTGATTAAAGATAAGTTTGTTCTTCTCACGGGAAATCAAAATCCTTTTCATAAAAATTCTACCCCAGCTCCTTTGATGTTCTGCTGCAAACAAACATCCAGCTGGCATAAGTTTGCATTTGGAGTGAAATTAGCAGAATTGGGTGGTAAAAATGAGTTGGAAATATTGTTTTATTATTGTTATTATTATTGCAATATCATCACTATCATAATTATCATTATAATGCTATTAATTATTTTATTTATTCTTTCACTCTAGGGCTATAAATACTATACTACTGATTATGACATTAAATGCAATTCTGGGACAGAATTTCATGCTGGCATCATGTTGGTCTGAATGTTATTATTTATCAGGGATTTCCCTGGCACACAGAGGGATGGCTGCAGGGAGAGCTCCAGGCTCTTCAGCCAGCCCTTGGCCAAGAACTCTGCCTCCCCAGAAGAGCCTGGAGCTCCTGCCCAGTTGTCTTTTCTTGTGCTGGAGCTGGGGAATTCAGCATTCCAGGGGATGCTTTCCAATTTCCACAAGGTGAAACAACAGCTACAAAAAAAAAAAAAAAAAAAAAAAAAACAAAATGAAACAAACCCGAACAAACAAACAAACAAAACCCAACAAAACTTAAATCAACTGAAAAAAAAAACCAAAAAATCCCCCAAACCCCTCTCTTTTCTGACTGAAAAACTTATACCCAATTTCCTCCAACAGAAGCTGATTCCTGAGGCAACCAGAGAAGCAGCACACCAGAACACAGAGATGAGAGAACAGGATGAATTTCTCATTTATGCTTCCTCTTCATCCTCCCACTGTCCCCATCATTAACAGCCCAAGCTGTCACCACCCATGATTTTGAATTTCTTTCCATCTCCACAGGGCTTCCAGATGAAATCCTGCCACCACTGACCCTGGGGTCTCTGGGATGGTGCAAAACACCCTCAGTCTTCCTCAGGGTAGACAGCAAAGGTTGTGTCAGGAGCTGCTTTGGCTGGATTAGTTCATAGGAGAGATTTGAAAATCTCAAAAATCTCAGTTTGTGTAGCCTTCAACTCTAGGAGCTGGAAGTTTTTTAACACTTCCACAAGTTTTTCTGTTTCTGGTGGAATAAAGTCAGATCTCAGCAGCCTGCCTGGTTTCTGTTAAAATTTAGATCTATTGGCAAAGGACACATTCACCTCTTGTCTCCTAAACTTCCCCTCTGTGACTTATAGGATGTTAATTTTTAACTACCCTGCTGAGCAGCACCATTCATAATAAATATGATATGGAATAAATGCATTACAATTTATTTTTACTGGCATGTTAAATTATGCTTTTATAGCTCCCCTTGCTCCCGTGCCATGAAGGAAAACTAAATTTCCAATGAAGGCACTTAAGGGTGCAACATTTTTTCTACATAGGAGATGTTTCCTCTTGCCTGGATACTCCTTAGTTTAATTACAGTTGCAATGATAGGTTTGAGTCAGTTTGCAGCTCCTTTGCTGCTTCTGCTGCAAGAGGGAATTTCCAAGAGTTAAATTCAGTTTCACTGTATTCAAAAGTTTACAACATTTAAAGGAAAATGCCATTCCAGGAAGTAAGATACACATTTTCATGCTTAACATTTTTTGTCTTCTTTGACACAGCCGGTACAGAATTATATTGCAAGCCACGCTCAGGTGAGCTGGGTCATAACTCTGTTTGTATTCAGCTGATCCTGCTCTCTTCTCATTAGACTGAGATGTTATGACAAGTTATTGTAAATGTGTGTTTGCTCATCTTGAAAAGGAGAAATGAGAGTCTGGGAGTGCTGTTAACTAATTTGAAATCACCCAACCACTTTCGTGCTTGACTGGAAAGAACCAACACTTCCCACTTCAACACGTGTCGTGTACTGATGTATTTTTCAGGTGCTGGCATTGGTAGGGAAGGTTGGTTTTGAAAGGGTAAAGACTCTGGACACTTCTGGGTGTGCCCACAGGAAGGACATTTGGGAAGGAATGTTCTTTACAACACAAGTAAGAGGGGTTTGTACCCAAGAAGCAAAGAGATCCCAGCACGGTGCTGGGTGGAAAATCCCATTTCAGACTCAAAGGTAAAGTGCAACCAAACAAACAGCAGGGCACAGACCACAAAATGCTGAATTTCTGCAAGTCTTGGCAAAGTCAGTGACAGTGAGAGACCTCTGTGAGTGAGAGACATTGTGTGACCTCAGCCCCTGTCAGCTCCTAAAAATGCAGCTACAGAGTTGTGCAGCCCAGGTTACAGAACAGCTTTATTAGCTTTGTACTGTCAGTGTTTCAACACATAAACCAGCTTTTCAAATTATTTGAGTTAATTCAGCCTTTTTGGTCTGAAAAAAGGACCTGCTGCATCCTGGGAAATTTTTACAGGAGGTTGCAGTGCTCAGGGAAGCTGCTGAGTTCTTGGAAATAGGGCTTTCAGCAATCTTAAAATTCTGGTGCCACACAAATGATAAATCAAATGCAAACCTTGGTGGCTCATTGCCATAAGCTGCCCAGAACCCGCTGTATTGATAAAGTCCAGCCAGGGATCTCTGTCTGCTCAGTCCACTGAGGAATATGTTGATTATATCCTCAGTCCACTGAGGATATGTTGATATTATTCCACTGAGGAATATGTTGATTATAAGCTGTCCTTTACAAGCTGCCTTTAGGTTGGGAATTGTGCAGGAGGGCAGAATTTGGGCTGTGTTTGTGTTCAGTGGACAATGTCCAGGTCAGTCCCATCCAGTGCTGCTGCTTTATCTCAGCCCCACACACTTGTGAGCCACTGAGGTTTCTTTTCACAGATAAATCAACTTTTCAAGGACATCCCCTGAGCTGAGGAAGGCACCACACAAACATCACTTTGACAGGAGGTATCTTTATGTCTCTCTGCAGTTTAATCTGAAGCATGACAGAACGTGCCAGCCTAAGGACACCTTGTCCAGCCTACAGAGCCTTTCCAAGGAAGGAATTCTCTGCTGATCAATGGTTGTTAGAGCAGGGAGTTAACACAGATTTGTCACTTTGAGAGAGGTGTGGGTGCCTGTGTGTGTTCTTTCATTACTGGTCACCCTTTCTAAATCCTGTTAGAGAGGGAAAACTGTGCCTTTCTGCCAGGATGGCATGATGTGCCAGGTAAGGAGTTTGCAGATTGTGTTACACTCCCTCTGGAGCAGTCTAGAAGAAATTCTGAGTGAAATGGAGTGCACCTCCATTGCTTCTTAAGTAGAGAGTTATCCAATGCAGCAGCAGGACATCTGGCCTGACATGTCTGGACTCGGGATCTAGGAATAATTTTCCTCCAAATGGAAGAACAGTGGCACCCATTTAATCACATGCAACCAGTCTCCTTCTGCTTTTTTATTATAGCTAAGAGAATTCCCAGGCTTTTGCATTTCCTTTTTAATCTCCGTTTTCTTTTCCTTTTCCTTTTTTCCTTTTCCTTTCCCCTTCCTCTTTCTTTTTCTTACTCTGTCCCTTTCTCTTTTTATTTTTCCTTTTATTTTCCTGTGATTGACACAGATTTCTTTTCATTATGTATGGTCAAAAAGAAAGTCTCTTGATAGCCTTTCAAGAATATTAATAATCTTTAGGTTTTGCTATGCGTATACAAGATCTATTTTCTTCACAATGGAATTCACAGAATCCCAGAATCCTGAATGGTTTGGGTTGGAGTGACCCCAAAGCCCATCCAGCATCACCCCTCGCCATGGGCAGGGACATCTTCGACCATCCCAGGTTGCTCCAAGCCCTGTCCAGCCTGGCCCTGGACACTTCCAGGGATCCAGGGGCAGCCACAGCTTCTCTGGGCACCCTGTGCCAGGGCCTCACCACCCTCACAGGGAACAATTCCTTCCTAATTTCTTCCTAATCCCATAGATAATTGGTATAGGATTTTTCCTTTGAATTCTTTTGCTCTGAAATTTTGGCATCTTGGATGTTTGATGTGAACCATCTGCTTTCATTAGTGCTGCATTGTCTGCTCTTTCAAAAAATTCAGCAATTTAGCAGAGAATCAGCAGCTCTTTGCAGAAATAGCCCAGACCCAAACCAAGAGCTGTCTCAGCTGTGGGTGTAGGGAGGTTACCCACAGCCTACTCAGAGTATGTGCAAACAGACATAATCATTAGGTAAGAGAAGTCAAATTAGGAGAATTTGCTATGATAAGTCTTTCCTGCATCACAAGTATACTGAATAAAATGCATCATCTTTATTTTAATTGTGCATATGCCTGAAACTGTGGGGCAGCCACGTGCAAGACAAGCTGAATATTTTAAATTTAACCCAAGGTGCCATTTCTTTGTGGAAGTTTGAAAGTTGTGCTGCAGTTCAGTTCAGAAAGAATAGTTACATTCAGCTGTCTCTGGTTACTGTAGGTTTGGGCTGCCCCTTGTGAGTGTGGTCAGAAGGTCAAGGCTGTTTGTCAGAGCAGATTTAGATTCCTGATATCCAAAATAATTGCAGCCATCCAACACTGAACTTTTCACACTGAAACTCTCATTTCCTACCTTATTTGGGGACTTTTGCTGTGTGTTCTGTGAGATTTAGCCAGAGCCACATCAGCTCAGTGCTTCCTTCCATCTCCAAATGCTGGCAAGGTTCAGTCACTGCTTGGCTTTGTGCCCACCCATTTATTTTGGGGGAAAAAAAAGCACTTTCCAAGAGCTGCCACATCAAGACTTAAATCACTTGGTGGGGATTTCAGGCTGAAATTATCATCCTGTTCTTTGAAGGCAACAACTTCATCATCCTCTTGTCCTGGTGAAACCTGAGGTGATGGAAGTCATTGCAGGGAAGAGGCAAGATGGGCTGGTGGCAGGGGAGGGACAGTGCAACTTCCACCCAAGGGGATGGGAAAGTTTAGGGACAGCACTGTGCACCTTCCACCCAAGAGGTCTTTCCCAACCTTGATGACGCCATGATAAGGAAGATGATCTGTTTCTTGTGTTTTTCGCTGTCATTGCCACTCCCTGAGCCTCTGGGCTCACCACTGCAGGATCCTGCCCTCTTTTTGCCCTGTCTTGGGGCTGGAAGAGCCAAGGGAACAGCAATTCCACCCCTGAGTCACTGGGAACCCACCACAAAATCTGCTTTGGTGGTTTCCAGGGTGGGAATGGAGGCTGGGATGTCTGTGCCACTTTTGATATTCCAGAGTTGCTCTACCAGGTGAGAACTTAATAAAGGGTTTGTTCAGCAGTTTTCACTCTGCTGGAATCCCCCAACCAGTGCATCATGTGCTCAATAGAGGGCTAATACCTTCTAATAAGATGCTTTTTCATTCTGCTGGATTAAGAGCAGTCAGTCAGAGGAAACTATCGAGTTTTATTTGGCTACAATAAGCCCGAAAGGCAACACTTCAATATCTCTGATCCTCCAAGGGCCCCTTTCTCATTTACAGTAAGTCCTAACATATTGCTGGAACTGACCTAACTGCACATAGATATTTTAGGGGGTCTTTGGGGATCCTTCACTGAGGAAAATTAAAATTCCTGAGGATGGGAAATGGAGAGAAGCCTTGCACTGTTTATAGATGGGTGAGGAAAACAAGAAAACAGATGTTTTTGACCTCTCCAGTCTGGGTCTCCATGGTCATTACATTTTTGTAGCTGTAGCTGCATTATAGAGAACAGCCTTACCTAAAAATGATACCAACAAAAGAGGATGCCTCCCCTGAGTCCTGTAGTACCTGCATTCACTAAGTGCTCATACATGTTATTAAAAGCATTTGGTGTATTCTCTAGGAGAATGTAGCAATATAAGCAGAAAAAAATTATGTTGCCAAAAGAAGAGAGAAACTATGAGCAGACATCAAAATCGACGTGATTTAGAGGAAACAGGAGTGAGACTGCAGCTGCTGGATTGGCAAATAAACAAACAGGAAGGAAAGGGAAACAGCTCTGGAAGCAGTCAGTGCCCAGCAGGAACTACAAGGGATGGTGCTCTGCCAACTCCAGCCCCACTTTCTTTACAATATCCACTCTGATTACAGGGAGGAAAAAAATTTACAATTCAGCTCATCTTAAAAAAAAAATTACAAAGAAATAATAAAAACTTGTGTGATGAGTTATTTTCTTTTCTCTGCTGCTTACAATGAGATCAGCAGTTGCCTCTTCAGATCAAGCTGCCTCTTCATCCTGGAAGTGTCCAGGGCCAGGCTGGATGGGGCCTGGAGCAACCTGGGCTAGTGGAAGGTGTCCCTGCCCATGGCACTGGATGGGCTTTAGGGTTCCTTCCAGCCCAAATGATTTCAGGTTTCTTTGAAGAGAGTCCCTTTTGGTGACTGTTCTAAATAACACCCCAACCTTTTTGTGGCTGATCAGCTTTCCCATCAAAATTGGAAGCAGCAATAATCCAGGGTATTAGGGAGGAAGGGAGGGGGGTTTTGGTTCTTTGGTTGGTTGTTCCCCCCTTAAAGGGTGAAAACAAAGGCACTTTTCTAGGGAAGGGAAGGGAAGGGAAGGGAAGGGAAGGGAAGGGAAGGGAAGGGAAGGGAAGGGA
>JANPWX010000200.1:1745548-1997615 GCA_024734555.1 Trochalopteron elliotii
AAGTCAAGTCTCAGGTTCCCAACTTGTGTCTCACAAACTTGTTTTGCCTGTAGCTCTTGCAGTCCTGTGTAAATAGCAATTCAGTTCTAATTTGAAGTGATCAACTGTGTTACATTTATCCTGTTAGGAAAAGGTAAATACATCCCATCTTTAAATATCAAACAGTCCCAAACCAGGACACTCTTTTCAACATTTCACTTTGCAATTGATGTTGCTCAGCAGGTGGTATTAAGGCATTTAAATATCAGTCCTCAGGGCTTTTTTTGTAAATTTGCAGGGGAAAAAAAAAAAGTGCATAACAACACTTCCTTTCAGCATAATAACCTTATGGAAGGTTTAATTGGTTCTCCAGACACCTTTGTTATTTCCACAGCCTTTCAGTTCTTCACACAAACCTGATCCAGGCATTACTTTCAAAGCTCTATTGAAATGAAGCAAAATGAAAAATCAGCAATTCGCTACTTCATGCCCATTTGAAAGATGTTTTTAATGTCTTAATAGAAAGAGAAGTATCTGGGGAAATATACAGCTTTTTTACAGTAGAGAAAATCGAGTGTTTGGGAAGAAAAAGTGTTTTGTGCTCTTTACCATAATGTTTTTCAAAGTCTTTAAATAGTGATTGGTGAAGAGTGATCTTAGGTAAGTGTGACTACTCCTTGTCACAGCTAAATTAACAGGCTTCATATTGATGCCAAAAGTTCCTTTTTGGAAAAAAACCCAACTTTTTCAATTGGCACTTTAGAAACCTTTTTTCCTGTGTTGTTTGTTATGCTGAAAGAAAAGCAGGAGCTCCAGCGAGGATGAGATTTAAACATTAACTCTCTCAGCCCACGACTGTCTTCCAAAACTCAGGTTTCTGGCTCTAGAGTCTAGAAAAAAATTAAGGACTTCATGGGTATATTTAAAATATTATAGTCCAAGTGCCTCTTACAGAGCTGTCTTGTACTTGAGGGATGTGTGCACTCCTCCAAGGGAGTAGAGAAAATCCAGTAAGGATTAAAATTATTAATATTATGTGAGGTACACAAGAAAAACAGTCCAGGCATCAACACTGAGCTCCAAAATATTGCTCCATGAGAGGTTATAATGCACATGTTTATGAAATCCTCACACCATTTCTTTCACAAGTGACAGACAACATGAAACAATGTTAGGAATTTTTAGGAAAGGAACAGATGGGGAAAAACTTCCCAAAATATGTAATTGCTGCACTGTGTGTAACTGTACTGTCCCTGCACTTCAAGTGTTATTTGGTGTTTCGATCCCCTGCCTCAAAACTCAAAAAAAGGAAGAGAGCTGTAAAAGGAGCACAGGAGGGCAGAAAGGATCATCAAAGGCAGGGAATGACATTCCAGGCTTGGGGTATGGAGTAGGATTAAGATTCCTAAATCATGAGTGGTGGGATAGAGAACATGAATATGGGACTATAATTCACTGCCTCTCTCCCTGATTCCAGAACTGTACTAATGGAAATGTCTAAGGTTCAAGGAAAAGAAACAAACATCTCCCCAAAGCTCTATTTTTCCACTAAAGAGTTTAAAATCATAGCAGGAGGTGTTTTCTCTCATGTCAGGAATGAGAGGCTGTTAGGATCCGTGTGTTTAGCAGGCAGCCACCAGTGTCACCTGCTGGTCTCTAAACCCCTCATCCTAATGCCAAACAAACAATTACTGGGAAAATAAAATCAAGAAATGAGGCAGCTTGATTAACAGCTAAGAATATCCCTGGCACCCTGAGGAGATGCAATATAATATTTATGTATTTAACATTGTGGAGTGATTCAGGTAACAGTTAAGAAAAGAGAAGCCGGTTACAAAACATGTATTATAAATTAATGATTGATTCCACCTGCCACAAGCACCTAAAAAGATTATTGTCTTGGCCCATAAAGGGCCAAAGTAATGGTGCAATTAAATCTTGATGGGATAAAACATGTCCTGCCTGTATTCCTGTTTATTTTGTGTTTTTTTCCTGTTTGTGAGTGGAGGAATGATTTGTTGCTCTGGGTTTTATTAATTCTCTTTAGTTTTTTGGGATATGTACTGAGGTTTATGGGCCTTGTCCTGCTGTCATTTTTGTGCAGCAATTAATCCCTGTTAGGTAACACAGAGCCCTGAGAGGGGCTGGCATCCTTAATGTTCAAGGGAAAGGACATCACTCAGCTTTATGGTTTGGAATATCACTAACTTCTGAGGGCTTCTAATTGCTGCAGCTGGCAATTAATATAATTGATGTAATTCCCTTTCACAGGAGATTGTCCTCAGAGCTGTGGGATTAATCCAGCCCCAGATACAGCTTTTTCCCCTGGGATTATGGAGCAGCTGCAGCACAAGAGCTCAGGAAACCTTCCACTAGCCCAGGGTGCTCCAAGCCCTGTCCAGCCTGGCCTTGGACACTTCCAGGGATCCAGGGGCAGCCACAGCTTCTCTGGGCACCCTGTGCTGTTTCCTCACAGGAAAAAAATTCTTCCTAATATCCTATCCAAACCTCTTCTCTTTCAGTTTGAAGCATTTCTTTTTGTCCTCTAACAACACCCTTGTAAATAAAACCTACAGTGACCTCATGACATCTGTGACAGGTTTATGGATGTTACAGGTTGTTGAGGGATTTTCAGGCATTTTATATCTGTTAAAAAAAAATCTTTGCAGCAAACAAACTTGTTGGGAGCAATGGATAGAGGCATGGAAGGAAAGTGAAAACCTGCAAATTCCCCAAGGAGACACTGAACAAGTATCCTGCTACTGCTAAAGGGAAGAGAAGGGGATTAGAGAGTGCTTTGTGTGAGTGGAGCAAACATGGATTTAAGACACACTGCGAGGACTAGAAGAGAACACTCATAAGCTTGGACAGTTTATAGATTTCTTTATTTGTTTCAGTTTGGCTTTTTTTTCCTCATATCTATTGACATTGGAGTCACAAACAAGTTAAAAATCAGATAATATAGGAATGAGAAAACCACTTGAAGGTGGCTTTACTTCTAGCTCAGGTGCCTTTCCCTGGCTACTGCTGCAGTCAATGTCCCCTGGAAGTCAGCCTGGCAGGCACACATACCTGCCCATAAGTGATCACTGAAAGCATTTGAAAACAAACAAAAAATGCTTTGGCACTGTATCCAAATTTTGTTCATTTCCCATAATGGTTGTTTGCAGGCTCAGCATATTCCAGAAACAACTTGGTGTTGTGTGCAATGCATTGTTCACCCCAGGGAAGGGCTGGAGCTGTTCCAGGGCAGGGTCAGGCTGGAGATCAGGGAAAGGTTCTTCCCCAGAGGGTGCTGGGCACTGCCCAGGCTCCCCAGGGAATGGGCACGCCCCCGAGGCTGCCAGAGCTCCAGAAGTGTTTGGACAACCCTCCCAGGGATGCACAGGGTGGGACTGTTGGGGTGTCAGGGCAGGGCCAGGGGTTGGACTGGATCAACCCTGTGGCTCCTGTTATAAATGAGAAATGTGATAAATTTAGAGACCACAAGTAAGAATGTGGGTTTGTAGCTTAGATGGAAACACATTAAGCTAGCTAGTGGAGGGTTTTAAGGCTTTAAAGTTAAGATATAGAAGCAGTTACAAAGGCAATAAGAAGTTTTAAGGTGTAGTTCTGTAGGACTGTGTGTCACTACATGATTGGATAAAATTGTCTGCATTGTGGCAGGACATGTGATACAGTTTAATCAGCCATTGGGGGGAAAGTTAAAACAATATGTGTAGCAGTAGATTATTGGCTAATAAACCTTTAAAACCCCTTGTAATCTGTGGTCTTGTGACTACTGATGACCACTGGCCACAAACTCCTGGTATATGTGGTGAAGAAGTTCTCACCCTTCATGAGACTGTAGAAGAAGAGCAGTAAATCTTATTTTAAGATGTCTCCCAGTGGTTCCATCTCTCTTAAAATCCCAGTGGCAGTGGATGTGTGGAGCAGCACCAGGCTGTGGCTCAGGCAGGGCCACACCAGGTGCTGTCAGCAAGACACACTTGGAAAAGAAAGCGTAACAATTTTCCCCAATCACAGGAAAAAAATAATCAAATACTTTGCCTGCCTTCCTTTCACATGAGCCTTATGGCAAAGTGACCTGGCCCCCAGGTGATATATGGCAGGTAATATCAACTTCAGCCGCACATGAGACAACAGGTAATAAAAACTACATATCCTTACCTTTGTTTTCATTTTTCTTATTTATTTAAAAACGTATAAACTTCTAGCTGAGCCTCAGATCTGCTGGTATTGGTTGTTTCCACTATCAGCTAAGATTTTCATCCCAATCTGAGCATTTTTATTAGGTTGAGGCTGGGGTGAGCAGCTGCTACATGCTCAGTTAATTTAAGTTGTCTCAGGAGCACCAGAGCCATGTGCTGAAGGATGGAGGCTGGTGTGTACAGTTGAGTACAAACAGGTAGGTCTGGCTGAAAAAAATTGGTTTAGCAGAGCCCAGGCTATGTGTAAGTTTTGCAAACAGAGCAACCCTTCACTGAAACATAAAGTCAATGTACTTTGCTTTACTTAGGCAGGAGTTTAAATGAAGAAGCTCTGCCCCATTCCTCCCACCCTTGGGTCCATCTTGCTCCCAGTGGGACTTTTTAGGAAGAAGGTGGCAAATGTGCACCAGAAAAGCTCAGGAGGTTTGTAGCCACCTCAGCTGAGGATGCCAGCACACAGGAATCCCATCCCTGGAAATGTCCAAGGCCAGGTTGGAGGCAGCTTGGAGTAACCTGGGCTAGTGGAAGGTGTCCCTGCCTGTGGAAGGGATGGCACTAGATGGGTTTTAAGGTCCCTTCCAACCCAAACCATTCTAGGATTAATGGTTTTACATGGAAAAAAAATATTTCAACGGGACTGTACTGTTACAGCAATTTTACCACGTCAGTTAATGTTCCTACATAGGAACATTTTATTATATTATTATATTCCCATATCATGTTCCCATTTTCCCAGAATCAGAAATTTCTTTTTCTAGACCAATTTGCTGAGAAACAGAAAAGAGAAGAGTAGGAAGAAGCTTAAGTAGAACAGGAAATTAATTTTAGAGCTGGGAAACTTTACCAGCATGGGCAACATTGGGGATTTAAATAGGGAATAAATTCCCTGTGTCTGTTGGTACCTGTCCCCCACTTTTAAAGTCAAGATGATGTCAGGACGCAGCCTGTGAATTTTGGGAAATGCCATGGCAGTGAGCAGTGAGAGTTGGCTGCTGTGTGAGGTGAAGAAAGCCAGGGATGCCAGAGGGGCTGGCAGTGCCCTTCCCACCAAGGGCCACCAGCCTGCAGCACCCAGGGAGGGGAGCAGGGAGGTCTCCTGGCAGTGCCATTCAGGAATGACCCCGTGGTGTTGGGGCAGGGCCAGGGCAGGGCCAGGAATCCAAATCTGTGGGGCAGGATCAGCAAAGCAGAAAAAATCCTTGAAAGGTGGCTAAGGACAGGCCAAAGACAAAAGCCTCAGCTCAACAGTGGGATAAGAAGATGTTTTCCATGGCAGTTTTCTTAGAACCATATCCTGAAAAATTTATCCTGACGACTTTAGAGAAAAGCAAAGCCTTCTGAGTCTTTGGTGCTCTCCAAGACAATGGAACAGACGTGGCAGGATGGATCCTTCTGCACGTGGGCAGTGCTGACAAACTGGAGTGGAAACATAAAACATTTCCTCTTGGGGCATTTTCCCATCCAATCTCATCCTTCGAGTGCCTCCTGGTTTTTTTTTCCTCTCCTTATCTGCCGGCTGCAGTCGGAAACACTCGAGCTGAGTTGGTTGAGGGAAGGGGAGAGCTGGGGGAGCTCCCAGTGGGCAGCAGCATGGAGGGGGGAGCTGTGAGGCAGGGATTGTTCCAGGCAGCAGTGAATCCAAGCTCCCGCTGCCTGGAGCCTCCCTGGCTCTGTAAATCCCATCTGGCACCGCAGCAAAACAAACAACAGGCACCAGGCAGCCCATCCAGCCGACCTCCAGAGCTAAAATTAGCTCGTGTTGGTTTATCCCTAACAGCTTGAGGAAGCCTTGCAGTTGTAATTCTCCCTGGGGATTCTTTTCCTGCTTGGCTCTGCCTCTGTGCAGGAAACACAGCCTTTTCTAAGGGAAATGTCAGGTTTAATTGAAGGCCACGTGCAACCAGTATTTTATATTTGAGAAGGGCAGCATTGCCAGGATTATTTTGCAGTTTTACACTGAGTCTCTTGGCTGTGGGAAGGAAGGGACTGGGGAGAACAAAGTTGAAAATCCATGTAATCTAAACCTACAAAATGATTTGATCAGTTTTAATTCACAGAGAAATTCCTTTAGTGTGGCTTTCACCACTTAAAAAGGTTTTGCTTTCTGAAGCCTAGTGGCCTAAAACTGAAACTGGGATTGAGGAGGAGAAAGAGGATTTGGGAATGAAACTGAGCCTGGGATAAGGTGCTTTAGGAGAAAGGTGTTTTAGTTTGTCTTTCCTTCTCACCACCGAAAAGTAGTGCATTGGCAATCAAATAAATTAATTTTCCCCTGTTTTGCCCATGAAGGTAATCAGCAAGTGATGTCCCTGTCTTTAACCCAACCCTTTTTAGCCTTTTTGTTAGGGGGAATGAGATGGTGGCTGGGAAAGGGCCCAGCAGCTGTCCAGGGTCAACCCACCACAGGTTTTTAGGGAGCAGTTGTATTGTAGGTACAATAAAGGCTTTTTCTATTATGGATTGTAAATGGAAATTCATGCAGTGGGTCTTTAATTTTTTTTTCAGTGCTTGTTGGTTTATTTTTTATTGAATGAATTTTCCTGAAAGGGAACTAGGTTTATATATTTGAGTAATTTGTCTCAACACTGCTTTACAGGAATTTTGGTGTAGTATAGACAAAATCCCCTCCCTCTGCCACTTGCTCCCTTAAGGGCTTTGTTTTGGAACCCTGTTTGTGCTCTTTACTTCTATTTCCAAAACCACCAGTATTTAAATTCCTGTTTCCACAGAGCCCTTCTGCTTTGGTTTGCCAACAGATGTGCAGCACCTGCATGGAGCAGAGGCCCACAAAATCCCAGAGAGGAAAAAATGCTACCTCTGGAAAAAATTCCTGAGGCTGGCAGGTCATGTGAGCAGGCAGCATGGCATAGCAGATGTCTCTGACTGCCTCTCTTACAAATCCTGGTGCTGTGAAGGTGTTCACATGCACCAGATGTTTCTGTTGCTTTGTGGGTTGCAGATCTTTAGGTTGGAAAAGAAGGAGAGAAAGAAAGGTGAGAAATAATCTCAATTTTCCCATCTGTATCCCTATTCTAAGTTATCACTGTATTTCCCAAGTGAAAAGCAAGGTAGTTGTGGAAATTCTATCCTGGAGTGACAGTACCTGCTCAAAAATCACACAACTGTATTAATAATGGGCTAATGACACTGAGAAGGCTGCATGGCCTTGTTTACTGGATGGAAAATCCACTTTATCTCCCTAAATCCTGCACTGTGCCAGAACTCATTTACAACCCATTTCAGGACTGCTCCAATACAGGCCTTAAGCTCCATGGTTCTTCCAGTGCCTTTCACTGGTTTTCTCTTCCTTTTTCCTGCTGTTGTCAGGGATAAATGTGGCAAACTTTCAGTGGTGGCCCTTGAATTCACCTCGTGGAACTGAGGATTTTACACAATGCTGCAGCAGACATCCTACTGGGCTCAGCACTTTAGTAATCTAAATATGATGAAGTGACATAATTTGGGATTTGTTCACAACTCCCCACTCCCTTCTGTGGCATTTCTTGCAAGGGAACAGACAGCATGTTTTATCCCTCCTAATCCTGATAAAAAAATACTATACACAAAGTAAAACATTTTAAATGAGGTTTAAACTCTTAATTGTGGCTCTTAACTACACTTGTTTTTCTGCCTTTCAGGGTTGTTGGGTTTTGTTTGGGGTTTGGTTGTTATTTTGTTTTTGCACCATGATTATAGTGCTTATCTGCAAGAGACAGGCTGTTAAATTAAAAAAAAAACACCACTTGTTGGTGTAATTGTCTGTCACCCAGCATGGCTGTGCAGGAATGTGGATTTGGGCTCTACAGATTAAACACACAGAGTTCCCAACCCCTCCTGAAGGGCTCATGGAAAGCAGGGCTGGCTTCTCACACAGCAAAACTCACCAGGAAATGGGTGGCATTTATTTTACTGTGAAACACCAGGTCAGAAATGATTCCACATGTGGATTTGAAACCTATAGAGAATGGAAATTAATTTTTCTTGGAAATCCTGGTAGCTGCTCTTTGGTCAGTGTGGGTGTGAGGAGCTGGCTGGGTTGGCAGACCATGCACACATGAGAAAGGCTCTTTGACCTGGGGCAAGATGCAGGGAAAATGTGGGATTTGGCTTGGGTGTCACTGCTGGGAGGTCATCACAGCTCTGTCCATTAATTAAATAGGGCACCATTAATAACCAGGGCCCCATTTGTAGAAAATCTCTTTTCGCTTGCTCAGCTTGTCCCATTTCAGTGACATTGGTCTGGCTTGTACTGTCTTGTTAAGTGCTGCTTTCATGGTCTTTTCTACACTGGAACTCTCAGGTCAAAGCTTTTATCTCCAAAGATAAAATCATTGCTTTTTTTCAAGATGTGACTCGAGTGCAAACAGTGAAATCCTTCCTTTTGTTGTGTGTGGTTTTTTTTTTTTTTGCCTGAGACTTCTCCTATCCCTTTCATCAGGGTTATATTAAAGTGAATGCTGAATGCTCTTGCAATTGATCAGCATGTCGAAGGAAAAGAGTTGTTCCTGTTTTCAGATCTGTCCTAATTCAGATCTAGCACTGCACTGTGATTAGACTCCAATTTTTGGGTCAGTCTCAAGGGGAATTTGGCTTGATCCATCTAATTGTTGCTCTCTTTTCCACCTGGCTGGGGCCTTGCCATGGCCTGCAAACCTTCCCTGAGAGGGACTCTGATATTATAGCATCCAGCTCCTGTCAGGCCAAGGGTGAGGGGCAGGAAATGAGCAGCTGTAGTTTTAGATAAGAAAACAGATAATGATAAGCAAGATGGATTTTAATATCTGAAAGCAGGGCAGGCATCAAACGTTGGCTCACACTAGAAGAAATAATGAAGAAATAGTGAAGAAATAAGGCTCATATAACTTACACAAAATTAATGTTGGAGCCAAAATGTTGCTTTGACCCACTCTGAGAGAAGTTCTAATCTTTACAAAGCATCAGCTATCAGAGCAGACTATTTTGCTGATTTTAGACTTGATTAGTTTTTTGTGGGCTGTGAGAATCCTGCAGATGATGAAGTAGAAAAACATGGCAATGTCTTACATGTGCTACAATTTTTTCCCTATTTAAGGTGAAAAAAATTGTTGGCATTTATCTGAATTTTCATGAGAAATAAGACTTAATCCCTTCCTTGTAAAACTCAGGGTTAAAGATACCAGGTTTGGGGGGACATAAGAAAGTCTCACTACAAAATGCTGGCCTGAGATGGCTTTGAAAGGTTTAGGAACCTTCAGCCTCTTTTTCTAAACAAAACAGAACATTAAACATGGATTTTTTTTTTTTTATTTCTGACTGGCTGGAACAAAGAGGATCTACCATATTAAAGAAAATCTCACTGCACCTGTGGATCAATACAAGATATCCAAAATATATACCTGACTAGTTATTCCATGAATGCATAAGATCAACTCCCTGTCAGGGAATGGGTCCTGGGCTTCTGGATGCTGATGGCAGCAATAAACTTGAGGGATCCTCAAGGCACAGTGGATTCTTGAACATGAAGTCTGAGGGAAAAATCTGTGCCTAAAATACATTGCCTTATGACAAATTTTCCAAATGCTTATCAGTGTATAGGAGTGTTCAGGAAAAACACAGGATAGCCCATTAATCCATGAAAAACTGCAGGCTGAACAGGAAATACATTGCTTTAATAATCCTAGAATCCCAGATTGGTTTGGAAGGGAGCTCAGAGCTCTCTCCCTGCCATGGGCAGGGACACCTTCCACTACCCTGGTTTACTCCAAGCCCTGTCCAGCCTGGCCTTGGACACTTCCAGGGATCCAGGGGCAGCCACAGCTTCTCTGGGCACCCTGTCCCATGCCCTGGCCACCCTCACAGGGAAAAATTCCTTCCCAATAGCCTATCTAAATGTTCCTTCCTTCAGCTTAAAGCCATTTCCCCTTGCCCTGTGTGGTGGGAGAGGCTGTTCCATTAACCTTGTCTTTAGACCATGTGCTGGAACACCTTTACCTGCCCTCAGTGCCTCTTTCCCACCTCATCATGGAATGCTGGTAACCTCCAGAGCATGCCCAGCCTGGCTCAGGTAAGTTATGCCAGCACTAACCTATCCATCTTCCATGCTCTAGTTCTGTCCTTTATTAAGGGAGAGTTCTGCTTGGCTATCCCTCACTTCACAGACACACAGGCTGAGGGGAAAAAACAATGGAAAAAGTGCCAAGATATCCTGGAGCTGTCCAGAGCAAAATTACAAAATGAATCTGTGGTGCCAGGGATATCCTCTGGTTGAAACAAAAAGGTTGGTGAAAAACAGCATGTTTTATTCATAGTGCTGCATTTCAAAGGATATTTTAAAATATCTTCTTAATATTCCTCCAGAAGCCTAACAGAGCACTTGAGCGTTCTGCATATCCCATTGCTCTGTTAGAAATTACAAACCACACACTGACTCAGCAGAAGGAGCAGGAATCCAATCCCACAGAGTGAACGTGCACTGACTGCTCAGCGTGGCAGATCCCAGGGGATTGAAGGGAGCTGCTCTTGTCCACTTGCTTTTGCTTTCCAGCAACAAGTGCTGCTGTGATGTGCCAGTCTGAAGGGGACACTGGGCAGCTCTTGCTGGTGCTGCTGGAAAAGACTCAGGATGGAGAGTTTGTATCCAAAGGTGAATATTGTTACTAAAATTATTCATTTCCCCCTGTGCTGGGCACTGCTGAGGCCACACTTGGAATCCTGGGGGCAGCTCTGGATCCCTCATCACAAGAAAGACATGGAGAGGGGACTGGAGTTAATCCAGGGAAGGGAACAGAGCTGGGGAAGGGGCTGAAGCCCCAGGAGAGGCTGAGGGAGCTGGGAAAGGGGCTCAGCCTGGAGAAAAGGAGGCTCAGGGGGAACCTTGTGGCTCTGCACAACTCCCTGACAGGAGGGGACAGCCAGGGGGGTCGGGCTCTGCTCCCAGGGAACAGGGACAGGAGGAGAGGGAACGGCCTCAGGCTGGGCCAGGGGAGGTTCAGGTTGAATACTGGAAAAATTTCTTCCTGGAATGGTCTGTCAGGCATTGGAATGGGCTGCCCAAGGAGCAATCACCATTCCTGGTGGCTCAAAACCCTGTAGTCCTGGTGCTAAGCAATGTAGTTCAGTGGTGAGCTTGGCAGTGCTGGGGTAACATTCCATAATCCTGCAGGGCCTTTCCAATCTAAACAATTCCACATTTCTGTGTCAAATAGCACCCATTTCATGCACTAATTTAAAATCCTCCAGTTGAGTTTTAAGATAACCATAAATACCTGTTTACTCCTAGTCGCTTTTTTGATTTTGCAGCATTAGCATCAGCATTTGTAAGTGCCACCTCAGAGAGTTCCTGGTGCCTGTTTCAGTTCTTTGTATGGAATTATTCTTGCATGGCATTTGTAATTGTTCCTGTCAGGAAAATGGAAACCTTGCACATATTCAGCACTGTGCCTTGGAGAGCAGGTAACCTTGGAGATCCATGGGATGTGCCCCTGGGCAATGGAAATTCTGCAGATAGTTCCTGAAATACTCCTTTCCTCCTCATGAAAGCTGAATTCTTTCCAGAGGTTATGTTTGCCCTTGGCAAAACAAATTTTGATACAATAATGTTTATAAACAGCACAGGGCACCTGAAATCCCTCACATCTGTCAGATGTCCCAGTACAAAACTTCCTGCTTTTTGAGCATGCACAGAGAGAAATGAAGGAAAAACCTCTGAATGACGAGGATCCAAGGAAATGGAGCAAAATGGGATCTTTTATTGTTTATATTTGCATATGAAAATTGGTTTCTTTTTCTGGAATTGCAATTTCCCATCTCATTCTGCCCCTTTCAGATTGGCCATGAAACAAAATGTGCTTTTCAGAACAAACTGAAGAAGGGTTTTCCTCCTCAGACCCTTTTCAAAGGTTCTGCCAATTTTAGGCTGACTCATCAACCTGTCTTTTTATTTAGCTCAAAAAGCAGATTCTTCTTCACCTCCAATATCTTCATGGAAGTGTTTTCATGGAGAACCAATACAGAAACAATGTCTATGTTATTTTCAGTTCCAAATTCCAAACAGCAACATGTCTAGATAACACTAATAATGATAATAATAACGATAATACTATTAATATTAATCATAATAATAATGATGATGATGGATTTTGTCTTTATTTTATAATAATAAAAGAGGACTATATTATATTCCTGTCTTTTCCTCCTAGACAAACACCATTAGAATAGAATCCATTTCCAGTAGTCATGAAATTTAGGGAAGCTTTTACCCTACAAAGCAGTGCCTAGCACAGTAGTGTAAAATAGAATTAATTAACAAAATTAAGCCTTTCTGGCACTCAACATTATGTTGCCAGCCTTGGCAATAGTGCTTAAAAATTCATTATTTGTTTTTCTCTTTGACAGTGTGAAATATTGGCCAGAAGGGTATTCCCAGGCTTTGCCAGGAGCTGCACCCCAGGACAAGCTGCACTCCTAAATTCCACAGCAGGGCTGTCCTTTGGCAGCACTCCCTTCCTGCTTCACAGTGCTCAGTCTCAGCAGCACCAAGGCCAGGGCATGGAGTCCTGTGAAAACATGTATTTATTTTATGAAACACAGTATTTTATGCAATTTGTTTTTAATTTATGTACTTTTACCTATTATACATATTTTAATCTATGTAATTTTGTATATATTTCAGCTAATAAGACTTTTACTTCGTGTCTTGATAGCTGTCAGTGACCGAATGAAAGGGAATTATGCTTATAAAAAAGATACCTTTTATGAATCTGTTTTAAATGTTAGTGAATTACAGAATCCCAGAATGGTTTGGGTGGGAAGGGACCTTAAAGCCCATCCAGTGACACCCCCCTTCCACTATCCCAGGTTGCTCCAAAACCTCTCCAACCTGCTCTTGAATATTTAATAAATCTCCACAGGTATAGCAATGCAGTGATTGGCTGGACCCCCAAATAAATATTAATAAATTGAGACAAAGAAAGACATTCAGTGCAGCACTATTAGAACATTTTATCAGAATGCATTTCATACAGAAGTTTACAAAACCGTGAAATGAGAGGACTTTTCATAAACTGCACAATGTTAGTTTCTACTCATGTACACTAAGATTCTCTTCAAAATTCCTGTAAGCCCCAGAATGAGTTATCTCAAAACTACAAATATTATACAAATATTATATCCCTTTAGGCTAAAGAGAACATTAAAGATAAAAACAAATGTGAGGTATCTTTATCCCCTTAGTCTCAGTTACCATAATGGAATTCAGCTTTTTCTTGTGCATGATTTGTCTTCACAAAAAGAAATAACAAAATATCAAAAAAGTGGGGAAAAGACAGAGTTTCTTCGTACTGAAATTTTTGTTTGAGGGGCCTGATTAAGGCCAGGGAAAAATTCTCTCTCCTCAAGCTCTTTATTCAAAGAAAATGGAGTAACTCCCAGTGGCTGTGCTGGTTCTGTGGGTTCTGTGCTTTCCCAAGCCTCTCTTCCTTCCAGGATTTTTGAACACAATGCTGGGGTTTGGGGTTTTTTGTAGAAAAAAAAGAACACCTTTTTCAAGTATTGAGCAAAAACAGATATAGAGAAGGGAAGATGGCAGAATTTTTACAATTTAACATCTCAATACAGCTTAGTAATGCATCCTAACCAGGATACTTCTTGTCAGGTCATCCTGAAAAAAGAAAGGAATCCATGAAATTAGAAAATGGCATTAAACAGGGCAACAAAGCTGGGAAAGGTCTAGAACCTAAATCCTCTGAGTAGTGGCTGGAAGTACTCAGGGAGTTCAACCTGGAGAAAAGTAGGCTCAGGGGAGTCTTGGGTCCCTCTCTACAACTCCCTGACAGGAGGGTGCACAGCGAGGTGGGGATCAGGCTCTGCTCCCAGAGAACAAGGGACAAGATAAGGTGATTTGGCCACAAATTGCATCAGGGGAGGTTCAGGTGGAATACTGGGAATAAACCTCTTCATGGAAAGGTTGTTAGGCATTTGAAGGGGCTGCCCAGGGAGGTGGTGGGATCTCCATCCATGGAAGTGCTCAAAAGATGAGCACAGGGATGTTCAGTTAAAGGCTGGATGTGATGACCTTGGAGTCATCCAACCTTAATGATTCTGTAAGGAAACAAGTGGGAAAGCTCAGTGTGAGGGGACACACCAGGTCAAGCCATCATTGTGCACCCAGGGAGTTAAAGCATTTGGGTAAATTAAGAACAAAGAACACAGTGAAATCCATCACACACTGCAAGGGGAATGATCTCAGTTAATTTTATTACTGATCCCTCGATGGTATTGGGTTCATCTTTGCCACCCTTGCACCAGGTTTGAGGTTGAAAGGGGATTTTCAAGCCACCTAAGTTGCTTTTCCTCAGTAAGGCAAGGTGGTGGATGACAGCATGCTTGGGGACTGAAAAACACTTTTCAGTTCTTATAGATTAACAGCATGTTTACTCAGCAGGCTCTTTCTGGATGAGTTCCAAAGCTACCAGAAATGGACTTTTGTAATAATTTTCTCAAACATATTTAATTAAGGAAATAGCAGATGTTTAAAACTGAAGCTGCCACAACCCCCAATCTCCTTGCTTTGGCTAAAAACATTCAAGCCACTCTCAACAAATACCTCATCAATCTTAAAAACCCTGTGTGCAAGTCAATTCTGTTGGCTGCATGAATTTTCTCCTGTGTTCTGGTTTTTAGCAGATTTAATTAGGCTGCTTATTTTTTGCTGGTTCTCTAATCCTTATTTTTCAGGCAGTGACTGTTTAGTTGTGTGAGCAGCTCCTTGCCCATGCTCTAAATCCCTGTTTATGAAATATCTGCGTTTAATGTCTTCCTAAAAGGCACTTAAGTAATTGCCTTTAATTTTCCAAAGAAAAAATATTGGGAAATAAATCTTGTGATGTTTTTGGTAACCCTAAGCAACCATGTATTGCAAATGTGTCTGTCTGAAGTAAAGGGTCCCCAAAAGTGAAATTTGTGCTATACCATGTAATTCAATTCTGCCAAATTTGCCTGGGATTTTCAGGGTAACCCCAAGATCTCCTCAAAACCCTCCTGAACCTTCAGCTTTAGCTCAGTGGATTGTAAATATGTCATTTACAAGATGATTATTATGAAAACTCTTCTGAAGGACCTGAGAAAGAGGAATGTGGTTGTTCCTGTTTGAAATCTGATTTTGGTTTGCAAGGCTGGAGGAATCTGTCTCTGAAATGGAGATTTTTTTTCAATGTTTCAGGTTCTGCTAAAGGAAAACAAGTAAAAGCACAATTTTAAGCCCAAAAAACTTAGTCACAACAGGCCCTTAAAAACACCAAGTTCTAAAACTCCTGTAGTTTGGAATTGTTCTATTTAGAGGAACTGTATCAACTGATACCAACAGTGCTACTGCACCACTTTATTACAGCAGGTAGGATTACCCAAGGAGTTTTTTCACCTGATCGCTTTTTCCTCATCTAAAAGCAGCTTCTGAGTTCTGACTAAACTTTATGAGTTGTCTTTTCTACTTAAAAAAAACCCCAAAAAACAACATAGGCAATAGGAAATTTTTTTTTCTTAATCCATTTTTATAATACTACAATTCAGGAATAGCACAAGACTGACAGGACAAGGCAGAATGGCTTTAAGCTGAAGGAGGGAACATTTAGATGGGATATTGGGAAGGAATTCCTCCCTGTGAGGGTGGGGAGGCCCTGGCACAAGGTGCCCAGAGAAGCTGTGGCTGCCCCTGGATCCCTGGAAGTGTCCAAGGCCAGGCTGGACAGGGCTCGGGGCAACCTGGGCTAGTGGAAGGTGTCCCTGCCCATGGCAGGGGGGGAGCTGGATGGGCTTTAAGGTCCCTTCCATCCCAAATTTTTCTCAGATTCCATGATTCTGTGTTGCTAAAATAGGTGCTGATCAGGTAAATGATTCCCAAACTGAAGGAATTAATTAGGAATTGGGAGATATTTTGGTGTTTTGAATGGACTCAGCGCAGAGTGTGAGGTAAAACATTCCACCATACTCCTTGTCACTTAAAGCTGAATAATGCAGAGATTTCCACCCCTGTTCAAGGGTGTTGTGGCCAAGCTCTTTGCTCCTCAGTGCCAGGCATGTCTCTGCTTTCTATGTGTTGATTTCAGAGGGGCTGTGCAGACTCAGAGCAGGTGCTGCCAGAAAATGAACACAGAGTGAGCTCAATTTATAAACCAGAAACTTAACACAGCAGCCAGGAATGCAGGATGAGCACAAGCCCTGTTTGGAACCATCTGGCTGAAATCAGCTTCTCCTCAGGTGTGGTGTCCTGCAGCTGCTGTCAGGGCAGGCACCAACACTACTCATGTACTCTGACAGGCTCTCCCTGTTTCCAAAGGCAGGGAGATTTGCATTTCTTCCTCCTCTAAAAAGGGGGAAAAGCACCCGCCCCAGCTCCAAGCCATGGTTGTTTGTGAGTGCTTGAAATAGTTCAGGGCTGAGTTGTGTTTGCTAATTAATGAGATGAGCAATGCTGTGGTCACCTGTAAGGTGAATTGTGAAACCAGGAGTGCTCCCCTCACCACCACTTGTCATTCTACCAAGATAAAGCAGGTCCTAAACTTCACATGCAGCGAGGCCCAAATGTCCTTCTTTCTGCATGTTCCCAAGCTTTAATGAATTTCATTATTCTTTTTTAATTTCCATGCTCTTGCAGAATAAAGGTCCCCAAATCATTAACTAATTTGATATGTCTCGAGTACCAATTGAATTCTCGGGTCCCTTGAGAGCCTGAGCCATCTTGTTCAAACACCTCCTAACTTAGTTTCATAATTAGATACACCTTGATTGATGGGGTTTTGTATAGCACTTGCAAAGGGAAGGAAATCAACCTAATTGTTATCACAACTTAGCAGGTTTTAAGATTAAAAGTCTTAACCAAATCAGTGATTTCCAAGAGGAAAACAGAGCCCTGCTCTGTTGTGGTACAAGGTAAGGAAGGCCTTTTGATAATGAATTATTTGGGGAGGAAGAAATTGATATGGCAATTATTAAGGAAATTGTTTCCATGTTACCTGCACTTTGGGTGTATATTTATATGAAAAGAGGGACATGTAGTTTTACCTGTTCCTAATAGCTAAGTAATTTCAAACTGGAAGTTCATGGTTAAATAAGTGTTGGAAATAAATTGTTATGTAGAGTCGAAGCAAAAGGAATAAAGTGTTGTTTTGTTTTTCTTTTTAATGAAACCCTTTACTTTCAGAAGACCTTACAAAACAGCCCTTTTTAATTAAAAAGGAAGTGATTTTGAAAGCCATGTTGAATCCCAGACATTCCTGCCTTCTCCCATGCCAGAAGAGTCCTAATACAGCCAGGCATTGTGGTAGGAGTGACTTCAGGTAACTTCAAAGTTTGGACTTGATGATCCTGGAGGCCTTTTCCAATCTTTTAGTATTTCATTATTATTATTTCCAATATTTTGTTATAGCTGAGGTGTGAGTGACAACATGCTAAAAATTATGGGCTAAGGTCTGAGACAACACAGGCAGGAGTTTATCTAATCAGGCCTGTCTCAAAATCTCCCTTCTTATTGAAAAAACTCATCTTGCAGAGACAAAAATGAGAAACTGTTGGTCACTCTGAAGATTAATTACTTTAGGATGCAAACAATGACATGAAAGCCTTGTCCTGGGTTATCTGGAGTGGATAAACTTCAAACAATTCCCTTCTTGTTTATGCAGCTGAATAAGCCCTTCAGAGGAAGGCACTGGGATACTTTTAAAGAAAAAATGGAGCAGGTTTTCTGTTTCCAATATTGTTTATCCATTAGTCCAGTGTGCAGCAGTGAGCAAAGAGCCAGAATTATGGATATGGATGGGCAGAGGTATTCAAATTCCCAAGTATTTGAAACGGGTAGGATCAAATTACAACTTTCTCAAAGTTTTGAGTGTTTGGGGAATAAATCAGGTGTTAAATCAGCTGGAAAAAATCACAAGCCATATATTTCTTTATATGATCATCTGTAAGAGAGGCTTAATGTCTGGGAATTATCCAGGGCCCTAATGGTATCTATCAATGGTTACAGATTTACACTTTGTGGGTAGTACTGAGGGAAGTTAATTACAGGGCCTAGGGAGATATCAAAAGGATAACTTTCTTCCATCACTTTGGAAAGTTTGGGATACTATGAGGAGCCAATTTAGTTTTGATTTGTCTCTCAGCTGTTGTGAGGTTCCTGGTTCTGTTTTGTTGTTCATGCTGTAGTTGTTGTTTTATTTGCCTTGTTATACACACTAGTAAAGAACTGTTATTCCTATCCCCATACCTTTGCCTGAGAGCCCCCTTAATCTCAAAATTATAATTTGGATGGAGGGGGTTTACATTCTCCATTCCAAAGGAGGCTGTGGCATTCCCTGGCAGACACCTGTCTTTCAAACTAAGACACAGGGGCCTAGGGAGTTATCAAGAGGGTAATCTTCCATCACTTATGAAAGCTTGGGATACTGTGAGGAGCCAATTTAGTTTTGATTTGATTGCCAGAGGCATGTGGGGGAGGGGTTGCACATGTGCCACTTGCAGGAGTCATCGAGGAGAAGAAAGCCTTGTCTCTGAGGAGGCTTTGCCCAGCAGACATTCCACACCTCACAGGGCACAGGCAGTCAGCAGGAGACCACCAAGGACACTGGACCCTCCAGAGAAGTTTCTCCAGCCAGATGGTGAAAGGTCTCCAGCAATGGACTGCAATGGGAGGCTGGACTGGGGCAATGGGGCAACCTTGGAGGAATCTGATTTTACTTAATTTTGGGCACTTTTAGTAGCCCTGTTGTTTCAGTCATGTCTAGGTGATCTTTGGGTTTGCCTGGTTTTGTTTTTGGGGTGTTTTAAGCTGATTTTATTAAAATTTTTAAGAAGCCAGTGGAAGTTTGGAGGAAATTTGAAACAAGACTCAGTGTGCAGTTTTTAGAGACAAAATCTATGGCCAGCACATTGTATGCTCTGAGATTTTGTACTAATGGTGGGGAGAAAGATGAGAAATGGGGAGAATTTTGATGTTTTGGATGAAAACAGGCCTTGGTTCTGTAACCTCCAGTTTAGTGAATGGGTATTTCCAGCCAGGCTCTTACCAGGGGAAACTAAGCAGGTTGTTTACATGCAAATTCCTGTCTGCTTTGGTGAGTAACTCTTGTCTCTGATGAATGCTCATAATCTACTGATTGACAAAGGTAATAAATCTGATAAAGGTTGTCATCAGCTCACAGGGGATGGTAAAGGAAATCTGGAGGGGAAATCTCTAAACTAAAGCAGAAGAACTTTTGTCAGGGCATTAATTTGCTTGTTAATTGGCACAGAATGCATATTACTGCACAGAAAAGGCAGGCAGAAAAAGGAGCAGGGAAACTGAAACAGAAGCTTCAAACTGTAAAACAGAACCAAAGGGACCATTATGATGCCATGTCAAAGGATGCTGAGTGATGTTCATCTGCCACACCATAATTGTCATAAACTCATTAATTATTAGGCATAGGGGAGAGCCTGTATAAAAGCCCTGTCGTGGCAAAGCAAATAAAACAATACAATATAAATAAATAAAACTTCTACTGTGTGGTCCAAATGCATGAATCTGGTTTGTCTTTTCTTGCCTCTTGACCTACATATTTAATTTTTCTCTCAGAATGATGCTCATGTGAGTCCTTTCATTTGTCACAGCCTTACACACACATATTCTAGCTAAGGGTTAGGAATGCCACAGAGAGGCAGTTGTATCCTATTCCTATCAAACACAGCTCCAGCCTGGAAAAAATTAATTCCTATTAATATACTTCAGCCAGTTTTTATTAATGAGATCTCTTGAGGGAGGAGGTCCAAGCCCTTGGACTGTGACTCAAATAATTTCCCAGTTCCTTCTGTGACCTTGAGCAAGTTGCTCAATATCTGTGGCTGGAATTTTCTGAAACTCCAAAGATTTTAGAAGGACAGTAAAGCTGATTGATTGTTCTGGTTCATTGGCTCAAGTGAAAAATCATGCAATAGTGAAGTGAGAATTGTTCAGGAAAAACAAACAAACAAAAAGCTGGAGAAGAAATAGGCTCAACAATTGAGTTTTGCTCGTAAAGTTCCTTTCTGGCTTTATGCCTTTTTATCATATCTGGGAAATTTCTGAGACAAGTATTTGACTTGTATAAAAATTAAAGTATAACAAGAGTGTTTTCATTACTCATGCTTCCTAGAACAAGCAATTTGACTTGAATAATCTAATTAACTATAACTTCAAATTTGACTGCTTCCTGAAGTACTATTTTTTAACAAAAAAATCACAGTCTCAATGCCATACTTTTATACAGAGTATTTCATTACACTTTTCATTATGTCAAGTTGCTAAGTTTTTAGAGACAGTGACCATGCCAGTATGAAAACCTCCAGCATTTGCACAGCAAATGCTGTATTTCCTGAGCCTTCCAGGCTTTTTGTTAATACAAATAAATGTATGGAGCTATTTTGACTTATGCTCACCCTAAACTTAGGTGACAGTGTAAGGAGGTGAAAGGGAAGGGATTGACTGCTGGATAAGCTTGTAGCCATAAAAAGAAAAATGCTGAAAGAAAAGAACTATTTCTATGATCTCATAATAAGTGAAAGAAGACATTAGAACACTTAGTTTCTTATTGTGATGTAGAAACAGCTTGACCAAGAAAGACTTATCCTGATGTTCAGAGGTCCTTATCTGGCATAAAACCTCCTCTGCTGGTTCACAAATCTGTCAATCAGCCCTGAACCAGTGAGAAAGTTGGACAAGATTATCACTGCTGGTTCCTTCCAACTGAATGATTCTATTCTATTTTTCCATATTCTTTATAAATTTTACATAAATCCGTTTGTGTTGTGATGAAAACATAGAGATGTGATGGGAAAAGTGAGGGATTTCAGCTGGAATGGAGCTGGAATGTGTTAGACTTTGTGTCAGCTCCACACAGATGAAGATCTACTGAATGCCGTGATCTTCAGAGGCACTGTCAAGGTGTGTGAGATAGTTCAGGCATGATTACACCTGACTTATCATTTTCTGGGCCTATAAATATTAACCTGACCAGAATCTGATTGTCTTTCTTCTCCTGTTTGTGTAAAAACTCTGGGAAAAATATGGAAGGAAACCTCGGAAGAGCAGAGAGCTGATTGAAGAACATGCAAGCTTTTTAAAGCAGGCTCCCTGTTGGGAAAATTATTACTTATTAGATGTTTTTATTGGGACAGAGCGAAGCTCTTTCAGATGCCTACTTTTCAGCTCTTAACTGGTTTCAGGCTCTGCTGATTAATACATATTAGTCAATGTGAGGCTGTTTTATTGGTCCTGTGTGCATACACTCGGGGAAAAAAATCCGCTGATGTAAAGCCAAAATCCAGACTGAGCCCTTCTGTTATTGAATACTTTGCTTAGCATTTTTAAGTATTCAGCATTTGGTCTGTCAAATGAATTTATGGAAACGTTGACATCAGTCACTTTAGGCCATGAAAGACCAGCCTCACTTTTTAACAGGAGGGGGTAACACTCCCCTTCTAGGAGTGTGTGGGGATTCCTCCCTGGACTGGGGACACCCTCAGGATCACTCCTTGAAGCTGAGGAAAGACATCTGGTCAAAGGGATGAGTGAATGACATCAATCCCTACTTAATAACTGTTTTTCTGTCTTTAATATCAACGCTTCAATAAATAGTGCACTGTGCTCATAGTTAGAGCTGTCTATACTTTGTAGTAACTAATTCTGATTAAGGTATTTGTTATCATCATCAATTTAAATAAAAAGTTTCATTATTCATACAACTGTGTGTGGGTTTCCATCCCATACAAATGCTCAGTTACATCTGTACAGTCCTTGAGGCAAACCAAGCCTGGCACTGGGATTAGATCCAGCCACATCCAGAGTCCCATCTGAGAAGGACTTAGGAAAGCCAGGGGTTCCTTGCTGCACCTTGTGGCTCAGCTGGAGGGTCACCCTAATAAACCTTGTCCAAAGCTTCCATTCTGCTCAGTATTCCCAAATTAAATTGAAAGTTCCCTCAGCACACAAGACTAGAGAGCCAGTGTGCAAGCCACAAGGAAATACTTTCCACCATGGCCACTGCATTGATTTTGTGCTGGTTTCCTAAGGACACTGCCTCAGGATTTGCTGGTGGAAAAGCAACAGGCACATGTGAAACAGCTGGAAAGAAATAGTTAAGCAGCATGTATAGTGAATAAATCAGATGGTGTTTGCAGCAAGGGTGAAATATGGGACAAGTCTGTGGTTTGGAAAGTACCATAAAATTCCCTAGGGAAAATGCAGATTGCACTTGGCTTTAACCTCTCCTCAAACACAGCTACAGTTCACTGATAGGTCACGTCAAAGGTCCCCTCTAACACCCCAACACGTCTGACTGTTGTCAGACAGACTGTAAATTGGATTGCCCCAATTATCTGGGCTCTGGGAAGAATAACAGCACAGTAAATAAAGGTCTCTGGAGGTTTGTCACAGGCTTGTAACAGCTTAGTGAGTGCCAGTGTCATCCCTGTGGATCAGCCTGGATTGGAACACTGTGACATCTATAGACATTTAACTGCTGCTCTCCCAGGAGAGGCTCTTGTTGCAGATCCTACCCTGCCAGTGTCTCCCAGGAATTTAGGGAAGTGGTGATGTGAATTGGCTGAGAATGTAATTTTCCCCCTCTTCTTCCCATCACACATAAAACACACGGCAGTGCCCAGCCCAGGCAGTGTGAAGAATTAACACAGGCACTGCAAAGAACATCTGCAACAACTTAGAGCCACTTGGGAGCACAATGCAGACATTCTAAAGGAGAAATTTTCACAGCTTTCTTCTTATATTATTGGGTCTGACAACTGCCAGGCTTTGTTTGGGGCTTGCAGTTGGTGGGTGTCAACACTTCCTGTGCCGGGATTCTTAAAAAAAACAAACCCCCCCCCAAAAAAAAAAGTTTGGACCTGCTGAATGTTGAAGTGGAAGTTATTTGGGGGACTGTTTATTTTCTAGCTCTCTAGCACTGAAAAAATCATAGAATCACAGAATATCCTGAATTGGAAGAGACCCCACCAGGATCATGGAGTCCAACCCCTGTCCCTGCACAGACACCCCAACAATCCCAGCTTGTGCATCCCTGAGAGTGTTGTCCAAAAATGCTCCTGGAGCTCTGGCAGCCTTGGGGCTGTGCCCATTCCCTGGAGAGCCTGGGCAGTGCCCACCACCCTCTTTCCCTGATCTCCAGCTTGACCCTGCCCTGGCACAGCTCCAGTTATTCCTTTGTGTCCTGCAGCCCTCAGTGCAGGACACATATATAATAGTATATACCAATGTTCAAATAGATTATGACAATCCCTCTTTAAAAATCAAGTGAGTGAGTCTCCCCTCAGTCTCCTCCTATCAAGGCTGAACAAGCCCTCAGCCACCCCTCATACGAATTCCCCTCCAGATTTACATCAGTGAGTTGTGTTGTGTATCCTCTGAGCCACTGTTATGTTACCTAGAGGAAGCAGAAGTTCTAAATAGATCCTTGGACACTAATTACAGGGAGAAGAGTAGAAATTTTGCCTTGATAATGTTCTCGGCAATTATCCTTTATGACATTATAAATCTGATTTTTTTTCCCCCAAGTTTTATGCCTGCTCATGTTCCTCTGTGAAACAGTGGAGTTTATTTAAAATTAGCAGAGGTTTTATTAATGACACTCAACATTTCCAGTAATGGCTGTATAATGTAAATCCTGTAAAGTGCTTAATAAGACACAGCTTCTTGTTTGGATGTGTGTGGTGATAAATTAGAAAGAAACTAATAAAACATGGAGCAGAAGGAGAGAAAGCCAGAGAGGTTTCAGGGCAGTGAATAGAGAGATGTGGCCAATAATGATGTAAATCACAGGTCATCACAGGACAGTGACTAATCTGTGTGTTTTTACAGGATTTTTCCGAAGATCTCTTAATTTTGTTAAGGTTTTTTCCCATCAGCTGTTCTTGGGTTTGCATCTGAATGGATTAGGGAGGAGAGTACCTATAAACTGTGCCCTGAAAGTGTTCAAAGCCAGGCTGGATGGGGCTCGGAACAACCTGGAGTAGTGGAAGGTGACCCTGCCCATGGCAGGGGGTACAACTGTATGACCTTTATGCCCCAGACCAGATTGCTCCAAGCCCCCTCCAAGCTGGCCTCAGTCACCCCTTCCAAGGCGTAGCACAAGGTGTGGTAACAACATTTGTTGTTAGATGTTTATTATTGTTAGTTGTTTACTATTGTTAGATACTTATCTGTTAGTGAATACCTACTATTAGTAGATATTTAGAATAGAGACTTGACAAGGTAAAGGCCTTGTCAAGCCTCTAAAGGGGGGAAATGATGCCTTAAGTTTTAGCTTTCATATTTTCACATTCTGTGCTGCCCAGGGGTGCAGTTCTGAGCCTCAGATTCAGTGTCACTCAGCTCTTCACAGAGCAGGGAGACAAAACAAATCCTTTTCCTGCTGAAGACCAAGGACAACTTTCAGGCCCAAAAGCACAGACAAGGGTGGGCTGAAGAGAGGAAACAAGAAGGATGGGACCTCACAACCTGAAACTGTAATTGGACAATATGCAAATGGACCAAAACTTATTAAAATGTAAGACTTCATGACCAGTCATCCATTTTGTGACCATTCTTAGTCCATCTTGGGTGTAGCCCTGGTCAGGCCCTGTCCTGCCCAAGGTGTATCCTGGAGGTCTTTCAGTAAAAATCTACTTTATTCTCTAGCTCTGCCTGGTCTCTGCTCCAGGTCAGCCTTCCCAAGGCATCAGGCACATCCAGGATTTTGGGATATGCAGTGATTCACCTGGAGCTGCTTTGCCAATGTGTACTTTGAGTTACAGAAGGTTAAGAGAGTCTTTGAAAAGCATGAAGGAAATCTGAAGTTCTACCTAGAGAGAGAACTGTCAGTGTTAAGACATTAACTATATATTGCTTGGCCAACTATTATATTTCCATCAATACTTGGATTATTTAATAGAAAGTTCTTTTCTTTGATAAAACACAGGTTTCACATTTTCCTTACCTTCGACTCTCAGACGAATTCTGTTTGTGTCAGTGAAATATGACATCTTTGCTTTGACATGAAGGGAATTTGTTTTAAGAATTGGCTGACTGGTAGTGAGATCCCTGAACATCCATGAAATCCTTCACTGTAGCAAAAATGAGAGTAGGGTAGTTAAAAAATCAGTTTAAAGTCTTCTGGTAAATGAGAGTTCACTCTAAAAACTGCAAAACAAAGTAAGCCCAAGTCCATTAGGCTGCCACAGATACATTGCTGTTTCTATTGCTGTGTGATTTTAGTTGTCAGCAAAAGTATAAATACTTTTGGGAGACCTAAATCCTACTTCCAGTGCTAATATAAATCTATGATTTGTGTTATTAGCCATCTTCTTGCTGACCCATAAACTTTGTGGACTGTTTTTTATGACAGGAGAGCTATGCAGGGTATGGGGGGTGGGAGGAAATCAGTAATTTTAAATATATTAAATGGAAGTGATTGATCTCTTCTAGAAATATAAAATAATAATATTTGAAGTGACAGGAAAATCTGTGGGAAGCTCTGAATAATAGTATATACTAATGTTCAAATATATTATGACAATCCCTCTTTAAAAATCAAACTGCAGCTCTAAATCTTGCTCTGATAACTCTTATTATCTGAATTATGAACAGCCATTGCCTAGGATGTGGATGTGGATATATATGGGGTTTAATTCTGTCATTTTTTAGCATTGGTCAGTGTGTGTGTGTATATATATATATATATATATATATATATATGTCCTGAAATGTATGCATTGTCCTAAAACACGACTGGCTGGAATTTTTCAAACTTGCCTTAAGGATATGGATGCCCAGCTCTCATTAATTTTAACTCAATTAATTAATTTGATTACTCATTTCCCCATTTTAATTTTAATGGGAATTGGGCATCCAAATCCCATAGGCAGGTTTAAAAATATCAGCCAGAAGATAATGAATATCCAAGGGAATGGAATTCCAGAGCAAGTTGGAACTTCTCTGCTGTGAAAGTTCTGCTAAAGAGGCACTTTGCTGCTTTGTGTGGTCAGGAGTCACAGTTGAAGGTCTTCCAGAAAAAACATGACTCTGACATTTCTTCAGAAGTCAACATTCCTGTCTGAGAAAAACACTAAGAAAATGTGGGGGGTTTTAAGCACCTTTCATGTTACTCGACTTTTATTTAATGGAAATTTCAAATAATGGTATAAAGAGTCTGTTTCTTCCTGCTGTTGTATCTGGTACCTTTCATAAACCAAGTATTCAGAGCTTATTGTCAAATCTAAAGCTGGTGACCAAATCAACAGGAGCTGTTATTGGTCTTATCATTCTGAATGGCTTTGCTCTATTTTTAATATTTCTGGGGAGCAATGTTCCTTTTTTCCTTTTAATTACCAGATTGCAGCCTCTTTTGTGTACAATAGGAACTATCCTGGAGAAATTAAATTTCTCAATTAGCAATGGAAAAAGAAGAGCAGTTTAAATGCCAAAATAAGCAAGTCAAACTTCCCTTAATTAATTTTATCATTGCTTTTTTTTTAAGAAAAATACGCAGTTTAGCTTCACAGGGGAAAATGTCGCTTAATCATGCTACATTTAATTGGAACAAATAATTATAGTGAAATATTAATCATTATGCACTGAAGGCCCATTTGAAATGCAATCACTGTGAATGGAAGCCAGCCTGCTTCCTGCATTAATTTGTGCTGTAACCTGGATCAGGTGTGTTTCCCAGGAATCTCCGTCCAGTGCTTGTAAAGCTGGTAATAGCTTGAGTATAAAATTCCATATAACCAAGCCACTGGATATGAAAATTTCTGCTGTGAGAGCCTGTACACATCGTGGAAGAAACATTAGGATGGAGTTTTCAAAGCCCTGGGTACATGCTGTCAGTATCCATTGTCATGGTAATCCCATGTGGAATTTTGCCATTCAATTCCATGGAAGTGGAGTTTCTCAGTGCCATGAGCTTGTAAAGAATTGCTTTCAAGGACTGGGGGGAAAAAAAGGTAAACACTGTAATTGCATCCATCAGTTTCCATTGCATCAATCAGCTTCCATTTAAACGCCCTCTGTTGTTAAATTGAAATGAAGATGGATTTGTTGTTCTGGATGGTTTAGACATCTATTAATTATACATGCACATAATATTTAATTATTGTGAGTAAGTGTAGCAATTTTCTTGAATTGGAGATGGATTATTCCATTCAGATCCCAGCAATTGGACTTTATGATGTTTGTCAGTTCATAATTATCTTGGAATTGCTAGCTATGATGTGGGTATTAGGAAGTTTGGAAATCCTTGGAAATCCCACAATTTGAGGAGCCTCTTGTGGCTCACGTGGCCTCCTGGATGCCCATGAGAAGTCTGAGCCCGTGAAGTTTATTTATAACTTCTTCCAAGCTCCTGATTGCCTCACCTTGAGCTGTGCCAGGGGAGGGTCAGGAAAAGGTTCTTCTCCCAGAGATTATCAGGCACTGAACAGGGAATGGACACGGCCCCAAGGCTGCCAGAAATCCAGGAATGTTTGGACAATGCTCCCAGGGATGCACAGGTGGGATTGTTGGGGTGTCTGTGCAGGGCCAGGGGTTGGACTGGATGACCCAGGTGGTTCTTTTCCAGCTCAGGATATTCTGTGACGTCTTGGGAGAAGGGGAAGAGAGAAGAAGGGGAAAAGAAGACACAACCAGAGAATTTGCTGGTGCCTGAGCTGAGCTCTCCAATTTCAGTAAACAATGAGAGCACCAGGTAATTTCCTCCCCAGAGCAACTATTGAGATGCTGTGCAGTGTTTCCCTATCAAGAAAACTCTTTATGTTGGCTAGATTTTCCATGTGCCTCAACACCAAGGGTCAGCTGAACACGTATTCCCTGTGCAATCAGAGCAAGCTTTGCTCACTTTTCCTCTCTTCATGCTTTGGTCTTTTCCTGCTCCTTAAGTTTTCCAAGTGCCTGGCAGTGTTTTGCTTTCTCCAGGAAAATCTGTGGCTGAGCATTCCTGCTCAGGAATCGGCAGCTTGCAGCCAAGGTGTGAGAAGAAAAATGTGTGGGAGAGGGGGAAGAGGGAGAAAGCTCATCCAGGCTCTTTGCTGGGAACGCTTTGGAGTTCAAGCTTTCTGTCAGGTGCCTTTGACAGGAGTCAGGACTCACTGAATGGATGAAAGGGAGAGAAGAAAAAAGCCAGGCCGAGGCAATTTGAGATAGAATCCGGTGTGTCTTGGAGCGAGATAGCATTCAAAGGCCAGGTTTAATTTAAGCAATGGCTCTGTGGAGTGTATTAACCTTTCCACCCTCCCTCCATCTCCTCATGCTGAGCACTAACTGTCTTTTCTGGCTTTTTTAGAAGTATCTTTCCAGCTCGACTGCACCATTTTTCATCTCCTCTTTGAAGGAGATATGTCCCTGAAATTATCTTTTCAGAATCATATTAATCCATCTGCTCTATCCCCCGGTAAGGAAGGTAAATATGGATTGTAAATGGGGTTACTGTGACAAAAGCTGAGAGGTAGGAGGCTGGAGAGGCAGGAGTAAGGATGGCAGCAGGATGGATGGAAATGATGGAGTTAGCAGGGCAAAATGAATATCTGACCCAGGAGGAATGTGGGTCAGATATTCTGCCACTGTAAATGTCATAGGTGTGCTGGCTTTGGTAGATCTGTGCCCATTTATTCCAGCAGGAAAGTTAGCCATGCTTTCTAGTCCCAGCTAATTATAGCTGGTACCTCAGGCTCCCATCCATGCATGGGAAGGACTTGGGGTTTATATCCTGTTCTTTTCTTCTCTGATCTCTGACCTGACTTTTGTAATGCCTCCTGAAATACTTGATGGCTTAACATACTGAGTTTGGCATCTGTGACTTGGACAGGACTTAAAAACCACCCCTCCACTCAGAATTTGAGTAACCAAGTTCTAGTTAGGATAAACTGGGCTTTAAAATGAATTTTTGTCCTTTTTTTTTATTATTATTACTGACATTTTCCACTTACTTTTTAGATTAAGCTCTAAGAAAAGAGAAAAAAGAAAACCATCATATGCTGAAGTCTGATAAAACATTTTTTCCACTTCAGTGGTGTTTTGATACATAGAAATGCTGCACTCCTGTCATGACTGTCCCTCTGTGCTGGCACTGCTGAGGGACCTCGAGTGCTGTGTCCAGTTCTGGGTCCTCATGGCCAGATCAACCTTGAGGGGATGGAGCATGTCAGGGGGAGGGTCTGGAGCACCAGGAGAGGCTGAGAGAGCTGGGAAAGGGGCTCAGCCTGGAGAAAAGGAGGCTCAGGGGGGACCTTGTGGCTCTGCACAACTCCCTGACAGGAGGGGACAGCCAGGGGGGTCGGGCTCTGCTCCCAGGGAACAGGGACAGGAGGAGAGGGAACGGCCTCAGGCTGGGCCAGGGGAGGCTCAGGGTGGAGATCAGGAGGAATTTCTCCATGGAAAGGGTGCTCAGGCCTTGGCAGGGGCTGCCCAGGGAGGTGTTGGAGTGCCCATCCCTGGAGGTGTCCCAGGAAGGGCTGGAGGTGGCCCTCAGTGCTCTGGGCTGGGGACAAGGTGGGGATCAGGCTTAGCTTGGACTCGATGGTCTTTTTTCCAACCTCAATGATTCAGTCGTCCTGTAACGTTGCCCAGAGAAGCTGTGGCTGCCCCTGGATCACTGGAAGTGCCCAAGGCCAGGTTGGATGGGGCTTGGAGCAACCTGGGATAGTGGAAGGTGTCCCTACCCATGCCAGGGGGTGGGATGGGCTTTAAGGTTCCTTCCAATCCAGACCATCCTCACAGATGCATCAGGAGGTACCTTTGTGTGTTACAACAGTTACAAATAACAACTTCAGATGTTTCCAGTATTTTAAATAATCCATACTAGATATATAGACCTTCACTGTCATTTCTTTTCAGTAAAGAGTGAAAAAGAAGCTGGGAAATCAATATACCAACAATTGAATCATTATGTCTGAAACTATAACAGGGGTAGCGTGTTGAAATTGATTCAGCCAGATGGCACCAGAACTCACAGGCTGGCTTAATTTCTCTAATGCATATTAGGAGCCAGTGGAATAGCTTCAAATAGGGGTCTGGATAGAAATGGCTTGATGTATTTTCAAGCAGCTACAGCTCCTCCTGACTTTGTGTAATGGATAAGTTCAGACACTTCACTTCTGACAAAGTGGTCCATGAGAATTTTTTAACGGGCTCCACCATGGAGCTCTCTCTACATGACAAATGGGGCTGCAAGAGCTCTCCTGGTCTGCAGACAAGCCACAGATGAAAAACACTGACAGCACTGCCCACAAAAAGAACAAGTTGTGTAATTTACTGTGGGTCACACATTTTTAATGTTGTAAAGTTATATCCAAAGCTGTCACCTTCACAGATTGAGTGACCTCTTGTGATAGTAAAGGTTATGAAATAAAGAAATGCATCTTGCAACTCATTAATCTTCAGAGAAACAGCCAGAAGGATTTCTGACTGCTGTTTGCAGGTACCAAAAAAGTATGAGACCAAACACTGCTGTGAAAGTTTGTGGGGAAAATAAATCAACATTTTGGAACAAAAAGATGTATCTTCTTTCTGGGTTGGAGGGACTTTGATCTTTAACTACTTACAAATGAATCCAAATAGAGTTTGGGGCTTTCTGAAGTTTGCAGAAGTGATTTGCATTTCAAAAGGCCTTGCAGTAAACACCAGTTAAGGTCCCAAAAGTCTTCTAAGAAGATGATTAACTTGAGAAACCCTTTGCTAATAATTAGTGGGGCTGACTCCTAGGTGAAATCACATATGGTGGAAAAAAAACCGTGTACCACGATGCACTGAAAGAAGGACTTAGAAGTCAGTTTCTTTATTAAATCACAGTTAAGTTTGTGCTAGAACATTTACATTTGAGTTCCCAGAAATATAAAGAAAGAGGAACAAAGAATGTTTAACAGCATTATAAAGATGTAGTTTATTTTTCAGGGCGCTCTCTAGAGCCACAAGAACTGATCAGTAATACAATGGTTTTTATAGCATCAAATGTTCTTTTATCATTATACTAGGGATTTTATCATCATACTGTGGAGTTTTTGTCATCAACTTACTATGGATCATGTGAACCATAGAACCCCTAACGCTGGAGAAATCTTCAGGATCAAGTCCAGCTGTTGACTGAGTACCACATGGCCACTAAACCATATCACCAAATGTCACTTATGAACACCTCCAGGGATGGCAACTCCATTACTACCCTGGGCAGCATTTTCCAATGCTTAACTGCTCTTCCAAGGAAGGAATCTTCCCTAATATGCAACTCATCACTCCTCTAGCACAACTTGAGGCTGCTTCCTCTTGTCCTCTCAGAAATGGGACCAAACATTCAGTTCCTCTCTGAGATCTAAGATTGATTCCAAACTTGGTGTTGCACATGCCACATGTCACACTGCATTTGTCAGTGGGCCCTCTAACCTGATTTAAGAAGGGAACTCTCTGCTGTGTGTGCAATTAGCACAGGAAATAGACACCAATGAAATGATGCTCTTGGATTTTTTGAATGTTTCCAAAGCTCTTCATAATTAGCAATTATTTGCAAATACATTCTAGCCCGCAGTGATGCCTTCTACAACTTTACAGCTGTGCAGGATGTGAAAACACATTTTTAAAGCTGTGGCACAAGCACTGCTTTCATTTGCAGTCATTGATTTGTCACTGCAAGAAGCTGTGGGACAGCTCTGTCACCACACTCTGCACACACTCCTGTCTCTGTGGTAATGCCAATGGTTATAACACACATGGAGACATGACCACTGGAATGAGCACTGGAATGCTCTCTTTCCTCTGGTGTGCTCCCCACGCCGTGTGTGTTTGTGCACAGGCCCCTGAGCCAGGCCCTGCAGAAAGTGAATGCTTTGGCTTTGTCACATGGACCCAACCAGGAAAGAAGACATAGCAAAGCAAGTGCCAAAGCAAGTCAGGGTTCTGGTCTGAGAAACCAAAACCCTGACTATGGAATTGACATTTTCTACAACAATCAGGACAAGACAATCGAGGGCACCGTCAGTCATTTTGCAGATGACACTAAGCTCACTGGCAGTGTTGATCTGTTGGAGGGCCAGGAAGCTCATGACTGAGCTGCCCTTGTAGCTGCTGCCTCAAGAATTTGAGCAGCAAAACTAGAAGAATTAATAGAAGTAAATTCTGTAGGGTAAAGTAGGGGTAGATGTTAGTACAGCACTCCACTAGAATATAAGATAACACAGTCTTAGCTTTTGCTAAGTCAGAACAGGTCAGATAAGGTGCTTTCATTGAAATAAAATGATTGAATTGATAAATCCAAAGTGCTTGTTGTTTTCATTGCTCTGCAGTGGTTGATTTGGGGGAAGTGCTGAAGGCTGAAGCCTTTTGGTTCCCGGGGCAGTGCAGTGTGTGCGGGGTGGGGCAGAGGAGAAAGGCGCTGCCTGGGCCGGGAGGGCTGTGGGGACACCAAGGCCCTGTGACTTGTGGCACAAGGCCTTGGTTTGATGCAAAAGCCCCTTTATTAGTGTCCAGTTCTCCTCCTAGAGAGCTGCCCTGGCCCAGAGATCATTCTGTAGGATCTCTGCAGGAAGGAGTGCTCTCAGCCATGCCAAGGAGATTCTGCAGCACTGCCTGTTCTGCAGGGGAGCAGCTCCCAGGTTGTTCTGTGGAACTCGTTGGGAGGCACACAGTGATTTTCCTGCCAGGAGATTGGATCCCACTGGCTGTGTCAGGAGCCCAGAGGTGCTGCAGCACTGAAATGCATTTGCAAATGCAGCTCTTGCTGCCTGGGTGAAAATCTCCTGAGCCAGCGAGCCTGAGAGGAGCCGTGCTTGGCAATCCCCATTGTCCAGCTGCCAACTGCAGGATGCCACAGTCTTCCCCACTGGACACTGCCTGTCCTTGGGGTTCCTGGCAAAGCAGCTCTTGGTTTGTCTGTGCAGCCTCAGGCTCCTGCTTGCTCCCAAAGGAGCAACTGCCAGGAGATGTGTGCAGAGCTGCCCGGGCTCCCTGAGCAGCCTGGCAGGAGCTGCAGCACACGGGGTGGGAACCCAGCCCTGGGAATGTCTTGGTGCTGGCACAGAGGGGAGTGCCGTGGGCTGAAGGGCTCTGTGTTTGCCAGGGTGTGCCAAAGGAAAAGGGAAAATCCTCCTGAACTCAGGCAAAGGGGAGCTGCAGCCCACTGAGGTGGGTGCTGAGCACCTTGCGGCACGAATCCTTCATTCCCCTGCATGTCCAGCCTGGTCCATGTGCCCAATTTCCAGTGCCTCACTAGAGCTCCTGTATTTATAATCTGAATCTCCTCCATGTCACAGAGTTTTGCACATGAGGCTGAGTCCTGTTCAGTCTCACAACTGCTCCTTCTTTTAAACCCCCTGCCCTCCCTGTAGCTCCTGGCCGAGGCATCCACCCAGTCAGCTGTGACAAACTGGAGCGAAGGCTGCCTTTATTGCTCTCTGCTCCCATTATTTTGCTGATTTGGTGTCATTGCAGGTTCTGACTGTGCTGGGCCCTGCTTGGCACCAACCTTTCTGCTCAGTTTCCCTGGAGCAGTTGGTGTGGAAGGTGTAAGTTGGTCAGGAAGGTTGCCAGTGCAGATTCCTGAACACAGGGACAGAATAGAGAGGGAAATGAAGTGCCACAGAAGTGGCTTAAGTGGTTTAGATTAATGTAAATTATTATTTTAGATGAATCCTCTGTAGCTCACAAAATTGCAACTTTTTGATCCTTATAAAACCTTACAAAAGTGCTGGTAGAGCTTAAGTTTTTCCAAAAACAGGATGAATGGATGTAGTCTGCAGTTGTGAAGGACACCTGACTATGAGCTCTCAAGTGCTGAGCCACTCTTGGCCCTTGAAAAGTCCCCCTGCATGCAAAACAAAGCTGTTTAGTTTGATGTTTTCTGTATCAGACACAGAGTAGCTGTATTGTTGTTGAAACCCTGGAGAAGGTTAAAAGAAGATGAAAACCTCACACATTGTAGCTCTCATGGAATCATGGAATGGTTTGGGGTGGAAGAGACATTAAAGCTCATCCTGTGCCATGGGCCTTCCACTAGTCTGGGTTACTCCAAGCCCTGTCCAACCTGGCCTTGGACACTTTCAGGGATCCAGGGGCAGCCACAGCTTCTCTGGGCACCCTGTGCCAGGGCCTTACCACCCTCACAGGGAACAATTCCTCACCAATATTCCATCTAAATCTCCATGTCATAAAGTGGATGTCACAATTTGTCCTTTTCAGGGGTAATACCTTACACCTTGTGCTTTTTGTCCTTTGCCAAGAGACCTTTATTTCATTTTGGCAAGAAAAAACACCAAGTTCAGCCCAGGAATGGTTCTGTCCTCATTCCATGACCTTGCTGCACAGACCTGAGCTCAGATAGAGAACCTGCACTCCTCATCTCATTTGGTGTGCTCAGAGCTGAGGGGAAGCACTGTGCCTTCTCCACTGCTGCAGCAAACAGAGTTTTGGAGCTGGCCCATTTCCCTACCACCCCAGCTCTACCAAGAAATATTTAAACCAATGCTTGTTTTAAGGATTTCTGTCTCCCCATGTCACTGGACAGTCACAACACCTCCCAGATGTCCATGTTTGTGATTACAGCTGAATACTGACTTTCCAGAATTCACCCTTTGCATAGTGACCATTTCCTTATCACGAAGGGAAGCAACTGCTCCTGCTGAAGGTGCCAGAAGAGTTCAGGTTTCAGAGTTCTCTTTAAAAAAGGCTGAAGAATGTGCCATAAACTGCCTTTTTGATATATACATCTCCAGCAAAAGAAGACTTTCACACTGCTTTCCTTAGCAGCAACAGTTCAAATGCAGACACTGCAGAAAAGGAAAAAAAGAAGCAAATTGTGGGAATACAGAAAAATTGCAGGGCAAAGCAGGGTTTAGATCACTGAAGGCTGGCAATGGTGAGTGAACCTAAATGTTTCACTCTTTCCTGCTCATTGGATAAATATTTGAGTTTCAAGTCCAGGGAAACTTAATCTTAAGAGTGTAAAAAAGCAAACTCTGAAAAGGTTTTAAAAATGTAGAATACATCCTCTCCCAAGCTAGCTGATATAAAGAATGCAGCCTTTTAACATGCCTGGACAAGCTTTAAAAATGACTCAATAGATTGTAGAATTCAGCACATTTTCTTCCCAATTATTTTTGAAGAGATTCTGACAAATGTTTTCTAAACGAGGAATGGCAGACTGTCTATTTTATTTTACTTTTATGGTACTTTTATTTTTATCCTGTCATGAGAAGCAAATGGCAGAGCTATGATTAGGATAAGCCATGTAAGAGGGCTCAATCTGCACAATTTATAGTGCAGCTTGCTTTAATCTGTCAGGGAACGTGTGTTATATTGCCTTTCAATAGAGGAGAGAGCTCTGGCTATATATGTTAATAAATTCCAGCCAGACAGTCCTAAAAGATGCCTACAATTGCTGGAAGTACTTGGAGCAGAAACTGTCTGCATTATTGAATCCTGGGATGACTCTTTTGGATACTGGGGATTTCTTGAGCAAAAAGCAGACCAACAAAGCAAGCCCCCAGCAACTTTGCTACTCAAAAACCCTTTGGGAAAAACATTCAAAATGTAGTTACCATGATATTTTTATTAATTAGGTTTTTAAAATTTACCAGCCTGATAAAATCACAGTGATTACTATTAATAACAGGGATTTCAAGATTTTTGGGTAAATTTTTTTACTACTTTTTTTCTGTTTTTATTTCCCAGCTTTGAATTTATATACTCTGAAACCCCTGAAGTGGTGATCTCAGTGACACCCAAATCACACTGCGGGTTTGTTTATATATATGTAGTAAATCTGAAAATCTGCAGTGGACACGGAGTGTTTCCCCCTGCTTATTTATGGTTTTTATTGGATCGCCACTGCTATCTATTTTCAAATCTTTCCCTTCCTGATGGATTGATTTCCTGTGCTGAGGTGAATGTGATAGGAAAATTAGATGCAGCATTTGCACTAATATTTTCTGGGTTTGGATCCTACAACAAGCTTTGAAAGTTGAATAACAAGATTCTTGAAATGCCATGGAAAATAATTGAGGGTTCATACAAAAAAAGGGCTTTTCACATTGTTCTCCGTGGCTGTTTTCACAGTGGGAGTTGCAAGAAAAAAGTCACAGATGTCAACACTGAATGTTACTCTGATCCCAAAGGAGAAGAAACAGTCTCTTCTGGTTAAGGTTAAGAAAATGAAATTTATGATCTTTTCCAGAAAAGGCAAAGGATTTGCTTTAAGTAGTGGAATAGATAAAAAACCCAAAGCACACATGGCATTATTGCAGCCATCCAGCCCAAATTCACATTTAACCCTGAGTAAGGATTAATGAAGACTTCATGATAAGCACAGGAAAGCAGAAATAGAAAAAAAAGAGTAAAATTATAATCTCACATTCACCAGGAAATCAAAGCTGCATTGTTGGAACAGGAAACACTCAAATTTCCTATATCAGATTATCCTCTGAGGGTCTAAACAAAACAGAAAAAAATGTACTCAAAAGAGCCATAAACATATTTTTTCTGAAAGAACAGGATCACCTTTCCTGACTTGTGAAATACTTCCATTGATTAAACATTCTTCATATTGTAGATGGAATTTTTAAGAATATTCCCTGGTCTGTGGGATTATGGCCCTTCATAATTCAGAATCTGTGCTGATGTTTTGGCTACATGATGGAATCATGGAATGCTTTGGGTTGGAAAGGACCTTAAAGTCCATCCAGTGCCACCCCCTGCCATGGGCAGGGACACCTTCCACTAGCCCAGGTTGCTCCAAGCCCTGTCCAGCCTGGCTTTGGACACTTCCAGGGATCCAGGGGCAGCCACAGCTTCTCTGGGCACTCTGTAGGAAGAATTCCACCCTCACAGGGAACAGTTCCTCACCAGTATCCCATCTAAATCTTCCCTCTCTTAGTTTAAAACTGCTCCCCCCTTGGAGGTCTTTTCCTTACTGATTCTATGATTCCATAGTCATAATCATTTCTGAGAGTATAATAGGCCACACTGTGAGAAGGAGATAATATTTTTTATTAAACCCATTTTTCCCTATAGAAAAAGCACTAAAAGTCGTGGTCCGACAGGATTGGTTTAGAGAAGCAGGTCTGTCCTGTCTCAGCTCAGCCTGCTTCTGCAGTGCTCAGCTCAGTCTGAAGTGGTTAATTTAAAACCTACCAGGATGGGAAAACCCCCAGGAATATGTTGCTTTTGGTGTGCTATTGCCCGAGTGGAAAGCACTCCCTGAGCCCCACATCATCTGAACCATCTGCTCCACAAAACCGCAAACTCGCCTCGCAACTCAAATTCGACAATTTCATCCCAATTTATTGCTAAGATATTGCCTTTTCAGGGGTTGACCTCTGAAGCTGGATGTCAAGCACTCAATTATTTTCTCACGTCGGAAAGTTCTCCCAAGAAGTGATTGAATTCTTCTGGAATGAATTTTTGCTGAGGCACACCAAACTCTCTTATGAGGCACCGCGGGTTGTGCGGCGCTAACGCTGTTACGGGCTCCCTCCCTCAGCACTGTACCTGCCTGTAAAACGGGTTATCCTCCCAAATAGTGACCTTACCAACAGCCCAGGATTAAAACTTATCTCGCTATTTCATTTTAATCTTTCCAGGAAGCTTTCAGACTGTTTTAATAAAAGATTGTCTAACAATTTAATAGAGAACAACTCAGCACAGAATGTTTTTTTATGAGGGGCTGTGGAAGTACTAAGGATACGATTACAACCTCTGGTAAGAACTTGGGATTCATTATAAAAAGTTATAGCTTTTACAGTAATTTCTGCCAAGCCTGGCTGGTATCAGCACTGCTGTATCATAGCAGAGGCTGCAAAGAGTAACTAAAACACTGGGAAATTGAGATGCAGCCCCAAGCCCCCTGGACCTCATTTACTGTCAGTGTCCACTGCGCTTCCACATCTTGACACATCTTCCAGCTAATGAGCAAGAACAAAGTTTACAGGCATCACTCATTAAAATGCAGAGCCCAAGTTCTCATTTGCATGAAGCCCAAGGTACATTTCTGCCCTTAACAGTTCTTTAGGTGCTCTCTTTCAGCTGACCACATAAAATGAGGGAAAAGAAGGGAAAATGCACCTTCCACTAATTGAACAAAGGGACGAGTTTAAAATGGGTAAATTCAGTGCAGCAATGCACTGAACTCCCAGAGGCACCTGCCTGAATGGAGGCAGTTCATTTGGAGCACTGCCTTCTCTCTGCTTCCCTCTGCTGCTGGCTTTTTCCACTTCCCAAAGGAAAATTTATAATATCTTCAAATTATAACTCTACACCTCGTGGCACTTCCAGCCAGCCTGTAAAAAGCAATTAAAATAGAATATGCAGAAGGAATATAAACCCTTCTTGATTCAGATCTTAACTAAATCTCCAATTAGAAGTTACAAAAACACTTTCCCTGGAGGTGAGTTAGTCTGTAATTGTCTTATTGCAGTTGTCAGGGACTTTTCCCCTTTCTATCTAAATTCTTAACAGGGTGAAGTGTTTGGGGCTTTCAAAAACTAATAGAGATCAGGCAAGCTGAGCAGTGTCACTGTCACTTTGTCACCAGGTTTGCTCAGTGTTTCACCTGAGCCAAATGCTGAGGGTGGGAGTTATACACTTCACTGGACGTACCAACATCTTTCACGTAACATGAAAAACTCACCAAATATGGTATTCATTGTACCCAAATTTCATTATTTGGGAGCCAAACTCATTGCATCTGGGGCTGGTGACTCACAGGGACCTTCCCTGCCTGTTGTTACTGTAATTCCAGCAATAATATCTCTTTTCTGGGAGTTGGTGTAGGAAGTAACTGGCTTGTCCTCAAGTTTTCCTTCCCTTCTCACATTCTTTTTTCAAGACAAAAGCCTTCATTAATGATTACTTTTAATGGAGGATTCTTTTTTTCTCCCTTTTTTCTGAGTTAATTATATGCTATTAAGAGGAATTCTTAAGAAAATCCTGAATTTTTATTTTGAGTTTGACTCACTTTGTGTAACTTTCCACTACACAGTGTTGCATCTGAAAGAAACTAAATGGCTGCATTTCCTTTTTTACACAAAACCAGGACTTTCTTGGGTCATGTTATATTTTAAGTTAGTTTACTGGAACCAAGCCATTTTACTTGATTCATTTACTCATTTCATTTCATTTCATTTCATTTCATTTCATTTCATTTCATTTCATTTCATTTCACTACTTGCTTATCCACTGAAATACAGTCTATCATTCCTGTTCTTTACTGGCTTCACAATAATTATGTAACATATTACAAGCTAAAGATTTCATCTTAAGCTTATAACTTAAGAAAATAATTAAAGCACTCTTCTTTTTGTCTGAATGAGGCAAAAGTATATAGGATAAGAACCATATAATTTCAAACTAAAGGAAGCAGTATGAGGATCTTAAGATCACTAAGAAAAAATAAGAAAATGAGGAGGAATAGAAGAAAATTACTATATCATTAGAAAACAAACACTTCAAATATTGATCTGGTTTTGTGCAAATACACAATTCATATTGCCAAAAATATCAAGTACATTTCAGACTTTTATCTTTGCAACATACACAGAGAACAATTACTCTTTGTACAAAACCAGCAAGGTGTATAAACTAATTTAGTGCCTCAATGCCTGTAATTAATGTTTCTTAACTCAGCTCAGGTCATACAGTCCACATTACACCTGTAATTCCCCCAGGTCATTGGTAGTACATCACTACAGAGCTGCTCAAAACCATTCCCAGGCCATGTTTTCTCTCTGGAAAGCAAAGATTACCAATCCTGCTGTTTCCCTGGAGGACTACAACATCACCAGCACCATAAATTCTGTAAAGACTGTGTAATTTGACAAAGAATTAAGCAAATTACAGGAGAAATTGGAGAAATTACGGTAGAAGGAAAATAGTGCATTATTTCAACTGCCAGAGGGCTGGGCTAGATGGGATATTGGACAGCAATTCCTCCTGTGAGGGTGGGGAGGCCCTGGCACAGGGTGCCCAGAGCAGCTGTGGCTGCCCCTGGATCCCTGGAAGTGTCCAAGGTCAGGTTGAAGCAACCTGGGCTAGTGGAAGGTGTCCCTGTCATGGCAGGGGGTGGCACTGGATGGGTTTTGAGGTCATTTCCAACCCAAACCAGTCTGGATTCGGTGAGACCAGGGTGTCAGTGTCTTTCTGATAGGAAAATTCTTGTAAGAATTGAAGCATGCAGATATGCTCCTTCCAGTATGAGGCCTGGTGTGGTGAGGAGCTGGGATTTGTTAGGTGGACGCTGCACAAGCCAAGAAAGTCTTGCTTGCCATCAAACATCCCTTTGGGCCTGGAAGGAAATCTCTATATCTATCCAGTCGTCCCCTCTCTTTTCTTCCCCCATCCATCCCAGATCTCATTAGCCCTCTCACAGCTGGAGTTGTGAATATCCCTGCTCAGTCTCTGCACTTTCCCTTTGAACATGGGCTATGACAGACAAATGATCCTGCATTAATTCCAGTGTAATGTGCTCTCATTGGAATGTAGTCCACCATAGATTTTAAAATTCCTTCAGCAGATGCAGGGGCTCATTATCCATCTTCCTTTGCAGCTCCAGCACATGTGGCTGGGGTATTGCTCTATTAATCAGGAGAACCCAAAAAACCTGTCTTGATTTAAGAAACCTGAACTCTCCATTAAACTAATTTCTGTCTGTCAGTCATAACATTAATGATATGATTAACACATGTTAAAGTAACATTAAAGTCTGTGATTTCAACTTGGAAATGAGAGGAAGTGTGTACAGAAAGGCTTTTTCCTGGCTTTTGTCTTGTGGAAGTTTTGCTGATTATTTTAAATATTTTGCTAGTGGCTATAAGGGAAGACAAGACATTTCCAGCCCCAAAGTGATCAACAGAATTGCATTGTGATAAGAAATGGTTGGTTTAATATTCAGGTGTCTAAGTGCAGTTAGAAAGGCTGTTTTTAATATGACATAAATTCCAATTCTAATTTCTCTTTGAAAGTAAAATTTGACATTAAATAGTAATGTAAAAAGATCTGTGCTCTTATTGGCATATGGACAGCATAATATCCTCAGATGTTTCTGTAGAAATCCTGGGTGAAGCCATATTCTACATTTATTGCATCTATTTACTGTATATATTAAATATATAGATCATATATTTATTGCAGATATTGCATAAATGACAGTGTTACAAAAGCAGGGAGAGAGAGGAATATGTCACACACTATTGCATGGAATATGGTGGGATTTTATTTTAGGCCTGGCTTTGATGTTCTAGACTTTTATACATTCAGGTATCCTTAATCCAATTTTTGCAGTAATTTAAATTTAACCAATTTAAATGTTTTTGCTCAATCTGGAGGAAAATAAAAATGGAGAAAGTATTTAGAAAGAGATGTGAACAGAATTTAAGCCATCGAATCTGTACAGATATTGATGAAACAACTGCTGAAATAAGGTCCCTAAATATCTTTAAGAATACAATGGATTTCTCAAAGGCAAAGGAATAATTCATATTGAATCCAAACACAGAGCCTATCACAGGTAGAACTGAGGTCCTTCGGAAGTCAAGGGTAAAGTTACATTTCTTTGGAGCCAAGGTCACAAAGCTGATTTTTCCTCCAGGGCCAATTCTCAAAGGCGATTTTATTGTTCTGTTGCTAAAGTTGATTAAAGTTTTTCTGCAGTGATACATAGCCCAGTAACCCACAGTAAGCCAAGTCTGCTATTATTTTACCAATAACTGGAATTTTCATGAAATCATTTAGGTTGGAAAAGACGTCTGGAATCATCAGGCCCAACCATTAACCCAGCACTGCCAAACCCCCACTAAGCCATTCCCTAAATAATGACATTTTATGATCCTGCATTTGGCACAATGCAGTGATCACATCCCATAAACACCTGGTAAGAGCTCGGCTGCTGGACAAGCAGCATTTTAGGCAGAGCAGCTGAATTTCCTTGGCTAAAATTCTCTTTGTCCATCCTCTCTATTGATGATCATAAATTCTGGGAAATAACTTCTTTTTTTTACCCCTCTTACAGAATTATGGAATTACAGAATGGTTTGGACTGGAAGGGACCTTAAAGATCAATTTGTTTTACCCCCTGCCATGGGCAGGGACACCTTCCACTAGGCCCAGGTTGCTCCAAGCCTCGTCCAACCTTGGACACCTCCAGGGATCCAGGGGCAGCCACAGCTTCTCTGGGCACCCTGTGCCAGGGCCTCCCCACCCTCACAGGAAAAAATTCCTTCCCAGTATCCCATCTATCCCTGCCCTCTGAGAGTGGGAAGCCATTTCCTGTGTCCTGTCACTCCATCACTGTTCCCAGGTCCCTCTCCAGCTCTCCTGGATCCCTTTTAGGCACTGCAAGGGGCTGTAAGGTCTCCCCACAACCTTCTCTTCCCCAGGTGAACTCCCACAAGCTTTCCCAGGCTGGCTCCAGAGCAGAGGGGCTCCAGCCCTGGGAGCATTTCCATGGCCTCCTCTGGACTCTCTCCAGCAGCTCCTGCCTGTGCTGGGAGCCCAGAGCTGGATGCAGCAGGTGGAACCTCAGGTGGGCAGAGGAGAGGGGGACCATCCCCTCCCTCGAGCTGCTGCCCACACTTTTCATCCACCTGAACCCCTGAGTGCTTCTCCACAGGGCTGCTCTCAATTACATCCTCTGCCAGCCTGTGCTCCTGTCTGGGATTGCTCCAAATCATGTGCAGCACCAGCTTGAATTGCACGTTGAATTCCATGAGGAGTTTTTTGTTAGGGTAGGATTTCTCTGGCTGGTGCCAGAAAAGGACAGAAACTCAGCTTCTTTGAACAGCAGAGCGATTCCCAGTGGTTATTCCAGTTTTTCTCCCTATGGGCACAGAGATCTGGAGTATTCCTTTCACTCTCAGAGGTGCCAGTATCTTGGCAAACGTTGTGAGAGTTATTTTTGGAATTGACCTGAGCCTCGTCTCTAATCAGAAGACGAACAGCTCGTCTCTGCGGGGTTTCTTTAGGTTCTTTGTGCTGAGATTCCAAACTCCTCTGTTGTGTTGCAATTTAAGCCCCACCCCTCGCTGTGTTTGCTTTAGACTGGCTGTGCTCCCTTTTCTCCAGGCTGAAAGAGAAGTTCCTGTTATCTCTGGTGCTCAGACACTTCCCCTTAGTATTCAAATATTCCAAGGATAATTGCTTGTACACAGACTTGTACCCAGGCTGCAAGAGAGGACTTCAAACACTGCTGAAGGCCTTAGAGTTTTCCTGGGAAGCATATCCTCATCTGTTCATTTGCATTTAGACCTTCAAACTCTAAATATTTTGCCTTCTACATCCCAAGTGACTGCTTAAGGTATGTTTAGTACAGGGATATTGTCCATCATTCTCCTTATTCCCTTCGTGGAGGACAATGATTGGGATTATGACTTTTGTAACATGTTCTGGAATATTAAATTCTTTCGAAATCTCAAAGCAGTTCACTTTTGATGTGAAAGGAATGTGCATTTCAGAGTTGCTTCACTGGTTTGTTTCAGCAGGGATTCTCCCCTGGGTTTGATGTGAAGCCCAAGACTGAACTGTGCTGTGCAGTAAATAAACAAACCATTCCAAAGGTTTTTCTTGGCATATGCTGGCTGCACCTACAGATTCCTGTGAGTTAAGGTGGAAGGCACATTTCTACCTCAGCACCCAAAACTCGAACCCTAATTTCACTGGGCTTTATTTTGAAATATTTGCATTTTCTTTGTAAATCTTTTGAAATCTTTGCAGTGGGTCCCCCACTTTGAGGAACTCAATATTTTAAGTGGAAAACTTTGAAGGGAGACAGTTAAAGGTGACCTTAATTTTTTTTTTTTTTTTTTTGAGTCTCTTCTCATCCTGGTACTGGGTTTACAGATGTTCCAAGGGCTGGAGTCCCTCTGCTCTGGAGCCAGGCTGGGAGAGCTGAGGGTGCTCACCTGAAAAAGAGAAGGTTCCAGGGAGATCTCAGAGCCCCTTCCAGTGCCTTAAAGGGGCTCCAGGAGAGTTGGAGAGGGACTTGTGACACGGGATGGAGGGACAGGACACAGGGAATGGCTTCCCACTGCCAGAGGGCAGGGATAGATGGGATATTGGGAAGGAATCCTTCCCTGTGAGAGTGGGGAGGCCCTGGCACAGGGTGCCCAGAGAAGCTGTGGCTGCCCCTGGATCCCTGGAAAGGCCACTTTGAGCAACCTGATCCAGCTGTCCCTGCTCATTGCAGGGGGCTTGGACTAGACCACCTTGGAGAGGTCCCTTCAGCTCAAACTATTCTGTGCATCTGTGATTTTCTTTTAATACACTTTTAAGGGTCAGGCTGTGAATGGAACATGAAAGATGACACTGCTGAGCATCTTTCTGATGAGCAGACACAGAAATTGTGTCTGAAGTGTGGAGATTCAGGTGGTTTCACCAAACAGAGGCGACTTCAGTTCAGACTGGGAGTTATAGTGGGAGGTATCCCCATGGGAAATGGATGAGCTTTAATGCTGTTCCAACTCAAACCATTCCATGATTCCATGATTCTGTTAACCCTTGAATGCCTTCAGTTGCTTTATTATTTTATCCTCATGCAAAACGGGTGCTCACAGAAAATCAAACATTTGGAAATGGAATTCCTTTACTCATAACATACAAAATTAACAACATAATGGTAAAGTTATTGAGTTTTTTATCTGAAACAGAAACTCTTAAATTTTACTCTGTGTCTTGGGGGGAAGGTGTATTGCTATCAGTTGTTGCGATTTTTGTCTCATAATACTTATCTAATGTCTGTTAGTTTATTGGATTTGGAAAAGAAATGGTTTAACTGGTGTTTTACCTGCTTTCATCTGCTTGAACTTTGGCTGAACTGTGATTTATTCAGGCCTCTTCTCTGAGTTGTGCAGGGAACATTGCACTGTATAAGGTACAGTCCCAGGATGGGGGATACTGATGGAACTCTGAAGGTGCCTAATGCCATTAAACTTCTGCTGAATCCAGGTTCTGTGTGAAGCTGCCATGCTGATTAAGTTATCCCAGAGAAAGAATCTGTTTTCTTCCTAAAAGGCATTGCAAGCCTTGTGATCTTTGCAGAAATCCTCACAAAGAGGTTTTCCTTGCAGCGTATCTGAAGATTAAAACAATTGGCTTTTGCAGAAACAGTGGGGAATGTTGCAATTCCTGCTTAAAAGCTTTTCTTCCCTTCCCTTTCTCCAGTGCTGTAACTCGGAGGCAAACAGGGTGCTCAGCCTGGAAGATGCTGACAGAGGAGGATGTGGGATGAGAGAAGGTGCTCCAGGGGTGGAGATGATTTACTGGTGATAAACCCTCTGAGGGCTTTTGGGACATCACAAATGCAAGCAGCAGATTCTGCCTGAAGGCCTCGGTCCTTTTGCTTTTAATTTGGATGAAGAAAGTAAAGTGATCAGCAGTTTGCTCTCAAAGGTTTTTAGTTTTAAAATAAAACAGTGTTTTCTCTCTATATATATTTTTTTTTCCTTTTGCTTTGCCAGTGAAGAAGTGAGAGAAGAAGATTCCCCTGTAGCCCATGGGAAGGACCCAGACAGGAGCAGGTTTTTTCCAAAGGATTTGTGGCCCATGGAGAGGAACCCTGCCAGAGGAAGGGAAAAGTATGAGGACAGGAGCAGCAGAGAGGAGCTGTATGGGACTTGTCACAGCCCCCATTCCCCATCCCCAGCACCACTCAGGGGTGATGTAGAGCCTGGGAAGAAGGGGTGGGAAAGGTTTTGTTTTAATCTGGTTTTGTTTTAAAATTTAAGTCTATTCTTATTGGAAAATGATTTGATTTTCTGTGAGTACATTGTGCCCATGACAGCAATTCCTAAGTGATCTCCTTGCCTTTGTCTCGTGGCCATGAACAACCCCTGTGTGCCACCAAACGTGGATCTGCTCGAGGCTCAAACTTCTCACCTATTCCCAAGGTGATCACAGGGATGGAGCAGCTCTGCTGTGAGGAAAATCTGAGAGAGTTGGGATTGTTCAGCCTGGACAAGAGAAATTTCAGGGTGACCTCAATGTGACATTCCAGTGCCTGAAGGGGCTGACAGGAAAGATGGAGAGAGACTGTTTACAAGGAATGGAGTGACAGGACAAGGGGGAATGGACTCAAATTAAAGGAGAGTGGGTTTAGATTGGTTATTGGGAAGCAATTCTTGGCTGTGAGGGTGGTGAGGACCTGGCACAGGGTGCCAGAGAAGCTGTGGCTGCCCCTGGATCCCTGGAAGTGTCCAAGGCCAGGTTGGATGGGATTTGGAGCAACCTGGGCTAGTGGAAGGTGTCCCTGCCCATGGCAGAGGTTGGAGCTGGATGAGCTTTAAGGTCCTTCCAACCCAGACCATTCTGGGATTCCATAATACCACAAACTGCTCCCTGTAAATCCAACATTTCTGAACCACAGAGTCAACTGGGCACCACATTCTGTAACGAATAGAAAATGTTAAAAGACACAGGTGGAATGGGGGAGATAATGATGTTTAAAAAAAAAGTAACTGGAACTTCAATTTGTGAGCTTTTCAGGGGATATAAATGTAGTGTGGAGGGGCACAGCCTTATTCTCATTCAAGTAATCTAGTCAAAAATAGAAAAAATTTCCTTTATATTAAAAATAATGTAAACATTCTAGCTTGAAAGCATGGAGAAAATGTAGAATTGTTCGCTTGGATTCTCAGAGTCTAAAACATTCTCTTTTCCCTTTTATTCCTCTAGTCCTGAACAAAAACCCCTTTGCTGCTATCTTGGGAACTTTTTCTGAAATGGGAGCTGCAGCTCTTCCCTCCTGTCAATCAGCCAGCATCAGGAAAAGTACCACAGCAACACAGGAGATGCAAAAGAGATGGTGCTGCTCATCTGAAATGGGATTTTGTTCTCTCTCCATACATGCTTGCAACTTCTGGAAGATTCTATCCCTAAAAACTTAAATAAACATTGCAGACCGAAATTCTACCCTGCCCATTAGTCCTGGTAAGATCATATTCCTTAAATGAGGTTCCATTGCATTTTTCATGGTTTAGACATGATTTATGAGGAAATTACCATCATCTGTCATCCTGAATGTTTCTAGAGGGCACAATAATCATGGCTGTCAATTACTCTGCTGCTGCATTTTGGAGATTTGTAGAATATATGTATTTTCTGATACTCTGAAGATGACAGCACAATTGTGTCTTTTAGGACTAACTACCCAACTATAAACAAGCATTAAATGTAGGGACAAACCCAATTCTGCTGAGAAAGTTTGTGGATTACAGCAATTAAATTGTCATATCATTGTTCTGTATAATATAACCACAGGAAAAACAACCTGTTAATTTTTCTTAAGATGCTTCATAAAAATGGGCAAAATTTAAATAGAAACTGGGTGTGTTGTGTTCTGCCTGTAGTGGAAGATATTCCTGCCCATGGATAAGATGATGTTTAAGGTCCCTTTCAAACCAAGGTATTCCATAATAACAATCTTTAATTTTTTGCATCCTAAGAAAGATTGTGATTTATTTTAACATTTCCGCAATTTAATCAAGAATTTCAAAGACAATTATTGCATTTAGGCGACTGGACCTCCTGGGCCCCTTTCAAAGCCCCCAGTTTGGTTTCAAGTGCAGGAAAGACAAGCTCCCCTGCACTCTTTTTGGATGCTCAGCCTCAGTGAGGAGCTGTCAGGCTCCACAGGAGCTGGAAGTGCTCAGTCTCTCCATGGAGAACTCCATCTCATTGCCATTGGAGTCTTCAGTGCAATCCAAAGGCCACCAGAGTTAACTGAAGGATCTGATCCCTTCTGTTTCCAGAGGGAATTGAACGAGGCCCCATGATAAACGTGTGATGGCATTTAGCCCTCTCATTAATTAGGAGAGCACCTGAACTGCTGTAACCCCACCTAGCACGGGGCACTTGGCCTTTCCCACATTCAGATTGCCTTTGCAATGAAGGCATTTCCATCCTTTTCCTGCGAGGAAACCTCCAATCTGATTGGCAGCCCGATATTGGGAAATAAATACCCGAGCATCTGCAAACATCCCCTTTGCTTTGATGGGATATTCAGAGGAAAATCCCCAGCCTGGATGTGCTCAGCAGAGCGATTTGTTTGTTTGCTCATCCTGACAGAGTGCAAGGGTTTGCTGGGAGCCGTGTCCCTGTTTTACCACTGGGGTGTAGGAGAGTGTTATCCTAAGGCATGGAATGCCCGCTGCCTGCTCCTGCCCGAGGACTCGGGATGGTCTCAGAGCAGCACTGATGGGAGCTCTGTGCTGATCACTTTGCTGATTGGAAACTTAATTAGGGAGAAATAGCTACCTCTGGCCTTTACATCCCTGCTTGTTTCTTGTTCTTCCCTGTACAACACACACATTTGTGTCCAAACATATACATCTATACATCTATACATCTATACATCTATACATCTATACATCTATACATCTATACATCTATACATCTATACATCTATACATATATACATATATACATATATTTATATATATGGTGATTAAAAAAATTAGCCAGTTTCTAGGCAGTGATAGTTTCTGTCATGGTCTTTGTTCGATGTATTTTTTTCACCATAAAAAGTACTTACATAACAACCTCAACTTAAATGACTTCCAAAACAAGTGGATTATTTTTAATTCCTCCCGCCTGCTAAATTTAGACCTGTGCTGCAACACGAATCATTTCTTAAGAAGCTTTATGGAATCAGAGAATTGTTAAGGTTGGGAAATACTTTTAAGATCACCAAGTCCAACCACCAGCCCAGCACCACCACTGTGTTCAGCACTAGCCCTTGTCCCCAGGTGCCACATCCACAGAGTCTTGGAATATTCCAGGGGTGGGCACTCCACCATGCCCTGGGCAGCCTGTGCAGTGCTGAACATCCCTGTCATGACTGGATTTTTTCTAATATCCATCCTGAGCCTCCCCTGGCCCAGCCTGAGGCCGTTCCCTCTCCTCCTGTCCCTGTTCCCCGGGAGCAGAACCCAACCCCCCTGGCTGTCCCCTCCTGTCAGGGAGTTGTGCAGAGCCACAAGGTCCCCTCTGAGCCTCCTCTTCTCCAGGCTGAGCCCCTTTCCCAGCTCCCTCAGCCTCTCCTCATCAGATTTTTCCTGGAGCATGGCATTATCACCCTGGAAAACAATTCCACTTTCTTTTGGATTTGCTTCCCAGATGATCGAACACTCAAAAATAACCAAAACCCCTGAAATGAAACCTCAAAACCTCTCCCCATCCCTCTTCAAACATGCTGTAAAGGCTGCTGGAAAGATTTCCTGTTGTTTGATTCAAATGTGTTCTTTTGAGGGTTAAAGGTTCTCCATTCCTGGATAAAGATGACATTTTGCATGGGATATATGATCCTAAACTCCATTATCCTTCAGAGGCAGCAGCTGCTTTTGTGTCTGGTCACCTTAACTTAAAATAGATGAGCAGAGTAGATGAGTTCTTAATGTTAAATTTAATACTGCTTTTGGAAGTGTCAGCTTTAATTAATGAGTAAAAAAGAGTAAAGACACAAAACCATTTTTTTTTTCTAAAAAGCTGAAGTACAAATACAGTCACTTTTCTGGTTTTTTACTGATTTTTCCCCCTTCACCTCTAAACTTATTTATTTCCAGGGCTTTCTGGACCCAAACAAGTGTCCTGAATATGAAAATAATAGACTGTTTAGCGTGATCAAGACTTCAAAGGGTCTTGTTTCTTTAAAAATAAAAATAAAGCAGTGGACAGATTAATTGTAGGGTTTTATTTAAGACTATGTGATGATAAACCTCCTAAGAAGCCTATGAAATTATGCTGATTTATCTTAGAAGTTTTGATTTGGTAGAAATAACTAAAAGAAAATACAGTCGAGGTTTTGTACCTTTACACTTCAAAAATAATTTTTGTATATAGAACATTTTTGTTTTGTTGTCTGAAAAAGCAGGTGAGGATAAACTTTTGGCAAAACAAGTGATGGAATATTTCCCCAATCTATATTTTGTCATTAATGGAAAAACCAAAATGATAAAATTAGTGAAGACAGTAGAAAGAGCACAAAATAGGGCAAATGGGATGCAAACTGAAATTGTTGGGGATAAGGAGGAATTTCAGGAAAAAATAGCCAAAGTGAGGGTTTGGGGGCTGCTTTCATGTGAGTGGAGCAGCATCTCTGAGGGCCAGGGAGAACCAAGTGATGTCCCTTTCATGTCACTGAATCTTTGTCCTTCCTTATGGGGCTGGAACTCACAATGCTGGAATAACTGATGATGAGATCACTTCTATTTAATAGCAGAATTTTGGGTTAGGGTTCCAGCATTCACTATCAAAAAGTGTTCCCAGGATCCACCCTCTGTATCCCTTTCTGCATTTTAAGCCCCAGAGCACTGTGAATTCCTTTTATTTATTTATATATATTTTTTGTTGCCTTTCATGTATTTGAGGACCAGTATAATTTTATTGTTACATATCCCTTCAGTCTTATTTCTAGACTAAAGAATTCTCATTCCTTCTTTTAGCTGTTGACAGGAATTTATACCCGTAGCAGTGAGAAAAGGGAGGACTTTCAAACTATCTCTTTGGAGCATAAATTTCAGTGCCTGCCATAGATTAAAGCTTCTAATTCAGTCAGGGTTTTTGACACCTGCCTCTAAAAAGGTCCTCTTGCTTCTGGAGCCATCGATTCCACCTGTGACACTTTGCTGTGCATTGATTCATAGACTCCATTAAGAGGATTTTACAGGAATGTTTGCACGGCACATGGGAGAGAAACCTCCAGATGAATGATTTATAAAGGGCTGCTGTAAAGAAATGGCAATGAAACCTCCAGTGTGGGCTTTTAAAAAAAGGCCTAATTATGATTTGTGCAATTGCTAATAAATAACAGTGTGAGCTGGAAGCTTAAATCTTGTGCTTCTTGGGCAATATCAGCCTTTGCATATTTATATATCAGGTCACTGGTTTTCAGTTTGTGGTTAGACCCATAAGAATGGGGCATATATATTATAAGTACATATTTCATATATATTTATTGGGTTCATGTCATATATATGCAGTATAATATATTTTATCCAAGTATTGTTGATGAATGCTGATTTAATAATAGGAAAGCAAGCACAGGGATAATGTAGCCTGTCTTTATCACTACGAGTATCACACTAGGAATTCCAGAAATTCCTGATTGCCCCTCACTGCATAAAATTCATTGTTGTTTCTGCGCAACCAGGCATTGAAAGCCACAGAAGAAAATTCATTAATATTGGCCTTACTGATTTAATGATTGTTTATTTTGCCTCCTGTTTTAAATGGTTATTGAAGTTTATTTTGTTCCATGTTTTAAATGGTTGTGGAACCTTCCATCTCTTGCTTCCTCCAAATTTATGTCATTCCTTCCACGTCGTGATGCTTTTAGTTTAAAACTGTGTCAGACAGACTGATCCAGAAAGTGTGATGATGTAGGAGAAAGGAATACTGGTGACCTCACCCCTGTTAAATGACAGCTGTGTTAATTACCCAGTACAGCCTCCCCCCAGGGAGTCACAGCTATAGCCAGTAAAGATAAATGTGATAAAAGGGAGTGGGTTAGCTGGTGAGGGAGGACCATGAAGAAGAAGGATCCTGGGGAGAGAATCACTGCTATGAAACCAGTCTGGGACTGCAGTCACAGTCTAGCTGGGTCAAAGCCTGCAGTCACAGTCTGCAAACTGATCCCTGCAGTCAGAGTTCAGCAGGAAATAACCAGCAGTCAGAGGCTGCAGGGGAAACCTCCAGCAGGAGCTGCTGCAGCCAGAGTCAGTGAAAGGTTGGAGTTGGGATGGCTGAGCTGTAAAGAGGAATAAAGCAGGACCCTTTTCATGCTGTGATAAACAAGAAGTCTGTGTCTTGGCTAATTACCCTCTAACAAGAGGGCTGCTGCTCCAACATGGTGTGGTTCCTTTTGCTCCCCCCCTAAATTCCTGTGTGATGGTACAAGAAGGGATGTGTTGTGATGAACCCACGCACTGCTGTGATGAGGGCCTGTGCTGCCCAAAATCATGCAGCACCTCCAGCTTCATGCCAGGCTGTTTGCCTCAAAGGTGACTGAGAACTCCCAGACAGGGATTTAGTCAATCAGCAGAATGTTTTTTAACAGCTTTCAAGTGGGCTCAAGCATGAGTTGTTGTGTGTGACACTGAGTGGCATCTAGAAGACACTTTTATTATTTCAGTATCTGAAAGTGCTCCATATATACATATGTATATATAAATCACCCATTCTTACTACAATTTACTGATAATAAATACAGAATTTCTCTTAACAACTAATCATTACTGCGTGAAAAACAGAACATGAGCAAGTAGCTGGGCTTCCTTCCCCAGGGAGCACAGAGCAGAAAACTGAAAATGAGTTCCCCACCTCATCCCTGGCAGCACTGAAAAAGGTGTGCTGACAATGGGGTAAGGACAATTCCACAGAGGAAGGTTCTCCAAACTAGTAACTTGTTTCCCCGTCCCTTCCATAAATCACCTTTGGCAGGGCATGTTGGCCCTTTTTGGTGATTGTGACCTCAGCACTTGAGTGGTGATTGAATTCCTGCAGCCCCCAAAGGACCCGGATTTCAGCTTTCAGATGTGCACCATGGAAAAATCTCTATGCTACAGTATATCCCAAGCCTTTGGAGACAGTGTCTCATGGCTGGGAGAGGGGGATAGGAGACACTGGTTTGTGGTGAGCTCCACCTGGATTGCTGGAAGCATCACTTTTAACCAAATGGCACCACCCTCTGAAAGGAATGGAGTCCAAGATTCTGCTTAGAGCAGTGCCAAACTCAAAGGTTTATTTTTAGATTTAATTTTCCTCCAGACAGCCTCCTCTTGTACTCAGTGGGGCAAGGGGAAGTTTGTACTCCTCTTGTACTCAGTGGGGCAAGGGGAAAAGGCAGGGGAGTTTGCATGTGGATAAGATTGTACTTTATAGGTCCTAGAAGTTGACCCTCTCACTTGGAAAATTGTCCTAGCAAGTCCAAATGAAACCAAATTTGGGCCCCTGAACTCAACGAATGTTTCCTTGTGTGAACTGCAGCACTTTCAGAGCCTCGCATGGAGCTCACCTGCTCCTCCATTGCATCCTAGAAAGCACAAGCCCTGGGTACATGGAAGAGTAGTGGAATTATCTTCCCGATTTTCACTCCGTTTTGAAGTCATCTGATTGCAAGGAGGACAACACAGACGAGGACAACAGACTCCAAATCCTGGGGGCTGCTCTAAGGCTGCTGCTGTGTCTCACCTGTGTCTGCTTTGTGCTGACAGAGCTGGACCTGTGGCAACACCACATCAGCCAACTCCACCTGGAGCTGATGGATCCATTTTTCCACAGCAAAAATGTCAATAAGGTGTTCAGTCAGACCTCTGTGTTCTTTTTTTTATATAAAGAAATACTTCTTATACTTTACCAACTCTGAGGCTGAAATGATTAGCCTGCAATAAACTCAGAAAACCCTCTAGACAGAAAGAGCTATTCAGGGCCATGTAAATCCAGAAGCATATCTGAACTAGCCTAATATTTTGGAATGTCACAATGTATTTGGAGAAATTTTTAATTCAGTGGAAGATAGTTCTTTTCAAACTCCTGGGCAGGAATGAGTCTCCAGAGGCCAGAGCTGCATTTATTACAAGCTCTTTAAGGGCCTTGTCTGATTCTAGGCTCCAGTAAAAAAAAGAGCAAAATATTGATGAGTAGGCAGTGCAATTCCCTCTCCAGAGCCTTGTGGTCAAATTAATGGAATCAATGCACCACAAACCAGCAATCCCTTTGTCATATTTATGTCACTTCTATAGCATTTACCTATAAGACAAAATGCAACCATTAGAATGTGGCTGTACTACATGGGCACATCTGTGAAATGGAAGAGGATTTTAAATCATCTTCCCCTTCCTTATTAGCTTCATATTTCCTATTTGGAAAGCTTGTGGCCAGAACAGATAAGGAATACAAAGGGCAGGAGCAACAGGGAAGACTCTGTGCTGGCATGGCAGAGAGCTCAACCTTGCACTTTGAAACTCACAGAATCCCAGACTGCTGTGGCTTGGGAGAGACCTTAAAGCCCATCCTGTGCCACCCCTGCCATGGACTAGACCAGGTTTCCACTATCCCAGGTTGCTCCAAGCCCTGTCCAACCTGGCCTTAGACTTCCAGGGATGGGACAGCCACACCTTCTCCGGGTTCTCTGTGTCTGGGCTTCACCACCCTCGCAGGGAGCAATTCCTTCCCAAAATCCCAATTAACCATGACCTCTATCAGTGTGAAGCCTCTTGTCCTGTCACTCCAGACCCTTGTCCAAAGTCCCTCTCCAGCTCTCTTGGAGCCCTTTTGGGCTCTGGAAGGTGCTCTGAGGTCTCCCCAGAGCCTTCTCTCCTCTGGGCTGAAATGCAGAGAGCAAGGATGGGAAAGGATCTAAAAAGCTTCTTTGGTTTAAAATATTTGCTGTCATCTGCCAAGTGTCAAACCCCCATGTTGGTACTAGTGTGATAAAGATACCTCCTGCCTGTCATCCTTCCTGCCGTGTGTCGTTGTCAGGATGGAGGAGGAACAGAAATAACTTTTTGGCATTAGCAACAGCGAAGTTGTTAAATTTAATCCAAGTCCATAAAAAAAGCTCTCTGAGGTCCTGTGCGTGCAGGGGCCCAACACAATGATCCTGAGCAATGCCTGTCTGGTAAACAAAGGTGATAAATGCAGAAAGCTGCCTGATGTGTTAATTAGAAATGACCACACTGACCACACCTACAGGGCTGGATCCATTATTGTGGTCCAAACTGATGGGTGAGCATTGTAATCTACTCAAACCACAGCACGGATTGAAATCCTCCCAAACTCTGTCTTTAATACCACTCCTAGTGAATCCTCTCCTTTGATAGACTCAGCTCCCAGTGATTTACCCAGAAGAAAAAGTATTTTGACATTAGATTCCTGAAAACTTAAGGCTTGGGGTAGAGTTTGACAAGTGAAAAGCATTTGGAGTGGGATTCATTCATCTTGCACTGAGCGGTGGATGGCTCATGGCTGGGTGGAATTAAAAATAAAGGGAAGAAATTAACTTGCTTTATGGGTTATTATCATCTATGATGTCTCTCTGATGGTGTGCTTTCCTAGATTGCTTTAGCATTCACCTTAAACAAACTGGAAACTTTTCACATCCTGAAGTAACATAGGAAAAATTCAGCCCAGGAAAAAATTCTGATTACAAATTGTTCTTTGTCTAGCTGTGATGAATTTTAGGGGTGGTTTGTGGTTTTCTGGTTGTTTTTGGGGATTTTCTTGTTCATATGGGGTTCTTTTGGTTTTGATTTTTTAGTTCCTTATTTCTTTTTTTTGTTAGTCTGCTGTATGCATTATCAAGAGAAAGTCCCACTTCTGAGGCTGGTCCAGAGGAGGCACCAGGATGATCAGAGAGGTGGAGCAGCTCTGCTGGGAGGAAAGGCTGGGAGAGTTGGGACTATTCAGCTTGGACACGAAAAGCTCTGGGGTGACCTCATTGTGGCCTTCCAGGACCAGAAGGAGATGACAGGAAACATGGAGAGAGACAATTTACCAGGGATGGAGTGACAGGAGACAGGGAATATCTTCCCACTGCGAGAGGGCAGGGTTAGATGGGATATTGGAAAGGAATTGTTCCCTGTGAGGGTGGTGAGGCCCTGGCACAGGGTGCCCAGAGAAGCTGTGGCTGCCCCTGGATCCCTGGAAGTGTCCAAGGCCAGGCTGGACAGGGCTTGGAGCACCCTGGGCTAGTGGAAGGTGTCCCTGTCCATGGCAGGGGGTAGAATAAAGTGATCTTTTAGACCTCTTCCCACCAAAACAGTTCCATGATTCCATGAAAATGAAAATTATGTAGAAGAAGAAAACTGCCTGCAGAAACTCAGGTTAGCTGGGGTATTCATGTGCTTTCCCCTACTTTGTCACAAGAAATCAGCAGCCCAAAGCAAGCCATGAACAATTCAGCAATTCAACATTTCACTAATCTTGGTCACAGGAGTAGAAAAATTGTGCTTCAATTCCAGGGATGGAGGAACCCTTGTCAGTTTGTTTGGTCGGTTCCTTGATGCTGTTTGAGTATTCATGCAAGGCATTTGGCTTTGTGAGCAAATATTACTGTGGTGCATTCTGCATTTCAGCAGAGAAACCTCAGCCTCAAAGTGATGTCCACAAAGCTTCGTTGTCAGCATCACCAAGACCTACCATCAGCTGGAAAAGAAATAGGGATTGGTGGGCTGCATCCCTACCAAGAATAGTTTGAAGCATCAAAATTCTCTGCTTGGGCAAGTTCTGTGTTAATTTCATCACCATTTCTCTCTGAGTGAGCCCAGCTTGGTCAAACTGAGTTTATTCTGTTGTTCTTCCACTTGTTTTTCCTCATGGAAGGACTCTTTTCAGGGCTCTGTGGTGCACAAAGCAGGACTGTGCCAAAGGGCTAAAGGGGGCAGAGAAGCTGACCAATAATCATCAATCTTGTGACGAATTTCTCAGGCATAACAGAAAATAACTGGCAGTAGCTGTACTCTCTGATTTATTTTCTATGCTAATGAGATCAAAGTGCTGCTTCGTGCAGCCCTTGGAGCTGAATTAATGGGGAAAACCTTCATGGCCGTGATTGCGTGGGGCTGTGGCAATTAAAAACATATTGTTTAGCTGAAGTAAAGTCACTAATTAAAGAAAGTAAGAGCAATGAGATGAATAAAACCCATTTTTAAGGATTCATTCAGAAAAACAGGAAAGTTTTTAATCTGTGTTTGGAGTCACTCTGCAGCCTAGGTCACAAAGCTCTTAAGAAACTCAGCTCAGAATAATAACAGTAGTCAAATTAGTAATGTTGAAGGAATTCACAATATATTTTTAAAAATAACCCCCCCCCACAACCAAAACCAGGATTCTAAACCATCCAGAAACCCTGATGGTTAATGGGATTAGAGATGGGAGTAATGGGATTAGTGGCTCTGCCTTGGGAACAGTGTTTCTATCAACAGAGATTGTGAAACTGGGAATCAGATACAGCGTATTCCCAGGGACCAGTTCCCAGCAAGATTCTGCTGGAATTGCAGTCACTGGGAATTCCCAAGCACTGAGGGAGCCAAAATGAACCAGAGCTTTATAATCCTGATGTAAAGTATTGAAAAAAACAGCTCCTTATTGGATAGGTGGCTTTTGGGAAAGATATTAATGGTGGTGGTGGTGACAGACAGAGGGGTTTAGCTGGATTTTGCTTCCATTGCAGACTCCATTTGATTCCTCTGTGGTCAGCAGGTGTGGCTCAGGAATCCATCCTGGGAGGCTGCAAGTGGCCTCCACAAGCAAAAGCACCTGCAAGGAATATGGGAACCAGAAGAGGTGTGGAACTGCTGCCCTGAGCCAGCTGTGGATCTGCTGCAAGGATGTCTTGGCTCAGGGTAAAATGTGGATAAAGAGAGGAAAATTGCTGAGATGGGGCAGAAATGAAGGGCACAATATCAAAACCCATATTAAAGTCCAGTTTAGTCAATAGTCTACATCACTTAGGGGTATAAAAAACAATATCTAATCAAGAAAACTTTAAGGACTATCACTAAGCCTATAACAATTTTGAAGATTTACTAAGGAATAAGGAGTTGACCACCACTTCTGGGAAAAAAAAAAAGTATTCTTTATATATATATGTACATATGTACATATATTTTATATATTTTTTTCTGTAAGTTTCAGTCTCCAGCATTTTTTATTCCACCACTATAAAGATAATTATTTCTTTTTTTAATCCCACCATGATATTGTGGTGAAATACATTATTTTATTGCACCTTACTATAATAGATGAAGAAATCTGTGTTTCTGCAATCCTACCCACTGCAGCAGGATTTTCAATCAGATTTTACTAATGTGTTATTTCACATGAGGAAAACTGAAGCCCTTCAGTTCATCCACATCACAAATTTCTGGACATGTATCATCTTCCTGAAGCTGACTGAAAACATGGAAGCAGTAGAATTGTCTTCATTACTAATGGGAATGTTCATAGTTATTTATTAATTTTATTATTAATTGTAAATAATTATAAATACCCATTAATTTCTATGTTTATTTGCTGTGGATTTGGGGTTCCTCCTTGCACTCACTTTTCGTACCAGAAGATGGTTGGTAGGAAGTTCAGAATAAATTTTGTGTGCAGGGGGGATTTATTTGAGTCTGGTGACTGTCATGTTGATTTATTTAAGTGTTAAACTTGGGGAGTGACTGACGAACAACTCCCAGATTTGGAAGAGATAAGGAGGAAGATACATTGTACAGAAATTACAGGGAATTGTGGATGCATTTGATGTTTTACCAAGGCAGAAAGGTGATTATTTGATGTTGTTGTTAATTTGGTTTGTTCATGGACTTGTTGTTCATTGATAACTCCAGCAGCTGATGTGTGGGGTATGGCTAATGCTACTTTTGAGTCTCACTAACAAACTGCAATTAAAAGCTTACCTGCTTTAACTCCTTCTTTCCCAGCTGGCATTCCCTGACCACCCAGAATGTATAAAAGCAGCTTTACAGTCCATTGTTTGCTAAGTGACACTTCTGGTATCTTGGGGCTGCATTGGAACTCAGCTGCTTCTCTGTTCTTTTCCTCCTCCTTCTGTTTTTTGAAGGGGTATCAGAATTTTGGTGGCCCATGGCGCCAGCAGCAATGGATTGGCCAAGGTGGAAGCTGATCAGCTCCTCAGAAAATTTCTTTTAAAAAAACCATACTTGTCAGAGTGGTGAAAGGAAAGGTTTTTTCCAAGCTTTTTGACATCCCGGGTATCCTCTTGGTTTCTAATCCTACTGAAACTAAGCAGAGTCACATACTTAGGAAAGTTTGAAATCAACAAAGGTGATTTTCACCCCCTGGATTTGTTAATAAACAAGCTGTGTTTCCTTCAAACAGCTTGTTCACTTCCCTGCATTTCCTCCCTGGTGCTTTCCAAGAGGAAGCAGAAGCAGCGTTCGGTGTGATCATTTCCCTGCTCTTCCTGTGCCTTGTTCCTTGCTGGAGTTTCTGCCAGCAGGTCTCCAAGGCTTCATTCTTGCCTGAAACTCCTGACACAGCTCCATGACCTGGGCTGATTTAACGAGGATCGTTATTATTCCACAGACATGGATAATTGCAGCTCCATCCCAGGCACAGAGCCCTGGAGTTTGTAGCCCATCCAAGGAATGTATTCTGCCCTCCTTGCCTGAACCATGTGAAGTGAGCAATTCCTTCCTTGCTGACTCCTGCAAGGAGTGAAACCAGCAAAAAAATAATTAGCTGCATGAAATATGAAGTGTCTTCCCTTTTCTGAGCATTACAAGCATTTCTGAGTGTTGCTCCTTTACAAGATGCCTTTCCAAAAGCTTTTAATGAAGGCAGGATGAAAGCCAATGGAGTAGTAGCTGAATGCTGCTTTTTTTCTGGTTTAAAATAGACATTCATTTTCTTTTTACCTCTCGCTCATGTCCATACATCATTTTGCCTCGCTCCTACAAATGTGCAATGTTCCAAATCTGGAAAGTGTTCTCATTACTTTTACCTTCCCATCACACAATTCCAAGATCCATTGTATCAAAGATGCTACATAAAAAGGCAAATTAAAATTGAATTGCAGTAAAGCTCTTAAGAGAATTCAGTGCACTTCAAAGAGTTTAACAACTAAATGCATGATGTGGTGGGAATGGACAATTAAGTGCAGGGAATCAGTATTAATGTGCTGGTTTGTGTTAAGGGGTGAATATGTGATCGTGTGTATTTTATTTGGGACCTTTAATTGCAAATAACAGTGCTGGGACATATGTGTTCAAACGTGTGGAAAATCTGCTTTCCTGCAAGGTGAAATGGAGGAATTGTTTCCTGACATACACAGTAAGGGATTGTTTGGAAATAAGTCCCCAAACAACCACTACTTTTACGTATCTTTATGTTTTCAGATCTCTTATGGAAGAATGTAATAATTGGGGATTGCAGGGAGCCAGGTGGGTGAGGTGGCACTGAAGTGGGGACTGGTCTCTTCTCCCAGGGAATGAGTGACAAGATGAAAGAAAACGATCTCAAGCTGTGCCAGGAAAGGTTTTAATTGGATATTTGGGAAAATTTCTTCATGGAAGGGGTGGTCAGGCATTGGAACAGGCTGTCCAGATCAATGGTGGAGTCACTATCCCTGGAAATGTTCAAAACCAGAAAGAATTTAGGTAAAAAACTGCTTGGACATCTATCAGCATAAAATTTTATTATTATTGCTCTTATTAATAAGAATATTATCATTTCAGTCATTCTTACAGAGTCTTTGTCTGAGTAGTGAAAATTAATACAGCTGGACTTCGCCCAAAAATAATAATCTGACAATTCCTGGATTCAGTGATTCTTTTGGAACAAATCCTCATTTTTAAAGTCAGAATAGAAGGTGGTTCTGTGAGTTAGTCAGGCTGTAATCTCTATCCCAGCGGGATCTGCAGTTCAGAAAGGCCAAGTGGAGAACACTGCTGCCTTTCCAGAGGTCCCCACTGAGGATAACAGCAGTAATTATCCTCGGGATATCTATGCCCATCTCAAGTGCACCAATTAGTGACACTTGAGCCTGAAAGGAGGTGGAATTCCTTTCTAGCAAATGGTCCTGTTGCCAGACAATAGGAAACTGTTTGTGTTTCGGTGGGTTACAGACTCCGTGGTTAATTAAGATCCTTATCCATGTCTGAAGCCCTCACCCACAGCTCCTTTGGTGTGCTTGGGAAAGGGAAAATACAACTTATAGCTTCTACATTTGTTCTTTGCCCTGAGATCAATGTCTCTGATACAAAATTCAGGGCACTGAGCATGCATTTGGAAACTGAGCTCAGGAGGGAGTCAGGGCAGTCCTTTGTGGAGGTACCTCTGAAGGTGTCTCTTCATTTTCCAGCTGGGACTGGAAATCAGATACAATGATGAGCTTTTGAGCAGAGTATTGGAATAAAACAGAATCATGGAATGGTTTGGGTTGAAAGGGACCATGAAGATCAATCCATCCCATCCCCTGCCATGGGCAGGGACACCTTCCACTGTCCCAGGCTGCTCCAAGCCCCATCCAGCCTTGCCTTGGACACTTCCAGGCATGCAGGGGCAGCCACAGCTTCTCTGGGCACCCTGTGCCAGGGCCTCCCCACCCTCTGACACCAGTTCCAAACTATTCTCTGATTCTGTGATTTTGGGAATCTGGGGAAATTCGGAAAGAAAAGAAAATTGGATATATATATATATATATATATATATATATATAAAGCATCAAAAATAACATCAGCCATTAAGTCGATGAGCTATTTAAATAAGCTAATTAATCTAATGGTTTTTAAAATGCTGCACTGTGACACAGAGCATTGGAAGAGGCGTGTCCTTCCCTTCAGAATATTAGCAAAAGATCATCCTGCAGGAGAAAGGAAGGAGTTCCGCCAGCCCTAAGGAGTTGTGTTGTGATTTGTAAAAATAAATGTAAAAAACATTTCCTGATGGAAGGAAGGGAATGCAAAGCACCCCCAGTCCTGTCCAGCCTGGCAGCCACAGCAGGGAGAGGGCAGGACAGGAACAAGGAACTTTTCGCCTTCTTGGAGAAGAACCTTAAACACTTCTGTTTGCAGCCCTTATCTCCAAAACCCCACAACCTGAGGCAGATTTGATGCAAACAGTTTGGTTTTGTTTCTCTGAGGGCAATGAAGGAAAATCTCCTGGAACACAACCAAAGAAACCCTTTCTGTCTTTGCACATGAGCTGTATTTCTTCCATATCAGCTGCACGGGCAGTTGTGCAACAAATCCATGGAAAAATGAACACTGAGCTCTGGGAATTAAGTACAAGAATCTGGGAGGTGATGCAACAGTAACAGATTGTGAAAATTTAACACCACAAATCAGCAATACACAAATTTCCAGGGAACAAATCCCTTCTCTGCAGGGCCACCTTTGGAGTCGTTAGAATGAGTGAAATTCTGGCTCCTTGTGTGCTCCAGCTGGGAATCAGCTCCCATTGGGTCTCTCTGAGATGCAGATTTCCCTGCAGCTCCCTCTCGGTTCTCTCTCAGGTGCAGATTTCCTGCCCTCCCCTGTGCCCTCACTCCATCCATACCTTGCCCAGCACAACAGGGGAAATTTCCTGTCCATCCAGGCTGGAATCCCGATCCAAGTGAATTAGAACATTGCCTCTACATGGCTCAATAACGAGATAATTTGAATTCTAGCCTGTTATTAAGCCTTTGAAACAGTGCAAGATGGAGTTAAATTGGGATATGTTCTGGGTTCTTCCTTATCCTTTATGTTTTCTCCTGACATCTACCTACTTAATTTTTCTTACCTTAAAAAATAGAAAAAACCCCAAACCCTGAATGTGCCACAGTTTCTCCTAAATCTTTGTTATGCTTTGTATGGTGCTACAGTAGGAAGAAAGGTTCTTTCTTTCACATTAACAGCAGCTTCTCCCAGTTGCAAGTGGAATTTAAACGATTCATGTTCTTTTTCTGTATTATTTTCATGATGACGATGCTGAGAAGGCTGTTGGTTTTTTAAAAAAATCTGCCTCACACTCCAAATATTCAATACATTCAGATTTTCACCCTAGGGTTTTATTTTGTATATACTGCGAGGTACATGTCACTGTGAGTAAGAGAAATGTGAATTGTAAGGCTAAATTGTGAATTATAACTCATTATTATGGAAACAGAGATGTCCTGCATCTCCAGGGAAATGGGGGAGGAGGCAGTAAAGAAAACGGGAAAAAATAAAATTAAGCATTTTGATTTTTTTCATCATTTGTTTTGTTATTCCTGTGTATGCTGTCAGCATTTCTTGTGGGTTTAACATTTGTGTCTTTCCTCTGAGTGCCAAGGAAACTTTATTTTGGCTTGCTTGCCCTCCTTAAACATTTCCAGATTGGGAAAAGTTGCCTTTATGACAATACTTTGCTTTATGGCAACGAGATCATTACACTTTGATGTTGCTGCAGTAAAATTAGGGGATGTGATGAAGTTAAGTGCAGAAAATGTTACCAAAGCTGCATAAAAAGGTCATAAAAAACTGTCTTAATTGACACTTTACTGGAAATTTGAGGAGTGGGAGAAGCAATGGAAAATCTGTTTTCCTTTTGGCTTATACGATCTAATTTCTCAAAACTGGATCGTATTTCTAATGGCATAACCCCTGTGCTTCTTACTGCATTACTTTTCCTGAGTATCCCTCTAAACAAGTTAAAATCTTGATTTCACTCCAGTCAAAATGAACAACAATCAGCTGGAATGTTACCTGTGAAGTTTTGAGTGTTCAGATCCCACCATTTGAGAGTGACAAATGGGGGAATTTCATCCATCCTTCCTAAACTGCACTTACTGTATTTGTTATTAAACATAAAGAGGGAAACTGATTAAAAACCTTCTTTGTAAGTGGCATCTGGAAATCAGATCCCCAATTTAAAAAACCAAACCAATTTCAAAATAAACTCTATTCAAGCAAACTAAGTTTATAATTTACATTTGTCATACTTATCTGAAGAGTAGATCCATTCAAGTAGCTCTAATTTCAGTTCTAAATCTTCTCGTGATGGATCTGGTGTATTTTTGGAATTCTGTTGCTTGAGTTGTCATATTTTGAGGAAATATTCTTGCACAGCTACCTGTTTTTACACCTGGCACAGGCAGAGAAGAAGAAATACAACAACAAAAAAAGAGGAAAATATTAAAATGGAACTCCCTACTTGATCAGCTCAGTGGTTTTGGTCTGGAAAGCTGCAGATTCACAAGACAAGAAATGGCAACCATGTCCCTCAGACAGGGATACTTGGATTTATTCCTTTTTTTTTAGTTTGGAGTTTGGGATTAATTTCATTATCAGTCCTGGAAGATTTAACTTATTTGTTTCACAGCAAATTTTTTAGTAAATAATATGAATAGAAGGAGGAAGAGAATGATATTAACACTGAGCACTGGAGCCTGCTTCAGTGTATCCCTTTCATCTGATATTTAGGGAACATTTCCATGAAGGAGGATTTGAACCGGATTTGATTAAAAATGGGTTTGCATCCTCAGTATCATTCAAGAGAATATGAAGAAAAATGTACTGAGTTTAGAGCTGAAATTTTGGCTAATGTCTCCACATTTATTGATCCCTCCTATGTTTCTCCTTTACTTGTCTCATATAATTCCATAAGATAATTCTGGGAACATTTATTTAACTTCCACCTGGGAGCAGGCACCATGTGGCTGCTGAGTTGACACTCCCAGCTCAATAATTAAAGTGATGTCCATTATAGATCTGCAGGCTTGGGACACCTTTCTCAGTCATGACAGTCAATCATTCCTGAGAGCAGCTCAACCTTTCCTGCGTTTACTTTGCTGTGGATTAAAATCTGTTCATAAAAAAGGCATTGCTGTCAGAGCTCAGCTGAGAGGCTTTCATATGGAGCTGGAGATGATTGAGAGCTCTGCATGCCAAAATGAAAGTTTCCAGGAAAAAAAGATATTCCCATTTCTTAAGCCCAAATTGGAATATTTTTAAATCCACTGGTGCTGATTCAGCAGTGATGCAAAGATGGGGCTGCGGCACCAGACCTCTTGAAGTGCTCACAAATTTCCTTCCAATTGCATCCAAACAAACACTATCAATCTCTTCCAGATGTTGCACCAAAAGATGTTTCAGGAGAATGAAGAAAGCAAATTAACCTGGCTAGGGATGAACCTCCCTTCTCTAACAACCACTCGATGCTCCTCGGCTTGGGCTCTTTTCACCCAGTTGCTCTCAAAAAAGGCCACATGAAGTGAGGTGTCAGGGGGCTTCCTGCTGAGGTGTTCCAGCTGGGCTACTTGGAAAGGAGGGGCACAATTCCAAGCAAAATGAAACCGAAAACACCTAGAATATGTTTAGTGTGTGTTTGTGGTGGTGCATTCCCCCTGCCCTGCCCAGGCTGCTCTGGGTCGGAGAAATGCTCGGCATTGGAAACAGCCCCTGGGCTCAGCTCCTCCCCAGCTCATCAGAAACACTCTCTGCTCCCAGCAACCGCTGCTGTCTGACCAGCTCCTGTTTTCCTTAGGAACAGCCTTGGAAAATGGTTTTCTTGCCCAAATGGCAGAACATTCCCGTTCTCACGCTTCCAGAGAAAGCACCACCCCACAGTGTGGCCGGGATGAAACACTGTTCTGACCAAAGGGCCTCTCTTGGGGCCCCATAAACAGGGCTCCAAAATGGGGCCCTTGGAGCTCTCCTGGGCTGCAGTGGCTGTGAGCAGATGCTCCCTCTGAGGGGACGCCTGTCAGAGCAGGAACTCTCAGTTTCTGCACTGGAACATCCCCGGCCGGCCACAAGCCCTGGGCCGACACCGTCACTCCTCAGGGCCCGACCCTCGGCCTGGCGGGAGCTGCAGCGGCTTCCCAGGGGAGCATTTCCTGACTCTGAGGGGAATTCCTCACAGTGCCCTGCCTGCACTGACTCTGTGTCTGTGTGCATGCACCTGCTCATGTGCTGCGGCAAATCCAGGAGAAATGCTGCTCTCTTAGATGCTTAAACCATGGATATCTAAGTAATTTAAGCCTGTAAGGAAGCTTGTGATTATGACTTAACCTTACCTAAATGCTGCTAAGTGTCCTTTGCTAAGTTGCTAAGTATAACTTCAAAATTGTAAGTTAGGCAAATCTTATTAAGTGTTATTCCTCTGTTGAATTGTTAAGCTATAAATTGATTTTAAGATGTAAGTTAAGTTAGGTATAAGTTAAGTGTTATTTCTTTGTTAAATTCTTAGGTTTAGGTTAAGTTAAAGCACTGTTAAGTTTGAGTGCTCTTAAGCTACTGGGCTGTGTTCCTTTTTATCCTTGCCCTCACGGCCTTTTGTCACACACGCACTCACACAGAATTCTCGGTTCATTTCTCTTTTGATTGCTTGGGTTTTATTTGGTTTTGTTGTTTTTCCTTGGTGTGCCTTAACTGTCCTGTAAGTAATAGAGTGAATCTTGCCAACAAACCTGTCATGCTTTCATTTAATATTAAATCTGCTTTTTGCTCACACCCTTGCCAATGATTTTTCAAGCCATCTGAAACACTCATTTGTAACAGTGCTGCATGGCATCAGCTTGCATTCCCCAAATCTTTAAAATCTCTTGTTGAAATACTTTCAGCCTCATTTGTTAATAAAGGAGCTGTCTGTGTTTGTGGTGGGAGGAATTCTTTCCCAATATCCCATCTAACCCTGCCCACAGGCAGCAGGAAGCAATTCCCCCGTGTTCTTTCACTCCTCGTAATCCTTGTCAGCGCCTTCTGGTCCTTGAAGGCCACAACGATGTCACCCTGAAGCTTCTCCTCCCCATCCTGAACAATCCCAGCTCTCCCAGCCTTTCCTCCCAGCAGAGCTGCTCCATCCCTCTGATCATCTCTGGACTCTCCAACAGGTATTTGTGGTAACTGAACTCTTTTGGACAACACCACAATCAATATTTTAGACCACATTAGTTTCATTATCTGGCTGTTTCTGGAGGTGCCTTGGATGTGCCAGAGGGAAATGAAGAGAGGAAAAAAAAAAAAACCTCAAGTATATAAATGTGCATGGACAACACTATGGCCAGGACAGAATTAAGTGAGCAGGCTGGAGAGAACAACCACGGTTTAATTAAAAATGCATTTTCTCCTAGACTGGATGATAATGAATCTTTTGTATGAATATTGCTGTTAAATAATTTGCCTTTTGCTATTTCTCCATTGATAAAACAGAGATACTGATCATTATGCTTTATAAAATCTCCTGCAATCTACTACTGCTATATAAATACACATATCTGTATGGAGATATGCACATCTTTAATGATTGTAAATGAGCACGGCAGTAGATTGACATTTTATGCATAATATGTTTTCAATTTACTTTCTTAAATGACTTAACTATGATGATGATCTGATGTGAAAGAGTCTAATGAACTGATGAGGGCCAGCATGACACCAAACCTATCAAAAATAATTACCAAAATCTTCTATATGTGATGAGTAACTCGAGAATAATGTGACATTTCAGGAACACTGCCATGCCAGTTCAGGAATTTCCACTCCACAAATGTATTGCAAATTGAACAACGTATACACTGAATTTTTCGATTTCTTCCCTGATAAAATGAATCCTCACACCTTTATTTCACAAATCTACCTCTGTACCTTGAATTGCTACTTGCAATCCAGGGCATTAATTTAAAAGAAGATGTAAAATAAGCTTTTCTGTTTTGTTTTGTTTTTTTTTTTTCCTTCTCAGCATGCTTCTAAAAAGCTGCTTTGAATTGGGGCACGAGGTGTTCTTATTTGTTCCCCTGAAAAACCCATTCCAGCAGGTGCAAACTGCACTGCTTTATTCAGGTGTTGCTCCCATCCCTTTGAACAGATGTCACAGCTTTCCCCGTGCACAGGACACTGGAGGCTCCCATATGTTCTGTGTCACTGCAAACCTCTGATAAGGCAGTTTCTACTTAATTCTGATATCACTGGCTGGTATTTCAAATGCAACCAAGTTGTAAATCTTGACATTATAAATAACAGCTGTAGCACATGAATTCTGTACTGATTTCCCAATCTAGGAAAAAGACCCAACCTTCCCAACCTCCTGTTTGCTTCATCTACAGCTTTGATCCCCACTAGATTCTTTTCTCAGAATGCTGGCCACACTTTGGATATCATGGTGATGACTTCTTACTACTGTTTATTTGCCTTTGAGGCTACCTAAAGAGTTGTATTTTAATTGAATCTGAAATTCACCAATTTGTCTCACCACCCAAAATTCCTCTGACATTTTGGTGTGCTCTTTGCTACTGAACTGTGACAGTGGCAGTTCTGCTGCCCTGTCACCAGTTCTGTGTGGTCTGTTCTGGAAAAAGAATTCATTAAACAACTGAATATTCACTTTTCTAAGTTTTAGGTGTTTTACTAAACATTTTTCCTGTCCTATATCTTGTTGAGGCCATGAATTCCACTGGAACCCAAGCCATTACTGATCTTGACCTGTCCAATATTAATGAGCAATGAGTGTCTCTCCCCTGGGTAAGCATCTTATCTCAATGCCCTCCAAGGATGTCCTACACTGATTGCAGCCTGTTGTGCCCTTTTTCAGGATCCACAGTGCTATCAAGTCCTCCAGCAGGATCAAGGATCTCTAGAAATTTCCTCTAGGTGCAGGAAAATTTTCCAGGCTGCATTGAAGTAGTCATGGAAACAAATTCCTCGTCCTCAAGAATTGTATGGGATCCCCTGCACTGTTTATATGTTTTTCAGACTGGTGCTGTGAGGAATTTCAAACCAGGGGTGTTTGATATCTTAGAAGCAGCCTCAGGTTTAAAGAGCTTTCACTTCACAGGGAATTTGAGAATAGAAACAATAAGGCAAATAGATTACAGCATTATTGTTATTGTTGTTGCTATTATTATTATTATTATTGCTGTTGTTATTTATTCAGCTCCTTTCTAGGAACTGTCCATTGAAGATCCTCAGCTGGTAGACAACACTGGAGACATAAAATGGACATTGGCAGCTAATTAACATGAGGGAATAAACAAATAATTCAATAATAATTATGTGAGCAACTTCTTGCAGAAAGCTTCCTTCTGCAGACATTTCTGCTGCTTTAATTTCTTTGATATTATAAGGCTACATATGGTGAGTGGCTCCTGGCCGTGCTCCTCATCCCCACAGCTGGTGGTGCAAGAACTCAGAATGAATTATTCCATTTGGAAAATGGGATGAAAATATGGAGAGAAGTGCTCCAGGGGCCTTGGCCACGGTGGTGTGTGAGGAGAGGAGGCTGTTCCTGTGGTTGTGTGTAATTTCCTTGGCTCTCACTTGTGTACATTTTCCATTGATCTTTAGAAATCCTCATGCACTCCCTTTCAGATTTGGCTTTAGCCTGCTTGCTTTTGTAGATCTCTCATTTCTGCTGTGACCTGTGGCTGGAGGTTTCATGAACATCTGCTAAATGAGATTTTTGCAACTGTCTCTCGTGTGCCTTTCTTTTTTTTCCTTCAAAGATATTTTTGCCATTTGCTCTCAAATCTCAGCCATGTACTTCAGCTATTTATTAATGTGTGTATTCAGGTTCAAATTTACTTTTTGCTTTGCAGAACTCTGTTTCTTTACAATAAATGTCCTTAGCCAGCTATTCCCTCACATTTTAGATTTCTGTTGTATCCAACAAGTTTTGCCAGTATGTCCCCCACCCCTCTTTATCTCAGTTAATTGCTGCACTTATTAGAGACTGTTACATATTTGATATTTGCCTCCCTGAATATTTTTTGAGAGAAAGGAACTTTATTTTGTGTGGGACTTTTTTTCCCTTGGACTGGGCTGAAATTCAAGCAGTTCTTTCCTTAGGTGCACTTGAAATGGGAATATTTTAGAGCATCTTTACTTCTTGAAAGCAGGAGAGCATCCCAGTGATTACACCACCTTCCCTGGCATAAGGAGCCTTATGGCAGGTTTGTTAATTCATCTCTGTGTTTTTTCTGGCTCCTTTCTTAGGGGTCTGATAAGTATGTGTGAAAGTCTCATCATCACAACACTCCAGAACATTTCCAGCAGCACTTTTCCTCAGAAACTGCCTTCCACAAATATTTTAAGCCTCTTCCTCGACTTTGCCCTCAATGTGTGAGGATTCTGCACAGAATTGTGGTGGCTGTATTTCTTCCTCTCTCAGGAGTTCTACTCCCTGATGAGAGAGTCAGGATTTAATTCTTCCCAATTTTTGCTCATTCCTTTGCTGAAGATCCATTTTTGACCTGTCTTACATCGAAACCATTTTGGCTGGAGGTTACTTGGGGGCTCTGCTTCCATTCCTGTGTCAAAGGTGTTTTGTAAAAATACTCTCTGATCTTGTTTCCAGGCTTTTGATGTTTTCACAGCTAAAGCTGCTTGAGAATCATATAAAATTTCCCATATTACATTGCTGAATCATTTAAGGATTGGCTTTCAGAAGTTTGGAGGCTTTTTTCCCAATAATGGTACATGATTCTCTATATACTGACCCAAAACCAGAAGCAACAACCAAGAAACATGAAAGCAAGTTGTCAGGCTGCAAGAGGAAATAAAAATCAGATTTACTTGCCTTGAAAACAATTTTCTAAAAAAAACCCCAAATAATTCTGTGGATTCAGACATTAAGTGAAGCCTACAGGGGTTAATATCCGTTTTTATATTAAATTACTGTTTTAAGGATGACCACTGTGGCCCATCACTGGGGCACATCCCTCCCTTTAGGGCTCAGCTATTTAGAGGAGGAGCAACACCGAGGTTCAAAGGATTGTTAGGAATACACTCATCTCAGGAAATTACATCCACCAATACTTTATTCAAAAGATTAAATTCAGCTGATGTTCCTGAGATGTCAATATGGAGAGTGAAGAAGCTCTGCAAATAACACATTTCCTAAACCAGAAGTGTTAAATATGATTGTATTTCTTTAGAGATATTTTGACACAAATGTCTGTTGTTCTCCCTGTTTGAGAAGGATGAAAGTGGAAGACTTGAGGCGGTGATTGCATGGTTGAAGGTTTCTCATCATGTTCAGGCAGACAGTGGACAGAACATCTGATCAAACCCTGCTTTAACCTTCCTGCAACAGAAACATTTCTTCTCTTCTGCCACAGTTCCCACACAAGAAAATCCACTCATCTACTGAAAGATTAGAGCTTCAAAAATCCTTTTCTTTAACCCACAGTGGCACTCAGACTTTTGTTAGGTGACACCAGCTTTGTCACAGACATTCTATGTCAGTTCTGGAGCGTTTTTGGAAAATACAGTCTGTTCAGCTAACAATTAATTATTAATAATTACCATGAGACGGTTTAATGCCCTGTTGAATTAATCAATATTCACCTTGAGCATCAGCATTCTTTTGTTTTTTCCCTCTTGTTTTTATGAGTGTTGTCCGGTACGATTTATTAGGGGAACACATGCAAAGATATGTGCAAATTTTAGGGAAGTGCAACTCTCAAAGGCCAAATAATGCTATTTAGGACTCCCAGGCTGCAAGGGGAGAAAGTGTGATGGGGAAAGAACTTGTCACACGTTCCTGACAGAACAATAACTGCTGGATTTGCTGGAGGAAGCATCAGTGATGAAGAGCTTTGGAGAGGACAAAAGCAAGGCATGATAATCCCAGCTGAGGTAAGTAGGACAGAGGCAAAAAGCACAGACAGACATGCCTGCTGGTTGGCTTCTTTTCTTTATTTAGAACTTTGGGCGATGCCAAAGCCTGGAAAAAAATACCATCTAATAGTGGAAATAAGCAAAAGGAGGGCAGATCCCAGGCACAGTCAGAGCACAAACCCACCATAATCATGCAGGATTTATGAAGCCTGAAGTCAGAGCCTGCAACAAATCTCAGCCTTTGTTTAAATATTGAATCATTCCCCAAACTACTGCACCCTATTTTATGGATTTGTGTTTGTCTCAGATGGAAAAGACTTCTTTCCTTCTAGTGGGCAAAGATGCAGCTAGATATCATGTGTGTGAGCTTGGGAATGTGTGTTTTAATTCATTTCATTTCATTTTATTTCATTTTTAAAGACCATTCCTCGGCCTGATAAAAATTAACTGACCCAATGGAAGCTACAGGACCAGATCCATGAATATAGTCATCCCATGGATGTGAAAGGAGCTATTGTGCTATGGAATTAGGTTATGATAAACTTTTTTTTTTTTTTTTGCCTACACCTGTATGTACATTTGAGCATATTTTTATGGATATCTATATCTCTACTTTTATATATATGCATGTACCGTTGCATTACTTAAAACACATTTTTCCTGCAGTGTTACATATCATTTATTTCCAAACTGTGTGGCTGCAAGTAATAAGAAAAGAGATTCTGAAGCAATTTATCAGCCTTACTTCTGTAGGAACTGAGTTTCTCGAGCCCAGATAATGACTTTTGTTTTTCTAAAATTAGAAGGTAATTCTGCCATCCAAGGATTTCAACAACTACTTTTGTCTGGGATGGATTTAAATGTATTCACTGAATGATCTTCTGTGCACTGAATAACATGGAAAATTTTTAGCCTTTTTTTTTTTCTTAAAAAACACCTACTTCTAATTCAAGAGAAGTCTGTGGTGAAACAACACAGGAGCAGTGAGGGTGATAAGACATCTGGTGGTGGGCAGTGTGATAACACAGCTGGATCAGCACAGTGTCACATTCTCAGCCCTGATATCAGGAATCAGGAAAATGGTAGAAACTCTAATTGTGAAGTCTGTTACAAAGGGTAGGTTAATACAGATCTTTTGCCCTCAGTGAAATACTAATTTTCAAATACTCTACATAGAGCTGTTTTAGGGCAATCCAGCAGGATGTGACCAGAATTACCTGGGCAATGGACAAAGCTGTGTGCAGAGGTGGCTTCTGCATGATTTTGGGTGTAGAATGTGCCTTTATACCAGATTTGCAGCTTTTCTGACTTGCCATGAGCAGCTGGTAGCATCCAAAGGGGGATGTGTTCAGATGCACCCACTAATCCTCTCTGGGAGACAGAGGCACCACCTGACAGCTTGGCAACGCTCCTGAAGCTGCAGTGAGATATAAAAGCTCTGATTTATCCTTTACCAGCACTTTAATCAGTGATCTCAGGGAAAAATTCATCACTGAGACAGTGGTCAAGGAGTGGAAAGGGCTGCCTGGGGCAGTTGTGGAGTCACCACCCCTGGAAGGGTTCAAGAAATTAGTGCATATGGCACTTGGAGATAGAGTTCAGGTTTGGTTGAAGGTTGGACTGGATGATCCCAGATGTCTTTTCCATCATTAATGATTCTGTGATTTTATTATTATTTTTTTTCGTTGGTGTTGGGTGGGAACTGAGTAATTCCCTAGAATGGAAGAAGCTGCATCTCCTCTGTCTCCCACAGAATAAATAGGCAAGGGAGGAAATGTCAGCGTGATGATAACATCAGAAATACCAAATTTGCATGTGGATTGTACAAAACAGGAGCTAATGGACAAATAATGACGAGGAGCAGGACGTTTATTTGGGTAGCAGTTTAGGTGGGGAAATGCAGTGCTCAAGGCTGAAGGAGAACCAGCCTGGGTTGAGAGGAGCTGGGAACCAGCAGCATTTGTGTCTATCAGGGTAGGAGAGGTAGAACTCCAGGACAGGAAGGAGGGATTACAAGAGAAACTCCAGGGCCAGGAAAGGAGGGATTTCAACCTCAAATCCCACTGGCCTTGGCAGCTTCCTTTCCATACGCAGCAATTCATCAAAGAGAGGTTGCTGAGTATAATAAAAAAATGACTCTGTGGTTAATGTAAGACTGAGATGGATCTGCTGAAGATTTTGCTTCTCAAATATGTTGGCAATCAATAAGAGAACAGGAATTCATGCAGTCAATGAGGCAAAATGAGACAGAGACAAAGTATATGGCAATAACTGAATGAAGGACTGGGTGAGCAGAGGGAGAAGAGGGAGACAGATACAGTGTAAAATGAAGATGGTCAGTGCTGTTTGCTGGTTCCCAGGAGCATAAGTTCAGGGAATACATAACAGGGCTCTCAATAAAAACCTCTGTGTCACATACTACAAGCTGCTGGCAACCTGAAAGACAAATTCATGAAGATACAGCTGGAAGACAAATGGATGATGGTGCTGCAGATTCTTGTTGGGGCACTTAATACATCTACCAAACACAGCAATGCCACAGCAACAGCCACTTGTCACATAAACAGCCCGGCAAAAAAAGAGGATTTTTTATAAAATAATTTCTACCCACAGTGCATCATCACAACAGGCTTGTAAGAAAAGATCAGTCAGATAAAATATTGGTGAAGGTGTTCATAAAGTCTAATTTTAGTCGTGCAACATCAGGTGTCCTCTTGTGTTCAAGGCAGGAGCTGGTGCCTTCTGGGAGATAGTCCCACCCCATGTGGAACTGAATAAACCCTGCTGAGCACGGCTGCCCCACCCCTCCTCCCTCAGACCACAGTGACCATCCCCAAACTGCTGCCACCAACCAAACCCTGCCCAGGGCCTGGCACTGTGCTCTGGGACGTGGGCAAAGTCACACCAGGAGTGTCACCTGACTGCTGTGGACAAGAAGCTGAGGCAGTGTTTGGAGGACACCCAAGATTAATTGTGGCTCCTATGAGGTGATTATCCTGTCCACAGTCCTTTTCATGCAGGCTGTGATTGTCACTGTCTCTGGGCTCTGACAGGACACAGTCAGTGAGCCCTGTCATCCATCCAGAGCTCAGGCTGGACATTCCACACTCTTCAAGGGTCAGTCTAAAGAAGGGATGAACCAGGACAGGACCCTGGCTTTGCCCTCCAGGCACAAGAGATGCGCATGGGATGGAAGGTGCATCATTTCAGCATCCCTTTTATCAAGTGTGGGCACACCAGATTTCTGGGAGGAAATCATAGAATCTCAGAATGCTTTGGGGTGGAAGAGACCTTGAAGATCACCTAATTATGGTCTTCCACTGTCCCCAGGGCAGTTCCTTACCTGACAGCCTGGTGAGACAGGGGTGGGTTCTGCACCTGCAGCCTGTCCTGCTCCTGGTGCTTTTCCCTGCTTTTCCTTTGGGGAATGTGTGATTGAGCTCAGCCCATCAGCTTTGCACTTCCTCAACAGCGTTGAGTCCTGGAAGTCACGCCTTGAGGAAGCTCTTGGGAACAGTGAGCTGTCAGGGAGGCACTGTGCTCCAGCAATAATTATGGAACTTTGTCCCCAGCGACAGCAAAGAGTTGTGACAGGTAATCCCATCCTTGGCAGGCACACAAGCTGTGCTCTCCAATCCCCTGCCCAAGCCTCTCCACGAGGGAGAGCCTCTCCATAAGCCTCCCCTCATCTCCCTCTCCATTAATTGCATGGATGGCAGCCTGTGCTTGCCTCCACTTGGCATTGCTCTCTTCACATTCAATTAAAGCAGAATAAAAGGTGCAGATGTGGAAACAGCCACTGATAAGACAGAGGCTCTACTTTGCCCTGTGACTCCTTTTTGGGAACTTTCAGATCAGCCTGCAAGCGAACACATTTACAAAAGATCATTATTTTCACTTGTGTTTCTCCCCGTCACACCTCTATGAAATTCAAATCACAATTTCTGTGTTCAATTTGTGGTTTAGGGGAAATATATTCTGTGCCTGAGTATACTCTTCTTTACTTTTGTACTTCTAGAAGGCACATTAATATAAGTGCAATAAATTATGTAGTCTCTGGGAGTTTGGGTTGAATAATGAATTCAGGATTTTCGAATAACAGTAGTATGAGGAATATCTCATCAAATGGTCATTTTAAACCCCCCCTTAAGCATGGAAGTGGCTATAACCCATTTAGTAATGGGGGAATAAAAGTTATTTAATCCTAATCACTTCATTGTGGCTCCAGTACCTTAGAAGCCTATTTATTACCGAGGTCATCTTTTAAGCAATATTGAAAAAAAAATTAATGAAAAGATTCAGAGCAGTTCTTCATCTCCCAAATAAGCTGCTCCTGGGAACAGCTGACATCAGCTGTCTTCATGACCCTGTAAATGCAGGCAGGAGTAACCAGCAGCAAACTCAAAATTAAAACTTTAGGTAGGTGCTTTTTTTTTTTTTCCTAAGATGACATAAATCAGCCCTGGGTAGATCTAGACCACAGTTCTATGAATTCTCACTAAATTAACTATTTTTTGACATCTAACTCTTTCCCTGGCTGTGGCCTGAGGTGGGGCTGTAACAGTTTATTGCATAGGCTCAGCCAAACTCCTTCCTCTTCACCATTTTTCCTAAACCAAAGCCCTTCCATAACCCAAGACTGAATGTGACTTTAGGGACTCACATTTCCCACTGACACCACAACTGCCCTGGGGACCAAATGGCTTTTTTGCTTCCTTCAGCTCCAGGAACACACCATTATAATTTTACCCCCTGAACTCTGAACTTTCCTGTCCTCTGAGTGTGACTTGGAGCATCAGAGTCTTTCTGTCCAGGCAGCTCTTTGTGCTTGTCCAACATCAGCTCTCTTCCAAGTCTTCTGACATGGAGCACTCAGGTCCTTTGTGAAGCTGCTGCTTTTTTATCCTGAGCAGCATGTACACCATTAAATCCAAACAGATGCCTTGGGGGACTGCTCCTGCTCTTCAATCAGCTGTTCTGTCTCAGGTCCAGGTAACACTGAATCCCTTCCTCAGCCCTCAAACTATCAACACACCTGAAAAAAAACAGCATTTGAACCTTGAATTTTCTTGACCTTCACTGAAATCTTAGCACTGAGAGTTTAGAACTGAATGTGCTCAAGAAAAAACACTCTTCCCATCTAGCAACCCCTAAAATACACAACAGGAAATTCTCCTCTTAAATCTTAATTTTACTAGTCCTGATCTAAATCTCAGCTGACATCTCAACCTGTAAAATTACTAATTTTAATGTTTTCCCTGCTAAAAAAATGCACTTTAAAATAGGTTAATATTTGAATTCACTCCCAAAGTACTTTTCCATGGCTTTGTGTTGTGTACTGAGTGAGCGGGGAGAGCAGGTGTGTTTTAGCTTTGATAGCTGCAATCAGCTCTCATCTGGAAAGGCAGATTTTGTAATAACCTGATTAGGTAGAAGCATCACTGGCTGTATTTGCTGGTATAATTCTCTTTCTCTCTCTCTCTACTTTGTTTTTTCTTTTTGGCATGTTTCAGTTTTCGCTTGAGAACACCATAAATTTCAGATAAACACAGTGCAGAGCATTTATGACTTGCCATAAACAACACTTAAGGATGTTAGAGCCATATTCTGTTTCCTGTTCGGAATCTGTTTTGTCTCTGGTGCCACAACAATCTGTCTCACTCCTGTGCACAGCAGCACTAATTGCCCTTAATTGAGAAGAGTGGAAGCTAAGATGCTCCAGTGGGTTTCTGCTGGATTTGGATGATGAGGGAATCCAGCCACTGGAATTATACCTGTCTATTGCTGCTTGGACAGTCACAAACCCTGCAGCATGAGAGACCCCCTCCCTTTATAGGCTGTATTTCGAACCTCACATAATTGTTGACAGTTATCTAAAGGTTTTAATATTCCCTTCCATCTTCCTGACTGCTGAAATACAATCTCAGTGAATATAATGAGGAGGAAGCAAATTGGTTTCATTATATGGAACTAGTTTCCCTCCACGTTTCTGCTCACTGTTAAGAAATAGAGGGATAATAAAAATATTTCTGCCAAGGAAAGTTGATCTGAGCAGAGTTTTACACTCTCCATATTTCCCAGGTGGGCATATAAAGGAAGGAAAAGATGGAGTCGTAGATCCAATGGTTTCCACTAACACACATTAAAGCCTGATACAAACACAAGCAATTTCAGCCAAGGATGATTTGTGTGGATACATTCAGGTTATGGTGGTTCTCAGGAGGAATTTCTTCCTGGAAAGGGTGGCCAGGCATTGGAAGTGCTGCCCAGGGAGGTGGTGGAGTCCCCATCCCTGGAGGGGTCCAAGCAAGGACTGGACGTGGCACTCAGTGACAAGGAGGGAATTCTGATCCTGGACATCTTTCCCAGCCTTAATGGTTCTGGGATTCTTCGGTGGGGGCAAACTCCAGTTGTCCTCAGTCGTCCTTGAAAAATAGGTTTCAATACCAGGACCATTTCTTTTTATAACAGATTCATCCTTTCCCCCTTCCTCTTCTGTGTGTTGGCTACTCAATGTGCACTTTACTCATTGTAATTTGCCAGACAACTTTTATTTTTTATTGATTAGTCCACCACAGGAGCATTAGCAGCTCTGGAACTCGGATATTACCAGTCAGATATTGCTATGCTTGTTTTCAATTTTGCATCCTGCTCGGCACTGTGACGATTAGGACAAAAATTCTGTAGTGTGCCCTTCTCAGCACCGTGATAATGACAGGGTGGGAATGTTCTCAGCAGGATCTGAGCGTGTGACATGCAGTGTCTGCTAGAGATGTTATCTGTGATGCCTCAGGAAACACCAAAAAAGGCAAAATAGGGTAAAATATGTGTTTATATGAAATACGAGAATATACCAATGTAATATAATATACAAATATAAGAAAAAACAGAAATTAAAGCCAGCAGTAATCCAGAATTACCCAGCTGTTCCTAGGCAACTCCTCCAATGAGAGCCTGTTTGCTGGTGCCTGCTACAAGCAGTAATTGGAGAAGTTTTCCAGCTCCAAAGAGGATTCATAAATGAATTCTCAGAACAGAAGGTTATCATCTCATCAGAGGGATGAGCATTTGGACTGGCCTAAGTTACAGTATCAATTCCTCTGGCATTAAATAACCTTTCTCTCCCTGACAGACATTAATGGCCTTTCAGGCAGGGGCTTGGAGTTTTCCCTGCCATTTTCTCCCTGAAAAAACTCTTATATTGTTCCCAGTTGTTACAAGTCGGTTGAAATCCTGCTCCAGATAGGGCAAAGACAGATAAATCATCGAGTCAAAGCCCATTAGAGACTCAGGGGGTAAAAAACCAGTGCTAAAAGTACAGGGCTTTGCTTAATTGCTCGTTTGTATTCCACCCCAGTGAGGGAGGAGAAATTTGCTGTGGAAGGGTTCCTGTGTCTGTGTGAGGAAAAAAAACCCCACAGACTGAGGAGAAAAGTCTTTGGGTATTCTGAAAGGGCAAACAATTAATTTATCTCCTAGGCACGGCTCTGGGTGCAATCTGAAATCAAACCACTGGGCCCTTTTGGCAGATGGAAATGGCATGTAATAAGCAGGATATAGGAATAAGGATGGAGTGAATAGGTTGCATTAAAAAAACAATCCAAAAAAAAGACTCCTAAAACATCATACAGATGGATTTAGTATTTCCTAGGGTATGCTCATAGAGTATGGAAACATGAACTGAAAATTCTTTCATTCCTGAATCTACATTGCAATGTGACACATCCTTTATTTAATTATATAGGGGCCAAAGTTACCAATATACTGGAGCAGTAAAAAATAAATAAAGCATTTCTGAAAAAAATGCAAAGGTGAAAAGCAAAGACCAAAAACAGGTGGGAAAAAAAGCCTGAACAGCTTAAAATTCACCTCTGTTCTTCTGACATTTCCAATTTGTTTTGGGGAAATTTCAATTAGCAAAGCTTAATTTTAGAAGCAATAAAAGATTATTTACATGGGGCTGGAGTGACAGGACAAGGGAAATGGCTTCCCACTGCCAGAGAACAGGGTCAGATAGGATATCGGGAAGCAATTGTTCATTGAAATCATTGAAAGAGGAACTGGGACTAACATAAAGTAAGAGGCTTTACAGGGATATTTTGAAACATGCTGATTTTGAGGTTTTGTAACTCAGAGAGGGGCCTCATGTAGACAGGTGTTGGGGCCCTGCTAGCTTTGGGTTGTGTAATGACTGAAAGGAGGCTTGCAAAAGGTATGCTGACTAACAAAATATATATGCTTGTTAAGCAAACTATATAACCAAAAATAATGCTAGTGGAAAAAGATATTTTAAAGGAAGAATGGGGGTGGGGGCTGGAGAGACATCAAACGACCATCTCGGACCACCTCTCCAACAGACCTTCAAAAACCACAACTGCTAATTATGAAGAAAAGCAAGCAGAAAGTAACTCAAAACTTGGGGAAGTGCCAAGAATGGTATAAGAGACCACCACTCGAGAGCTGAATTGGTGCGTTGATTGGGCCGGTGACCCCGCGCACCCGGCGCTGTAATTGCTCACTCTTTTATTGAACAAATTAATAAATTGGCTATATTGCTCAGTGCATTGGCAATTCTATCTTTTCACTTATTACAGCCGTTTGATCCCTTCCTGGGCAGGGCGTGGCCCCAAGGTCACAATGGGCTCTGGACACACACAGCCCTGGGTCACAAAGGAGCTGGGACGCGCTGCTGTCCCCACGGGCCACTCCCCAGCACCCCGAGGACAGCAAGGGGGGGCTCAGAACCAGCTGCAAACCTGCTGGGACCAGCTGGGACCAGCTGGGACAGGAGTGTGTGCAGAATGTGGTGACAGAGCTGTCCCACAGCTTCTCGCAGTGACAAATTAACGACTGCAAATGAAAGCAGTGCTTGTGCCACAGCTTTAAAAAAGTGTGTTTTCACATCCTGCACAGCTGTTGAGTTGTAGAAGGCATCACTGCAGGCTGAAAGTTTTTTATAGATAATTCCAAGTCACAAAGAATTGTGGAAAATGTTAAAAAAATAATCAAAGGGCATAATTTCATTGGTGTTTATTAAGTGTGCTAATTGTACACTCAGCAGAGAATTCCCTTCTAAAACCATGTTAGAAAGCCACTGAAAAATGCAGAGGTTCCTGCACATCAGACATGTGCAACACCAAATTTAGGATTAAGAACTCTGGTATGAAAATACTGGGCTTATTAGGAAAAAGGTTTTCCTTCCACCATAGTTAAGAATTCCATCATTTGCCCCTTTAAAATGCAGCATAAACCACATGAGAACTCACACAATTCAGGAAGGAAAGGAAAAAACTCCAGAGATGAGCTGTTGCAATACAATTTCGCATGCCCACCGCAGGCCTGGGCAGATTTAACTCTTGCCTGACACAGATTGAGACTTTTTAAGACTTGGCTGTTCCCAGAGAGAGAGAAGAGAGACAGAATGAACATAGAGAAGACCCAGCATAACAGTCAGATGGAGAGAGTGAGTAAAAGACTAATTGAGGAAGGATGGAAGAGTTGCTTGCTGGCTGGACTTCTTATTTGAGCTATGGAAATGAACTCTGTAGGTAGATTATCCTTTAAATCATGGGAAAAATATGCATTTGGAGGGATGATTTGTGGATTTTTGAGCAAAGGTGTTTGTCATGGACTGAGTAATATTGCATTGGAATCTGTGATTCTTGTGGTCCCATGAGATGCCTGAACAGAGAGAGAGATGAGAAGCTCCTGCCCCAGTGAAAGAAGTGAGAAGACATCTCTGTTCCTTGAGATGAAGAATCCTTTGCCCTTGAAGTTGCTTATCTTTAAAAGGTCCCCCAGGTGCCTGAGTTCCCATGACCCATAAGCAGCTTGGGAAACTGCTAAAGGGAGGAGACCACATGGAAGCAGATTTCCCCGGGCGGCTGTTTCTGTGAGAGTTCAGACCCACAAGAGAACTGTTCTAGGTTGTCGGTGGGGGGAAAATTCCATGAACTAAGAGAGACTTCTCTCCCTAAAGAATTGATGAAAGACTATATTCAAATAGTGGAACTGACTGAAAATCACAGGTTTTGTCTCTATGTTGTCTGTAGGAAAGTGAACACTGGTGGGGGGAAGAAAAGAGTTTTTAAATTTTCATTTTTTTCCCTCTCCTTTTTTTCTTTTAGTGTGTGTGTTAATAAAATGTATCTGTTTACTTTTAAGTTAGACCTGTTTTGCCTTTTTCTCCCAAATCCTATCTCCCAGAAGGACAAGAGAGCAGACACTCAAACCACCACACTAAATTTGGCAACACAGGATTCGGTGAATGTGAAACCACTACATGAGTTAGTGTTTCTGCTCAGTTTTGAACCAAAACATTTACACTCCAGTTTTGGAGGGTTTAGTTGGGCTACTGGGAAGGAATTGTTCTGTGTGAGTGTGGCATTGCCAGGGGATGGGCTTTTATATCCCTTCCAACCCAAAGCTTTCTGTGATTCTGAAAAAAACCCAAGATGTGATAGTTTTAAATGATATTTAATACAGCTTTTTTGGGAGAGTTGGGTTTTTCGAAAGCAATTTATATCACTTTTAAAACGGCATCTAAAATTACACTTTTAATTCTGTCTGAATTAAAAGTTTTGAACATTTGGGGTTTTTTTTTCCCCGAAAAGAAATGTATTTTCAGAATTTGTTTAAATTTGAGGGAAAGGTAGTTGGAAAACTCACACTGCTCCATAAAAGAATGGATACAATAGGATTTTATATGCTGTATAATGCTGATAAGCACCTGTCATTTTGTATTTCTGAATTAAGAAATAGATTCTCAAAATAGTGAGGGAAAAGATTTCATAAAATGTGTATCCCTGCTTTTCCAGAGGTCATAAAGCAGGGAAATAGTTTTTATAAAAGCAGTTTAAGCTGTTGGCTTTTGTTTTAAAAGCAAGTGAGGGATCACACATGAGAGTTTCCAGTGGTCTATGGCTCACTCTTGTTTTATTTGCATTGCCTCTTTTTCTAAGACTAATTAAGATGATGTTCCTGCCTTCCATTGCAAAGCAACATGAAAAAAAATGTGGCAAGTTATTAATATTGCTGTCTCAGATGAGGATTCTCCCTTTTCAAGTCAGGCAAGATAAATAGGACAGTGCTTAATAAACAGAGATAATGGGGAAGAATTTGTTCCTCCACTCCCTGGTGGAGAGGGGATATCTCACCCTACACAACATGAAGGTGTCCAGTGGGATAGGAAGACAAAAAGCTGTCTCCTCTTTCCCCTGTTTTCTTTTTTTCCCCTTGGTATATCACTCCAGCTAAAATTTTAATCTTCCACATCGGGATATGTGTAGGGAGAAGAGAAAACTCCAAATTCCAGACCTTCAGGAGCATTTGGACAACATTCCCAGGGATGCCCAGGGTGGGATTGTTGAGGTGTCCTGTGCAGGGCCAGGAGCTGGACTTCATAATCCTGGTGGGTCTCCTCCAATTCAGGATATTCCATGATTTTGTGGAGGTGTTTTTCTGCCACAGCAGTGAACTGATGAAATCAAAATCAAATCAAAACTTGGATACTTTGTCAGAACAAAGTTTGTTCCAGGTAGAAAAATTGTAAGGCAATATTTCCTGCTCTGGCTTGGTTTTACTCTCTTGGCCAGATTTTCCTTAAAATTCCAGTGGTACAACTCCATATTTAGAGAAAGATGATTTTTCCCCCTCTGTATTAGTTCTGAGTTTTACCTTGGCCATCTACCTCTCCAAATTCCAGGCTCCATATCTAAGTCACCATGATCTTCCCTGAAAAACTGTATCTTGGGTGCCCCACTTCAAATCCATCTTGAAGTGAAAAACCTCCAGGGGTTTTGTTAGAAGGAAAACAACAAAAGCAATGAAAACACAAAGCCAGAATTGTTTTGCTGCACAATTTTATTTATGTTCCTCTAGACACATAATATGGCAAACTATATTCAAGTTGTGTGAAACTATAACTTGATTTTTAAACCACAGATCATCTTCTATCTCAAAGCTCTCAAAAGATAAAATTGTGAATCCATTAACTTGATGTTACCAGTGAATGATTTATCAGAGGGTTAAACTGAATCCAGCTGCATTTCTCTGGCTGAATAAACATTTTCAAGTCACAGTCAAGAAGGATGTAAGTCAAAGATCATGTCACTGCAGAGATCCCAACACTACAATTACCACAGATCCCCAAACCTGCATTAATTAGAGAACCCAGCCAGCACTAAAAACAAGCCCTGTATTTTTAAGAATGACAGATGTAGGATGAGACAGAGAATGAACAGAGCTGCCCTGGCACACAAATCAAACACCAAAAACTAAAATTCACCTACAAGCACAACTGCATGGCCCACCTTGACCTGCTAAATGAGTGTTTAGGATTGTTAGCTTGTGACTGAGTGATAAACCAAGATTCTGGTCACAGCTCCAAAGCACCAAATAACTTGGCAACTGCTGCCCTCATTTCAAAACTGGCACAGGAGCTCAAGTCCTGCTGAAATTCACTGTTCTGGAAGAGTTACCCTTTGATCAGTAAGCCATCAAAATGCAGATATTTCTAAAAGGCATTTCATCTCTTAAAAAAACCCAAACCCTCTAATCCTACCTGACAAAGAGCCTTCATAATTTGACAGGGAATGCTAATGATTCCCACTGCAGGGACCCTTTAAACACACTTCATGGATCTTCTTGGAAGCAAATGATGGAATCACGGGATCACAGAATGGTTTGGGTTGGAAAGGACTTTGAAGATCTTCCAGTTCCACCCTGCTGCCATGGACAGGGATGCCACTCACTAGACCAGGTTGCTCCAGGCTCCATCCAATATTCAGGCAGAAATGGGAGTTCCAGATAAAGTCCCTTAAACAATGCTCCAGGGAGTTGAGTTGAATTTTGACAACCAAATAGTAGGGGGGGGGTATTCAGTTTGCTTTTAGGTTTTTTGTTTGTTTGTGAATTTTTTGTTGTTGGTTTGTTGTTTTTCTTAAATTACGTTCTATTTCTTTTTGTCAGGTTAATGATTAAAAAGAATTAATATCTCCAAAACTTGAAAATTTTTGGAAGAGGGTATGTAACAGTATCAAGGAAAACCAAGTAGAGCTAGTGCAGGGCAAGAAGGCCTCACACTGGAATCACCAAACAAGCTTGAGCAAAGAGGAGGAGTTTGCCCCCAAAACTCCTTCAGAGTTGGGCTGCAATTCAGTTTTTTTCCTTGATTGTGTTCTATTGTGCATGAGAGGCTTTTTGTAGGTCTTTCATAAATTTTGTCCGTTAAATGCCTACTACTTTCATCTTTCCTACTCTTCTACTAGGGATCCATTCAATACCTGAAGGACCTGACAAGAAAGATGAAGAGACACTATTTACAAGGGGCTGGAGTGACAGGAAAAGAGGGAATGGCTTCCCACTGCCAGAGGGCTGGGTCAGGTGGGACACTGGGAAGGAATTGTTCCCTGTGAGGGTGGGCAGGCCCTGGCACAGGGTGCCCAGAGAAGCTGTGCCTGCCCCTGGATCCCTGGAAGTGTCCAAGGCCAGGCTGGACAGAGCTTGGAGCAACCTGGGCTAGTGGAAGGTGTCCCTGCCCATGGGAGGGGTGGCACTGGATGGACTTCAAGGTCCTTCCATCCCAAACCATTCCATGATCATTACAATTCCAGTTACAGCCTCCTGATTTCTTTGGCCTCTTTCTCTCTTTGCTCACTCACTGCTCACTGCTGGAACGTCCCACTTGATTTGCAAATGTAAAGGAAAGTGGACTTCAAAAAGAGGTGTTTTCAGCCATCTCTGCTTCCATCTGTGCCTCCACTCCATTAATGCCCTTAAAGGAGTTTTGATGTGGGTAAAAAGCTCTGGAAAACAACCCAGTCCCTGTTACCTCATCCCCGCAGGTGTTTGTGAGTTAAATCTCCACTGCTGCAGATGGCACCATTTCCATGAATGAGTCTCTGCATGTGCCTGGATGCTTTTCATTGGAAATATTATCTCATGCTCTGTTGGCTCTGCGTTTGCATGTGCTGAGGCCCCGTTTGGTCCTGACTGTTCAGCTTTGTGCAAACTCCTGCAGGGAAAAAATGGTCATGAACCGTTTTTCTGCATCTGGTGCCTATAAATCTACCCTTGAGCCAGGAGAAAAATTGTTTCACTCAGGGAGTTCTCCTGGTAAGCTCCAAGGAGAGTCTTCTGCTTCATTATAAACACTTTTTCCCTTAAAAGAAACATTTATTTCTGTGCCTGCCAAGGTCTGGGATAATCATCCCCGGACTCCAGTTGTTTGGGAACCAGGATGCACCACAGTGCTATCGTGTTGATTCTCATTTTTTCACAGAACTTCTTTTTCATAAGTTCATTTCATATGCCAGATGCTTTGAAATGAAATAGCTGACTAAATACCTGAAGTCCTACTCCCGAGAATCTGTTATCTGGGAGAAAGACTAATCAGAGTCACAGAATGGTTTATGTTGGAGTGACATTAGGCCCATCCAGTCCCACTCCCTTCCATGGGTAGGGACACCTTCCACCATCCCAGCCTTCTCCAATACCTGGCCTTGGACATTTCCAAGGATGAGGCAGCCACAGCTTCTCTATATTCCTGATATTCCTAGTGCTATTTTTAGTTCCTAATTGGTGTTTCCTTTTCCTCTTCCATCATCTTGGATGGAGATCCAAATAAGAAAATAAGGCAAGAAGGACATTCACAGTGTGTCTTATTGCCTCTGTTGTCACTAGGACACACTTAGGTAATGTCATCTTCTGGGACAGAGGTGGTGAGCAGACCACATTTTGAGCATGGTACAATTTTGAGTTTCATTCCTCCTCAGCTGAGTAGAATCCTTTGAACCCAATTCCACTTGCACTTGAAAAATCACAGTGGACTTAAGGATTTTAATCACACCCAGGGGACATTTGAAACATTTTAACTGCAGTTTTCTCTCTGAATTATACTGTGAAAATGAGATCCACCCAAGTTTCTGTTTTGCCTTCCTCAGCTGTGAGCTCCTGCTCTGCCTGCTCCGTGGTTCAGGGCTGGGTTCTTTTCTCTCTTTAGCAGAGCATGGGGCCGTGCAAACAGCAGCAGCCATCCCTCATGCTGTCAGGCCTTTCACCCCCAGTCAGCCTTGATATTATTTATATTCTGCTTGGTGAATGAAAGTCTTTTTCATCTCTCTTATTCCAAATAGGGTTCTGCATTTGTCTGGAATGAAGAGTGCAAAATCCCTTTGTTAACACTTTTAGGACAATGCTCCCAAAATACCTGTCCAAACCTGGGTGTTGTTCTCAACCCTGGGATAAAAGCCTGATTTCCAAATATTCTGTGGAACACAGAGGCATAAGGCAGGGCAAGGAAGGATGTGGGAGGGAACCCCAAAACCCAGGCTCTGACCTGGCTGCACTGGAACACCATCCCTGTGGCACTTGGTGCCATGAGTCACCTCTCCCCATCTCCTCTCTGCCCAGGGGAAGAGCATTTGGGAATTGTATAAAATTTATGGGATGTTTAGGAAAAGGCTAGAAGCTTGCTGTATTTTTATAAAGCATGGAAGATATTTCTGAAGTGATATTCTTGCCTTATTTTTACATGGAAGTGTGGCGCAGTGGGAAGAAAGGGAGAGAAAAAAAAAGAGGTTTGTTTGCTTTTGAAGAGCTGAGGGTTCCTCAGATAATGAGCACTTCCAGTCTATTTGCATCTGTGTAGGCAGCCCTGCCAAGGCTCCACAGTCTGCTGCTAGAACCAGGATTACATTTCTCAGCCTGCCAAGCTCTAAATCTGAGAAACACCACCTAGCACAAGGAGCCAGAGAGAGGCAAACAGGACACAGTAAATCCACAAAGCCAGAAAGGATGGGAAAGGGAGGAGTGGATTTGCATGTTGTGAACACAGGGTGCTGTTCCCTGCCCTGTGCTTTGTGACTCAGGGATTGCCCTGCAAATATTTCACAGCCATAAAAGGGAGCACACGGCAGTGCTGAAGGGAGGGAGATAAATCTGTATCAGAAATCAGGGAGTGCTGAGAGATGGAGCTGAGATAGACCCAATCATGGAGATATATAATAAAAACCTGACAGAAAGCCTGCTCTGGATATGTACACTGGTGTTAGAACAGCTGACAACGTGAAAACCATTTATTTTTGATAACAGCACGGGGAAATGCAGCTTTAGTCCATGCCAAATTGCTGCTTTTACACAGCAAAACAACCCATGTCAGCCAGTTCAAGACACTTTTGTTTAAAAAATGCCACTTGGAGACAGTGTACACACACACAGACACCAATCTGGGCATGGGATTGCCCTGCTGATGGAGCAGAATTTAAAGGAGGGATATTCAGCACCAGTCTCATAAAAGGATGGCAGCAGCTTTTGGATGGTGGGACTCATAAAACTTATATTCTGCCAGCTGTTTGACAGAGTGCTGATTCAGGACTGAAATATTTGAGGAAGGCAATGGAAAGGTCAGGACATGATGTTAAAAATAGTTGTTTGTCCCATCTGGATCTTATCACTTCCATTCCCCGTCTGTATAATCTTTTCTTGATGAATATATTATACAAATGCACTCCTCAAACTGCTGTTTGAAAAATCAGACCTTTTGATGCTTTCTGACCTGTGTGACAGCCTACCCTTTCCATAGAAAGTGCAGGAGGAGCAGAGCAGGGATGGGACAGCCACAGCGTCTCTGGGCACCCTGTGCCAGGACCTCCCCACCCTCACAGGAAATGGTTTCATCCCAATATCCCATCTAAACCCTCTCCTTGTGTTTGATGGCATTAATAAAAGCAGCAAAAGTGTGACTTGGGTAAAGCACACCCGAGCTGTTCACCCTGTGGATCCCCCTCAGGACAGTGTGTGAGAACAACTTGACTCGTTATTACCTCTGCTCTTCTTGGTGCCTTGGGAAGGCTGACCTGGAACAGAGACTGGACAGAGCTAGAGAATAAAGTAGATACTTATTGAAAGGCCTTTAAGGATACACTTTGGGCAGGACAGGGCCTGACCAGGGCTACACCCAAGGTGGACTAAGAATGGTCACAAAATGGACAAAGTCTCGAAGTCTTACACTTTTATAAGTTTTGGTCCATTTGCATATTGGGGTTTAATTGTTCAATTACAGCTTCAGATTAGGAAGTCCCATCCTTCTTGTTTCCTCTCTTCAGCCCACTGTTGTTTGTGGTTTTGGGAAAATTGTACTTGTTGTCCTTGGTCTTCAGCAGGAAAAGGATTTGTTTTGTCTGCCTACTCTGTGAAGAGAGCCAACTAACACTTAATATGAGGCTCAGAACTACACCCTTAGGCAGCACAGAATCAGAAAAACATTGAAGTTAAAACTCAAGGCATCATTCTGAGGTACCAACTCCCCTCTGCTGGCTGGGCCTGCAGCAGCTGATGGTCTGTTAGGGAAGTTGATTATGAGTATACACTTCTTTTTTGGAGGAACAACATTTACATATTTGTTTTTATTTGCCCACTTAGACCCCACTGTTTATTTTTATACCTAAAACAAACACAAAAGGCAACTTCGTGGCTGATTTCCCTCTGTGTCAGGTCCCACACATTCCACAAAGTTTGGTGTTACAGAGAGAAATGACAGAGCATTTTGTATGTGGTTGTCTCACTGGGGACAGGTTGGGAGGCTCAGAGATAAGAACAGCAGCTTCCAGCTATCAAGTGAGCTTGGGCTATGATGCAAATAATTGTTACTGCCATTATCTTTGAAGGCAGGTGTTTGGTGTCCCTGTGAGGAAAAAATAGGATCTCTCTAATACTTCTAAAAAACCTTGTTTTCCCACATTGCAATAACTCAGCAGACAATGATATGACTAAGTTGAAATATGAAGGGGGAAGAAAACATTTCTATAAATGACAGAAAGGATTAATATAATTCATCTCCTATTTATTAGTGGTCGGCTGTTGTCAGGAAGTGCTAAAAAGTACACATCAATGGAAACAAATTGTAAATTATCTCAACAATGTTCTGTCAGGTGAACCTGATAGGGAAACTCTGAAATAAATCACCTGGCATGTTTCTAAAACAAGCAAACAACCAAGCAAATCTCAGTGGAGGCAGCTTGCAGGTGTTTTATTGCACTGATAAATGTGGGACAGGGCTGGGGAACAGCACTGAGGCAGGTCAGGGGCTGAGCTTTCCCTGGACTTGACACCAGAGCTGAGAAAAGAGGGCAGCACATCCATCACAGCCAGGGGGATGGAGCTGGATATGTTTGGCTGCTGGTGGAGGAAATTGAAGGCAGAAAAAAACCAAAACAACAAAGAAAGTCCCCAGTCTCACATCCACAATGTCCACAAACTTGGAAATGTTTATGGTGAGCTTTGGGAATGTTATCCTCACTGGCTGTTCCAAGAGAGACCCATTCCTGAGGACCTGAGGATCCTGGAGGCCTTCTCCAACCTTTCTGGTTCTATGGGATAGTGGTCCAGCCCTGGTGGGTTATCAGCCACCAGCTGTCCAGAGGGGACACCAGGACATGGCTGGAGCCTGGACATGTCTGTCCCCATCAGGCTCTTCGCCCCAACACTGTCTGGCTCTGGGGATCCCCGGCCAGTGCCTGGGACAGGAGAGGAGCCCTTGGATACCTCTTGGTCACAGACACCAGTTTACCAACAGGGCTGTACAAGGGACAGCCTTGGGAGCTGCTATCCCAGGAAATCTCGTTAGGAATCCTAAGGGTCTGTTTGGGAAAGTTCTCATTTTACAGCTCTGTCATTAAGGACAAAGCTTGGCTCTGTCTGTACTTATCTCAGGGCTGTTGTGTCATTGCCCACCATCTGCATCCTAACCAATAATTTGGAAATGTGACATTTTGTCCAATACTTCACTGAAGTCAAGATAATTGACCTCATTTCCTAAATCTGAGGTGAAATAAACCAGAGAGGTGCAATATCCAATAATTTATCATAAGTATTTTCCTTGACCAACACAAGGAATTGTTTCAGTGATGCTTGAATAGGGAGAGGTTCAACACACATAGCCTCTTTAATAATTTTCTTTCTTGTCCATTACTCTGAATAGTTTTCTTTTGGAATTACCCATTTTGTTTCTCTCTCATCTTGATTCACAGCTTAGACCATTTTTTGTGTGTTTTGACCAAGATGTGCAGTTTCAGCTGGAGTGATAAAAATAACCAAGGCATTTTAGGTCAGGATTGAAGTGTTTTAAAGATGTTTGCAGACATTGCCACAATACCTACTCATATGAGCCAGGAATGAGCATGAAAGTTAGACTTCCAACTCTCCTTCCCAAACTGGAATGATCATTGCTTCAACATCTTGGGGCTGTGTACTCTAAATTAAACAAATCACAGACTGAAAATTTTAGAAATTAGATGGTGAAAGAAAAAGAAAGTCCCAAAAGTTTTCAAAGTCTGTGCCACTGTACAAAAGTGTCAGGGTTTTTTTGGGTGGTTTTTTTTTGATTTTCAGAATGGCTCTAATTTTGTCCAAACACATTTTTCCCTTGGTTGCCTGGTTTCAATTTAATGATTTGTGATGGGTTTCAACAGTAAAAAAAGAAGTGACAGGGTTTTGCTGCAACTCCCACACATTAAATTATTTGTAAGACAATCCAGTGGCTGCCCCCAAGAAAATTTCAAAAATCACAAAGCAGTCATTATTTTAACAGCTTATTTAGGGAGTTACATGGTCAGAAATCATGTTTGACCTGCAGGGAGGAATTATTCCAAGTCCTCTGAGAGTTATTCCATTGCTGAGGACTCTGGAGCTGCAAATCCCCAAAGTATTTCCAAAATAAGCTGCAGATTTGACTGCCCTTTGCAACTGTTGGTGCTCTTATTGGCTTTAAATCTCTGGCAAGGACTAGTGATTGAAAAGTGTTTCCTCAAATTGCAGCTAGAACCTGAAGAGATCCTTAGAAAACCCTTTAGAGAAAAAAAACAAACTACTCATAAAGTTTTCTCCCCGATTTTAGTTCGCCAATTTTGACACCATTAGAGTGTCATTATGTTCTCACTGTAACTAAGGCAGGAACAGATTTAAAGTTTTCCTTCATTTTCAAGACATCTCTAAACAATTCCCAGTGCAGAAAGGGAATTACTGAGAAGGGAAATTCAGGTGCCTTTTTGATTTTTGACAACACCCTTAGCTCTGCTTCTGACATTATCAAAGGTGGGAGCCTATGAAGGCGAGAAATTGCTTTAAATGTCACATGTGATTGACAAAGCCAAACCTCCAGCTGGCTGTAGCTCGGTGTCAGTTCCATGCACAGGCTGAGGTCCTGGATGTTAACCCTGCTGAGGAGAGGCTGTGTCAGGATTGTGACATTCCTTTCTCATACAGGCAGATTTTAGCTCTAAACATGCAAACATACAAAGTATAAATACATTTTTATTTAATATCTGTATTAATGACACAGACGATGGAGGGCACCCTCAGCTTTGCAGGTGACACCAAGCTGAGCATGCAGTGACACCCCTGAAGGACAGGATGACACCCAGAGGGACCTGGACAAGCTCCAGAAGTGGCCCATGGGAATCCCAGGAGGTTTAACAAGACCTGGTCAGGACAAACCCCAGGGTCAATCCAGGCTGGGGAGGAGCAGAGGGAGCAGCCCTGGGAGAAGGATTTGGGGCTGCTGTGGGTGAGAGCTGGAGCTGCCCCACCCCAGAACCCCCCGTGCCCTGGGCTGAGCCCCAGTGTGGGCAGCAGGAACGGGGGATTCTGCCCCTGTGCCCCTGTGCTCAGGGCAGACCCCACCTGCAGAGCTGCCCCAGCCCTGGGGACCAGCACAGGGGGGACCTGGAGCTGCTGGGGAGAGTCCAGGGGAGGCACCAGGGTGAGCAGAGGGATGGAGCAGCTCTGCTGGGAGGAAAGGCTGGGAGAGCTGGGATTGTTCACCTGGAGAGGAGGAGCTTTGGGGTGACCTCACTGTGGCCTTGCAATGTGTGAAGGGGCTGACAAAAATTAGAGAGAGACAATTTCCAAGGGATGGAGGGACAGGACAAGGGGGAATGGCTTTCCTGGAGGGCAGGGTTAGATGGGATATTGGGAAGGAATTCTTTTCTGTGAGGGTGGGGAGGCCCTGGCACAGGGTGCCCAGAGAAGCAGCTCCAGCATTCCTGGCAGTGTCCAAGGCCAGGCTGGACAGGGCTTGGAGCAACCTGGGCTAGTGGAAGGTGTCCCTGCCCATGGCAGGGGGTGGCACTGGATGGGCTTTAAGGTCCCTCCCAACCCAAACCATTCCATGATTTCATGATTCTGTGACACATACAAGCAGCAATATGAGGACTAGACATTAATGCTGTCCCCAGCATTGAGGCAGAACAAAGACTGATTTAAAGGCTCCCTCAGTGTATTTTCAGGCATTATGGTATTTGCTCTTTGAACTGGAAGACAGGTACAACTGTCCTTTAGCAGCTTACCCTGTAGACTTGTAAAAAATTAAAGAATTCTTTTAATCTCATCCAGAAAAAAACATTTTTCTGTGCTTACAGAAACAGATCCATTAACACTTAACTAGTATTAGTATTACTTTTATGGTGGTGTCGTGTAGATTTTACCAACCCACAATACGAGGTACCTAACTAAAAGGCTTTAAAACTGCTGTAGAAGCAGAGTAGATGCTATGAGGGGAAAAAGGGAAGCAATCTACCCTGAGTCAAAATGTGAGTCCCTGGAAGAGGTGGAATTTCTTTCTAGTGATGTTGATCTATGCAGCTGTAGGGCTTCTCAATTTGCCTATATTTTTTACAGTTCCCATTGTGCACCTTGCATTCAAAGGAGATATGGAGATTCAGAATCCCAGGATCATGAAGTTTGGAAAAATGTCCAAGGATCATGAAGTCCAAGCTGTGCCTGATCCCCACCTTGTCCCCAGCCCAGAGCACTGAGTGCCACCTCCAGCCCTTCCTTGGACACGTCCAAGGACTCCAACACCTCCCTGGGCAGCCCCTGCCAAGGCCTGAGCACCCTTTCCATGGAGAAATTCCTCCTGATGTCCAACCTGAGCCTCCCCTGGCCCAGCCTGAGGCCGTTCCCTCTCCTCCTGTCCCTGTTCCCTGGGAGCAGAGCCTGACCTGCCCACCTCCACACTCCTGTCAGGTTATATATCTGCAGATTCAGGAGGTGAGGTGGAATAGTGTCCTAGTGGAGCCCATCTATTTCAAAACATCTCTGACAGCTGAGAAGCTTCCTGCTGACAATTATATTCCACTCTCCTCTGAAAGCAGAAATCTGCTGCTCACTGACTCCTCGCTGCTCATCCTCGTGCCATTAGCAAGATGTGTCCTCCTGCTTGCTGGATTTTCCCACAGCCAGCTCCCAACTCCACCAACTGGGCTGCAGTTAAATTCTATCCAATAGCTCCCAGTTCCTTCCCTTCCAACCAAGTGCCTTTTTCTCTGCATCCCAGTCGAACAGGAAAATTGGAAAATATTTTAAGCAAGTGTTGTTAATAGAGCCCCATTTGGCACTTACATCCTATATTAACATATCAAACACAGTTTAACATTCAAAATCTCTCCTGTCTGGCAGCCAGGAAATTATGCCATAATGTTAATGTACATGGCCTTATTAAATTTTGCCTCTATAATAGGGAGTCTGTTATAAGGCAAACGGAAGAGCAATATATCACAGATATTGCAACACACACCAGCACTGCAAAGATAAAATTTCAAATATGTACTTATGCAGCTGCTGAGTATCTTTATTTTGGATATCTTTATTAAATGACTTCATTTTTTCCTGAAAATAAACCAAGAACTCAATAAGCTACTATAGACAGATAGTGCAGGCACCTAGGGAAAGGGGATGGCAGGGGAAAAATAATGAGGAATGAGAGCTATGGGCACATAAAACAGTGTAAAACCACATGAGATTGGGGCAATCCTGCCTCCCTTCTCCCTGCACCATCTCTTCCCACTGCTGTCCCACACTTGGGTCAGTGAGGCAGATCAGTTCACTAACCTGATTGGAATTTTACTCTGGAGGGAAAAATGCTTTTTGCCAACTCATGGAACATCTCTGCATGGTTATCTTAAAGATCCCAAGGAAATAAGTGACAGAGACAAGGGAGAGGTGTGGGCGGGGGGAGGGTGAGGAGGGAGATAAATCCTTCAGTAGAAACTGGTTGTGAATGAAATTCACAGTAAGGAAATGCAGTCAGTTGTAGAAAAATCCTCAACAAAACCAGTTAAAACTCGAAATTCAAGTTTTGCCAATTGAAGTAATTTAAAACAAATTGTTACATTTCCTAAAATGTATGTTTTAATTTTATTTTTTTAATTTCCAAGCAGATTGAATTGAGACTGTCCTTACAAACCCAGCTCAGAGAAGCTTCACTGCATTCCCACTCCTGCAGTTCCCAGAGCCCCTGGATGAGAGGCAAACATTGGGAATTAGCATCCCAGCTGCCTGTGCTTTCTGCAGGATAATATTTCTCTGGAATCACAACATCTGGGAGCTGTGGAATCATGTTGCTCCTTCTGCTGGCACTGCTGCCAGGAAGCTGTGTGGTTTTGGAGTGGAATTCACCAGGAATTCACTGCAAGGAATTTACACATAATTCTCTATTTAAAAACATCTATTCCCTAAGACTTCCACAGCAATCTGAGCAAGGAGAGCCCAGCCGTGGAAGAAAGGGAGAAAAATAAATTGTTGGGACATCTGAACAAAACTGAGAAGTCTCTGACTAACTTTCATAACTGAAGTTCAATTTTCATACTCTTAGGAAATGGGAAAAGGGGACCTGGAGCATCCTGAACCTGGGAAGGAGAACTGCACCCACATTCCTGGGTCTTGCCAGCCTCCCACATCCACTGCCTGTGGTTCCTTTGCCTGGTTGTTCACAGTTTACCTCCAGAACACACTGATGCTGGCATCATGTAAAAATAAGCCTGCATAAATGAAGCCTTGCTGATGAATCTCCTACTCCTGGACTTGTTGGGCTGCTCCCAGGACCCACAAAAGTCAACAGAATTAAAGCTTCCCCCTGAAGTCACTGGAGCTTTGGATCTTTCTGCTGTGGCTAATTAATCTTGTTCATTAGTTACTCCCAGCTTCCCTTCCCTCTTCCTCATCACTTCGTGCTGGGGCACATTATTCTTGTCTTTTAAACATTAATTGTTGCTGTGCAAGGCCCTTCCTGGAATGCATTAAATTAAATCCCCCCAGATATCCACCTTCTTCCTTTTGCCAGGGCCTGGGAGGCTGGGGAGCCAGGATGTGGCAGGTGCAATACAGGCCAATTAAAAAGCAAATTTGTGCTAACTGATGGGTAATCTGCACTGGGAACCACCAGTGACATTAGGGAATGCCTGGGGAAAATTTTCATTAAGGAAATTCCTCCGCTGCTGGCTCGGCTCTGACACCTCCACATGTTGTGGCTGCTGCAAGGTGAGTTTCCTACACTTTCGCCCTTGGAATTTTTTCCTGTTCTCACTGAATCTTGTACAAAACAGTGACCAAAGGACAAAGAAAGTCAGGGTGAAGTGAGTTAAACCAGCCATTAGTCTGCTTTTTATTTACCTAACTTTTGTAGCTATAAGAAGTAAAAAAAAAAAAAAAAAAATCCTAAACCGAAACAACAACAACGATAAAACCAACCCCAACAGCAAGCCCACAACTCTTTTGAATTTCTTCTTATTTAACAGATAATATTGTTTTATCTATGTTTAAATATATATGTATAGATTTATAGATGAGAATAAAATTCATGTTCACTAAATGGCAAACAAGTGTGGCACCAGCTGAGCTTGTGACCTGCTCAATTTCACAGCTGAATCCATGGTCTGGCACCTCAATATATTCAAAATTTACCATATCTTTTATTGGTATAGATGATATATCACATATAATGTATGGTATATGATTTTTAAAGGTTCTATATCAATATAGAGCAGAGGATAAATAGTGCAAGTACCTCTTTTCTCTCTCCACAATCCAGCACTGGGAATGTTACCCCAGATTTGCACCACACAAAAGTAGAATGAAATGGAATTGTGTGAGCCAAAATCCTCACTGAGTGGCAATTTCCACTTACAACTTGCAAATATTGATCCAAGATTAAATTACTTTTACCCTTTCATTGTGTGGAGAGCTTCAGAAGACGTTTGCTCTGTTTTGTTACTTTGAGAGAGCATAAAACCATAAAATCTTGAAATGAAGACTTCCAAAGCTCAGAGGCTGTTTGAAAATGGTCCAGTCTGAGACTGAGCAGTGCTCAGAGGAAATGTCCTGTACCATGACCTGGCTGGTGATCCTGGAGATATTCTCTTTCTTGGAAGGGAGAAATGCTGTGGCCTAAGGTTCCCTGCACTTTGGCAAGCAAAAGGATGAGGATTAAATGTGTTTATGCCTGTTCAGGTATTTATAATCCTTCAACAGGCAGAATAAATCCTTTCCTGTGTTCCCTTTGCAGGCGTGTCACAATCCTTCTAGAACACACCTCTCAGCAATTCCAGCATTCCTTGGCTCTGTGTAGGGACAATCCTGGAGAGGCAAGATCACTGGGGAGAGCCTGACATTGGAGGTTTCGTAGGAACTGTACAGAAGGTCACAAAAAAGCCCAAGAAAAGCCAGCCTCTCCCCGTGGGGATCAGAGGGATTCCCCAAATTCTTGCTTAGGTGATCTTTCGACCTGCTAGGACTGACATTTCCAAAGGCAAAGTTCCCAACACAGCTCATTTCCTCCCTCTTGGCTGTGCTGCAGGACACAAACCCAGCAGACTTTGGTGCCCAGGGAATCTCCTTTCTGGATGGCTGCTGCCAAATCCCAAATCCCACTCAGGTCACCATTGCCCTGCTCAGGGCTGGGGATGATCAGTGAGGCAAACCCAGCCCTCATGGCCTGGAGTCACACCCCAGTCACACTGCCCTCAAATCTGAGCAGAACTTTTAGTCCATCCAGCCTCTGTACCTGGACCATCAGTTCCTTTCTCAGCTGCCAACTCTCTCCTGATGGAGGTCTGTTGCCCTGATCTTTTTCAGCCTTCTGATGTTTGCATTTTTGTAGTGGAGTTTCTCACAGATTTACATGTAAACAAAGTGATGTTATTGTAAACTGTCCTTCCTGTTTATCATCTCTCTCTTGAGGAGGGACAATTAATAGACTTCTAGTTTAACCAGTGTAGTGGGAGAGGTGTTAACCTTGTCCTCCAACCCATAGTCATTGTCTAAAATCTATATAAATTGAAGTAGAAAAATAAACTGCCCTTTTTTTGCCCTGACAACCTGACTGTATGCATGTCATTCATTTTGTGTCCTATAACAACAGAGGTCTCCCTGTTGGAAAGAAGCTCAGCTCTAATGAAATAACACCCTCTAGAACAGAGACTGTCCCCACAAAAAAACCCTAAAAACAAATCAAATAGAATAATGGAATCCTGGAATGTTTTGGGATGGAAAGGAACCTTAAAGTTCATCCCATTCCACCCTCTGCCATGGGCAAGGACACCTCCTACTAGCCCAGCTTATTCCAATCTGCTCTGGAACAGTTTTAGGAGCAGCCACAGTTTCTCCAGGCAGCCAGGGCCTCACCACCCTCACAGCAAAAATATCTGTAAAATATCTGTAAAATATTAGGCATTAACACATTTCTAAATTACTCTGTATTTTGCTATGTGGATTTAATTAATGAGTGCTTGTTTTCTGAATATTGCTGATCATTTAGCCAACTGAGGGGCTCTGTTTATAAAAACAAAATCCAATATCCCAAATGCTCAGGTAAAGGATTCTAAAGATGTCCAGCTCATGGAGGAAAGCATTCAGTATATGTTCATGTGGTTGTGACATCAATATATAATATTACATCTATATGCAGGGCTGGATTTTATGCTGGGTTTAAGGGATTATGCTAAGAAAGCCCAAATCTGAGCCAAAGATTGGTGCTGTTTGTTTTGACACACTGTTCCTGCATAGGAAGCAGCCTGTGTTTGTTTTACAGATGTATTTTCCATAATCACCTGCACCAGAGACAGGGAATGAAAAGCCACAGAAGTGTTGCTCTTGTATTTATTTTACTGATCCTCCCAATTTTAGTGGTGTCTTTTATTAAAGAGAGATTTTGAAACAAAGCAACATCTCAACTGCTAAAATCAGCTTCAATCCAAACACCTAAATTCTAATTTTAAGCTAAACCTGAAAAAAACCCAACACAACTGCTGCAGTTTTTAAGCAAAACCAATGTACTGAGTGCCAGGATCTGATCTCTTTGTGTGTAAATTATCACACTCCATCATTTTCCTCTTATTGCTTGGTTCCTGAGGCTGGGGGCAGCTCAGTATTTCTCTCCTATTGGAGCTGGAAGGCAAGAGGAAATAAATAACATCTTTTACAATCCCACGCTGTCGATACAGATGCCAGATTAATAGCTCTGGAGAATGATGAGCTCTGATACAATCGAGGGGGGAGAAATTGTGTCTGCAGGAAAAATAATAGGAACAAAGTGCATTATCTGCCTTGCTTCAGTATTTCTCAACTCCTTTGCCTCATTGGCTGGAGAGGTGGACCAAGGAACAGGATGGCAAGGGAGCCATCATTTGCATAACTTGACATAAACTTTGACAATGTTTAGCACTTATTTTCTCTTTTCTGTGCTTTTAAAATGCACATGGAAATGATGGTTTCTGTCAGGTGCGTTTGGTTTTGATGTGTCTGTGGGGATAATGGTTGTGCTTCTAAAGAAATAACTTTAAATCAGAACGGAAATCCTGGAAGGAGTTTTCTTGGAAAATCATGGGGAAAGATCGTCAGGTTTTCATTTTCTTACTCCTGTCTCTTTGAATGACCCTTTCAGGAGATGGATCATTCTTTTTCTTCCTGAATAATAATTTTCCCTTCTTTTAAATCTTAAGGAGGGGGACACTTCTCAGACTATCCCAGAGCATCCCATAACACGGTGTCACTTGGTGGTTCCTTGTTTTATTGGCCAAGCCGCTCCTTTAGTGTCAGTTTGTCCTTTGTGAATAACAACACTAAATACCTGCAATAAAACTTCGGCATGAAAAAAGAAAAAGTCAAAAAAAATCCAACTTTTACAAGGAGGAGAAGAAAGCAGCAAAGGATTTAAATGAAGCCTGACAAACTAAGCTATTATACACTGTTAAAAAAACCCCCCTTCTGGCTGAAAACCTCAGTGATAGGTAATTATATTTCTAAATGAGGCAATCACTGTTAACCTATGAAGAATATAATTAATTTTATAACATTCTGTAGTGTTGTAGTCAATACAGATAATAGACTTTTTGACATATTAGCTGTCCAAACACATCCAAGTCATTTAAAGAATCTCATTGTGCATTCTCTTAACCGAAGTCAACAGTAATAAAGCCCTTTTCTGTCACTTAGATAAACTCAGACAGGGGCTGAAGTGAATGATTGAATTTAAAGAAATGGGTGCAGCTCCACTTCACAGACATTCCACCAGTCTCCAGCTTTATTTCAGAAGGCTTTTGGTTTGCAAACACAGCACTCTTTGCAGTGAGACAGATTTGTCTGCTATATAATCACACTGATTCAAGCTAAAGATTTATAGGAGAGGGGAAAAAAGGGAACTAAGCAAACCAAAAATCTAAGAAACAATTATTCTTTCAGATTAGGGACCATCAGAGTCGCTCTTGTGGATCTTATCAGGGACAACAGAGAATCCAACAGAGGAAAATTCATGAGGTGAAATGCAAATGTTAAAAAAAAATTCAAAGTAGGAATTACTCTTTAGACCTCAGTGAGCAAAGCTCTGAGATCTTGAAACAAAAGCTTTGTCATGTAAAAATACTCTTCTGGTTGCAAGAAAAGATTGATTCTGGTTTCAAGATCAGTCCACAGCTACAATCTCTGAAGAATATAGAGAGGATCATAGCCCAGACAAGAGGCCAGAAGTTCATACCTTTAGAGCAAAGCTGAGCTCTTCAGAGGGTTGTGCAAACAGAACTCTTTGGAAGCAATAAATGCTTGAAGAGAGACCAAAGAGGAGCAGATTGTGCTGTGTCCCAGTCCCCAGTCCTCAGCTCACCCTTCCAAGAGGATCACTCCCTCTATTTTTAACACCACTGAAAAGCAGCACTGCCCCACACCTGACTGTTTTAGGGTGGACAAAAAGCTCAAGGACAAAGTGTTTGTGTTGCACACAGCAGCTCAGGAGAGGAGTTTGGACCTACAGAACAGTGGTTGGGTTGCCCTGTGCAGGGCCAGGAGTTGGACTTTGAAGATCCTGTGACCCCTCTGGCAGGGGGGCACCTTTGGGTGTTTCCCTGACACAAGACCACTGGAGAGGGTGGGCTGTGGTATTGGCTCTGTGTGGGAGCACAGATGTGACAGCAGGACAGAACTAGGGGTGGAGGGGACCAAAATGCCCACACTGTTGATTCCCAGAGAGGCTTTTTAGTGCCAGGAAAAATGCCTTCAACAGCAGCTGCTGATGACAAGGTGTGTCCACAGGATTTTACCAGCCTGTGCTGTGCTGAAGGCAGAAAGGTAAATACTATGGGATCATGGAATATTCTGAGCTGGAAGGGACCCACAGGAGTGTCCAGTCCAACCCCTGTCTCTGCACAGACACCCCAACAATCCCACCCTGTGCATTCCTGGGAGCATTGTCCAAGCACTCCTGGGGCTCTGGCAGCCTTGGGGCTGTGCCCATTCCCTGGGGAGCCTGGGCAGTGCCCAGCACCCTCTGGGGAAGGACCTTTCCCTGAGATCCAACCTAACCCTCCTCTGACACAGTTCAAATGTTCCCTGGGTCCTGTCCCTCATCACAGAGAAAAAAAGTGGAAAGAAACAAGGAGTTTATGTTTTCCTTCCTTTCTCTGCTTGCTAAAGTTAATTTAGGCCCTGAGCACTCTGATCCAGTGGAAGGTGTCTCTGCATTCAGCAGGGATTTGGAACAAGGTGAGATTTAATGTCCATTCCAATGCAAACCATTCCATGATTGTATGAATTTGTGCAGGTACAATGTTCAAAATGTCCACAGGAAAGTTTTGTGGGAAGGCAGAGAAAATAACTGTGGCAAAGAAGTTTTCTGCCATTCACGCACTACTATTTCCTGTGGATTAAAATGGCAGATTGACATAAATCAATCAAATAGTCATTGCGTGCTTATAACTTGTGGAAAGGAACAGAAACCAAGACTTTTTTTGGTGACTTGTTTTTCCTCCACTGCAATGACAGTAATTGGCAGGACATTGAAGGACAATGAGCTGTTTCATGCAGTATTTTGGCTCAGCAGTGCTGTATTCTCCTAAGGAAGTCAGATACCCCCAGAGCACACACCTCTTTTGAATTCAGAGCAGGGATCAATGTTATTGCTGCTGCCCTTCACACTGTATGTCCATACTGACTGATGTCAGGGGTAAAACATAAGGTGCTTTCCAAGCTGATGGGAAAAATAGTGTGGAAATGGCTCTGCATCCAATTACCAGTGTGAGGGGAGACTGTGAATGCAGAAAAGAGTGCAGGTCTCTCTGCCACTGCACAGCTCATTTCTGGAAACAGGATTCATTTGCAGAAATGATACAATTATTTTACCTCCTTATTGCAAAGAACATTTTAGTCACAACAGGAACAATGTGAACTTCAAGCATGTGCACATTCCTTGTGAGCAGGCCTTGAGAAATACTGCAATTACAGACTGCATTACAGTCACAGGTATTACAGTGAAATAAGGCTTAATTTATTTAGTTATTTCATCCTTAGCTAAACTGTGTTTTAACAAGAGTTGTGATTTTATATTCATAGCAACTGTCCTCATCATGGGAAGGTCTTAGAAATGGACAGGAACCATGCCTTTATCCCATATAACCCTCCTGCTATGCTTCTTTCCTTCAGGAGGAGAGGAAAGAAGGGGAAAATTAAATAATAAAAAACCCCACTGCATGCTAAATGCAAGCAAGAATTTACGAGTGGAATGATCTGGGCAGGGAACAGTGAGAGGGAGAAGGTTTTCAGAGCAGTGTGGGCTTGTAACCATTAGTTACAACAGCATCTAAAAAGCCTGGTGACACAGTTATGCTTAAATTGAAATGTTAAGCACAGAGTTTTGTCTTTTTGGCTTTAGCAGTTTATCTGTGTCAGCTCCAGTCCAGGCTGGACTGGGCCCAGGAACAACATCCTTGTTTTCCTGTGCAGCCCCAGTGGGGTCCAGCACCACCAGTGCATTCCTGGTCCCTGGTTATCTTCCTTTCCCTTTGCTGACCCTTTCCAGCTCTTCCCTCACTTATAGGGGACCACTTGTGACAGGTAGCCCCTGATCTAGATGGTCCCTCCTACCAGCTTTTCCTTCTCCTTCCATGTAAATGCTTTCCTCCTTTGTTTAAAACCTTCCCTTTGCCTCTTAATTGTACAAGTTCTGAGTGGAACAACTGAATGCAATTTAATAAAGCAAACAGATTAATAGAGAGAAAAAACAAGAGACATTAAATAATAGTCTCAGCAATTAGACGAGGAAAGGAATTAAATCACTTAATTTGAGGGCCTTAGCGTTATTCACTGTAGAACTTAATTTGAATTAATATGCAGTATACACACATTAATAAATGTCATATATGGGTGGCTCTTTAACGAGGAATATTGAAAGTAATAGCAAAAAGGATTAATCCTTACATTCTCAGTAAAAGTGCTTATTTAAGGTCTGCCAAACTATCATTCTAATGAGGAAGTTATAATATAGAAATAGAGTGCTGTGAATGAGACAAGGTTCAGCTGTTGGAAGAGCTCTTAGGTTCAAAGTGAAATAAATGTGGTTGTTTATTGTTTTTTTGCTGTTATTTTCCTGTCATCTGGGCCAGCCTTCTGGTGCAATGGCTATTCTGAGCACGGGAGTGTAACTGGAACTATGGGGAATGTCAGGCTTTTCCACAAGCTGTTCTACTCACTTCAGTGCTGCATTTTTCAAGGGTTAGGCTGGCTGGGGCTGTGGAAATTGCAAGGTCATTGTGTTGTATTTCTCCTGCTTTATGGAATAAAGAAAAGGGTTTTTTACTTTTTTGCTGAGTTTCAGAAGTTCTGACGTGAATGGTCAAGGTTTATGAGAGAAGTGGGTTTGGACCATAGCAAAGAAAAGTGGAATTTTCTCTGTTGGCTGGAGCCAAGAGGCTCATTTAATAACAAATATTTATGTACTTACCTGATGATTTTTAAGCAGCTTCTGGAGGCAGATCCTGAAATTGGCCAATTAAAATGTATTTACTTTTAAATAAATCTAGCAATCAGTCCCTCAAACAAAGACTATGATTGTAAATCATGCACTACACCATCCAAAGGAATATCCATTGTCTCCCTCTTTTCCCAAGGAAAGGAAAGACAGATACCATGAAACTGTTGGGGCTGGAAGTGTCCTTCAGACTCCACATTCTGACCTTGAGTCACTTCCTGAGTCAGTGAAAGAATTTGGGGTCAGTATTTGCAATCTCTCCTTATTGCTGAGAATCTGTGAAATTACCTAATGATTTGTTTTATAATTTCACCTCTTTTGGTTAAACTCTGTTTAACCTCCGTTGCTGTGTGTGCAGTGCAAGGGATTTTTTTTTTTTAATGTTCTAGCAGATACTCCCACAGAAAACACCAGTGACAGCAAAGAACCAAACCCAGAAACTGAATATTGCTCATTCATTAAAAGCCCCAACATGATTTACTGACCTTGTTACAACAGCATTTTCACAACTTAGCATTTTATTTCTACAAGTGTTTAGTCACTCAAGTAAACATTCCAGCTTTTTAGTAGCATTTTTCCAGTAAATATATTTAATTGGTATTCCACAGCATAAAAAGGGACTTCACACTGGCATAATTTAAACCACTGCACATAAATATCAATATTTTTTTCCTTGAAATTCCAGTAATTATATACTTGCTGCTCTTCTAATTGGATATGAGTGTCATCACCTACCACAGGAGCAACTGATTGCAGGAATAGCTTCAATATTCTGTCCTGTTAAAACCCCTTAATGGCAAAGCCTCCATGAGCACAGGCAAGCCAGTTAGCAGAACTCTTATGCTTTTAACAGCTTGTCAGATTTTATTAGACTTTGTGAGATTCTGTATTTGCTTTTTATCTCTAAACCACTGAGTTCGTATGAGGACTGACATGTTTTGTAACAAAACAAGTAACTCGCAGTGCTGTGGTGGAAAAGAGGGAAAACTGCAAATATGTTCATGTGAAATAAGTCATTATAGAGAGATTTTTAAAGGGAACTAATGGGATGTGTATTTCCACAAGTACCTGGTTTTTCTCTCTTTCCAAGCTTTGGCAGTGAACCAAGGAGTTGTCGTTCCAGTGCGTGAGGCAGCTTTACTGAACACATGGCTGTGCTTCCACATGGAACTAAAACTGTGCCATTCCACCCCGTTTGCACCGTGGAAAATAAATCATGGGCCTATTTTTATAAGATCTCAGCTGTGCCCAAAGTGGCATGGCAGAGCAGCCCTCTTTCATAAAATTTAGATATTCAGGATGAGCCTGTTCGAGCTCTGGGATATTTGCAGTGAGGATGTTGTTAATCCTGAGAGAAGCTGGGATAATGTTTTCCAAAGGGGCCAAACCTTCCCTGTCAGGAGTTAATTAGGTGCTCCAGGGTCTGTGTATTAGCAAAAGGGAAGGGGAAGGCTGGTTAGAAAGTTCTCATGAGACAGCAGTGATAAAGTATTGCAGCTCATATATATATGTGTACATATGTATATATACATATGTATCTATACATATGTTCAGTGCTGGATAGAGAAATGTGCTAATGTTTAATGTCCCTGCCTGCCTGCATGCCTGCCTGCCTGCCTGCAGAATTCCCCAGGTTCCCAAGCTTTTATCCCATAAAATGCCATGCTCTGGGAATCTTCCAAGCAGCTTGTATCTCTCCAGTGAGGAGTCCAGCCACAACCAAATGTATCAGCTAGCAGCATTGAGCCAGATGTGTACCAGTGACAAATTTAAACTCAGTCATAGTAGGTCGACTTTATTATCCTTTTCTAAGTGGGAGGACAACCCCAACAAAATATTTGCCATGGTAGTCCAGGAAGAAGGAACTTCTTAGGTGTTTAACATCATCCAGAGGAATGGTAGGGCTAAAATGTGGAAACTATGATTGAAGGGTCATGTCAAAATCTGGATAAATGTTAATGCAGCACCATTTCACATCTGGAGCTGTTCCAGGGCAGGGTCAGGCTGGAGATCAGGCAAAGGCTCTTCCCCAGAGGGTGGTGGGCACTGCCCAGGCTCCCCAGGGAGTGGGCACGGCCCCAAGGCTGCCAGAGCTCCAGGAGCATTTGGACAACACTCTCAGGGATGCCCAGGGTGGGATTGTTGGGGTGTCTGTGCAGGGACAGGGCTTGGAGTCCATGATCCCTGTGGGTCACTTCCAGCTCAGGATATTCCATGGTTCTGTGATTTTACCACACTGAGGTAATAAGCAAATTCCGAGTAAGCCAAAGATCTGTATTTAGTGTGCATGGCTCCTATACACACAGAGGTTTTTTTATGGATAACTTTCTCTTGGCACATTTTCTACATCCCTGAATATGGGTACATGTGCATGCAGGATTTCTCCAATAAAAGTAGGATAATAACTTTAGATTCTATTAAAAAAGGATCCAGAGGCTGCTAAAGAACCAGCTTTTCTTTGATGTTCAGGAGAATATTCCTGGGGAAAATGCAATATTCCATCCCTAGCTCAACTGAAAGAAAGGGGTGGTGGTGGGAAGACTTCTTTAATTTTCTTTTTGTTACTTTCCTCCTACACAGACATGCAAAGATAGTGTTTAAAAGCCATTTAATCCCAGTGCAGGAACAAAGGAGTGCATTTTTGCTGTTTATATCAATCTAAGGAGAGAACAGGTATTCCAGACTTATTGGTGTCCTTATTGGAATACTTAGGGGTATATTAAAGTAGACAACAACCATTTGTCCCAATAAGGCAGCACAAGTATTTGCCAATTTATGTGCTCCAGCAGCGTTTTATATTAAAGCCAAAGAAAATCTTTACTTTTGCCACGTGTTTTTGTATAAAAATTCTCCTCTTCCCATATTTCAGCCTCTTTGGCAATTTCCAGGCAATCTCCCACTTGTTCCCAGCAAAGGAGCAGTTGCCCCAGGATTGTGTTGGATAATTTTGGAGCACAGGTGGAGGAGCTCACAAGGTGTGCCAAGCACATCCCAGATTTGTCTGCAGACAGCAAAGCTCTGAAATCCCTTCCAGCTCTCTCAGCTGTGTTTTCACATCTCTCCTTCCATCCTGCAAACACTTCTGTGCTGGAGACACACAAGGATCCTCTTGGGAATGGCATCTCCCTTCAATTCCCAAAATGTTTTGTCACACACTCCTTATGGCATCCAGAAAGGCTTTGGTTACAAGGGAAGTCAGACCTGTTGGGTTCCACATGGCAGAGACAGTGTGGAAATACACTCGTGGTCCATATGAGCATGTAGGGTTATCTGCAGCTGCAGGTATTTTTAGCAGCAGATTTTAAGTCCAAAACTTTAAATCCAAAACTTTATTCTTACGTGGTATAAAAGAATGCAGCGGTGTAGGCAACCAAAGTTTTCTGACACAAATTTAAGGAAAAAATAAAATAAAAATCAGTCCATCTTCAAAATACCAACAACAGTGAGATTTGTGGTCTTGATTTTAATCTCCACTGCTACAGCTTTGCTCCCACTGCTTTGAAAAATATAAAAATATTCTTTTTTTTTTCCAGTGGTGGTGAAATTTCAGAGCTATTGACACAGAAATATGAAAAAGGAACACATCCCTTTCATATTTATTTTAACTATTATTCTCCTCAAAATTGCAGTGCATTTTAGTGTCACTCTGTACTTCCTTGTGAGATGAACGATGGTTCGACATTGTTTAAATGAAGGACAAAATAATTGTTTTCTCCACTCTAAAAAAAAATAAAAATTGTTTTCTCCACTCTCCTTCTCTAAAAGCCATTTTATCTGTGAGACTTTTCTGTGCACAGAAGGAAGACAAGTTAAGGGGAAGGGAGGATTTTTCCTCATTTTAATACTTCCAGAGGATGGTAGTGCCGACTATTTAAGCACAGATGTGAGAATAATTTAAGGAGTAGTGTGTCCATTCCACCTTCTCATGCATTTGTCTTGCTAGGAAAGCCCTTTACAGGGAAAAAATATGATTGATGGGCAAGTTAGGTAGGGATGAGTCACCTGGAATTTGGAGCTTACATGGTTTTAAGAAGTCATGCATGGTGTGTTAATTCTGCCTGTGCTTATCCTACAAGCCTGGGCTTGCATACAGAAATACAAGACCAGACAAAAGCAATTGAGAATACACTAAAGGAAACAGGGTGATGGCCTCTCTTCTATGCTCTTATGGATGTCTAAAATAATCCTGAACTTTGCCAGTTTTGGAATTATTGTTATGAATTTTTATTCAGGTGTCTCGTTGCTCTGTTATCAATGTATTATTTTTTGCAGGTACTTATTATTGCCATATCAGGACAACAGAATCATTTTTGGCCTCAAAATGAATTGGACAATTTCTTCCATACTGTTTTTATTATGTAAACCATTGAGAAGCTGGTTTTCAGTTCATCAGTCCCCAAACTCCCATGTGGATTTTTCCTCACCAGTCTTTCAGGTGAAGTGTATTTATACAGCTACTGTGTGTGCCAGTAAAATACTTAGGAGATAGGAGAAAGGGGAAATCTGGAAATGTGAGAAGGGCCTCATCTCTGCTCTGTCTTATCCATCCTTAAAAAGAAAAAAAAAAAGTGAAATAAAATTACTTTATTATCCTTTTTGTAGTGGCATTGTAGCAGACAACTGTAAGGCTGTGTCCTGAGCATGTACTTCCACGCCCCAGGAAAGATTGTATGCTGGGAATCAGACTGTCAGCTTCTAAAAGTCTCAGGAAATACCTCAGGGAAGTGTAAAACTGGCTGAAAACGTCTTCAGGATCCTACTGGGTGCAAATTCTTCTTTTCTGGATGTGCCCATCTTTGTGTGACAGTGGATTCTTGGCTCTGGCTGAGTGATCCCAGGATCAGAACATGCACCCTGGGGATACCAGAGCTTGGAAGGATGCACTGAGACATCCCAGCCCACTGTGGGCTTCATTAGAGATAAACTTGTGCTTAGAAAAGGGATTAAAAGCTTTGGAAAAGCCTTTGGGGAAAGCCTCCCATGCATCCCTGGGATGGGGAATGGCCTTTCTGTGTGTAGAAGAAAATTGTTACAACACTTACAGTCACCAGGAAATCATAGAGGAGTCACAGAATTATGGGATAATTTGGATTGGAGGGGACCTTAAATCTCATCCCATTCCACCCCCTGCCATGGGCAGGGACACTTTCCAGTAGCCCAGGGTGCTCCAAGCCCTGTCCAGCCTGGCCTTGGACACTTCCAGGGATCCAGGGGCAGCCACAGCTTCTCTGGGCACCCTGTACCACCCTGCCCACCCTCACAGGGAACAATTCCCTCCCAATAGCCCATCTAAACTATACTCTCTGTCACCCCAGGGCTTCTCTTCTGCAGGCTGAACAATCTCAACTCTCCCAGCCTTTCCTCCCAGCAGAGCTGCTCCATCCCTCTGATCATTCTGGTGCCTCCTGGACTCTCTCCAGCAGCTCCATGTCCTTCCTGTGCTGGGATCCCCAGGCTGGATGCAGTTATCAATAATTAAAGAAATTAACTGACATAAAAGAAATCGAGGCCTGTTCATTCACAGAGTGTTGCACACACATTGATGCAACATGGTAAAACAGTCAGAAAATGCCTGTTAACTTGGAGTTTGGATTGCTTCTGTCAGGTTTAAAGGGACTAATTTACTGCCAACTCCCTATTAGGTGAAGATTCTGTGTTTATGGAATCTCCTGAAACAGTGTCATTAGAAATGCCAGATGTGTAGCTCCAACATGCTGTAGACTTAGACTCTAATCCAAACATGTCAACAGCTTTCAAGGTGTTTGTGCAGATCAAGGGAGAGGAGCTTTTCACTTCAGCTTTTCCCTTCTGTTCTGCTAATAGGGTTAACACGTGTTTTCCAAGGACAGGGAACAGCATCCTGGTGCAGACAGTTGCTTAGAAGAGTCAAAAACAGATTGAAGTTGGCAGGATATTAAATAAAGTTAGGCACTTTCAGGTTTCTAATCAAGCTTACAGAAAGTTTACAAAATATTTATTAACTTACCTTTCCTTTGGAAAGGCTTTTTGTTGTTGTTGTTCCAAATATAGAACTGATTTTTCAATTGAATTTTTCTTCTCTGTTCCAAAGGCTCTGACCTCTCTCATCAAGGCATAACTTTGCTTTAGTTGTTATGCAAGAGCTCTGAGTCATATAAGAAAGGAGAAAAGGCAGCAGAATTTCTTTTTTTTTCTGCATGAGTCTGACAAGATACAGCTTAACAACAGCTTATTCTTCTGTCTAATTGGGATGCACAGAGGACAAAGTCAGAGGTATTTTAAATCAGAAAGTAAGAGAAGTTAAAAACTTCCCAGGAAGGAGAATACAGGACAACGACAGTTTGAGGAGACATTCTATCATCAAATTTTCTCATTGGCAAAACATTTTGGGCACTTCATTCTACTTTTTTTTTTTTTTTTTTTTACCTCATACACATCAAGGGTACTCAGACAAGCAGAAATAATGGCCTGTGGCTAATGATTGAAAGGGAATGTCAGAGAACTGCTAACCCAGACACATGTGCCTTACAACAAATTTCCCTCTTCTCCTTGCTTTCCTACTCCATCCAGGACAAACAGTAGCACTGGATATGCTGCCATATCTTGGAGACAGAGAATAACATCAGAGGTCTGGAAGGGCCTCCAAAGGTCACCGGGTCCAATGTCAGTCAGGACAGGAGTAGTTTCAGGAGGTCCCTCAGGGCCTTTTCCAGCCAGGATTTGCTGTCTCCAAGTGTGAAAATTCCACAGTATCCCAGGAAATCTGTGAAAATTTTTGACCACATCACTGGCAACTGTTTTTCCTTCTACCTAATCAGAATTTTCAGTGTTTTGGCTTGTTCTTGTTGCCTCTTTAGCCACTGGAGCACAGCTCTGAGAAGAGAGTCTGGTCTGTCATCTCCCCACGCTCCCATTTGGCCACTGTGGAGAGCAATATTTTCTAGTTTATGACCCACTGGAGGTGTTTGCCCTGGGCTCTGACCACTTCTCCTGGGATCACAGCCCTCCCCTTCAGTGTACCAGGTTCCATCCCAGTCTGACACTGTCTACGAACGTGCTGAGGATGTTCCCTGTCCTGTCATCACAGTATCAGCACCAGTCCCTGGGGGTCATCACTAGGACTGACCACCCACTGGTTGGACTTTGTACCACCAACCACCATGCCCTGAGACCAGTGTTCCAGCCCATTTTCTGCCCACCTCATGCCCTTATCAATCCCATGTCTGTCCACTTAGGCCAGAAGACTTTTATGGAAGCCTCTATCCATGACATTACTTTAAAAAAGGTAAACAACACCCACTGTCCTTCCCTTGCCCACATGGCCCTTTGTTTCCCTGTGGAAAGTGATCAGGGGCAGCTCTGCTTTTCCCTTGGAAGACCCTTTATGGATTTTCCTTGTCTCAAACTGTTCTGCATGGGCCTGGATCCTTAATAAGATGAGGAAGCTTGAGGGAATGAGGTGAAGCTGACAGGTTTGTGCTTTCCACAATCTCCCTTGCCCTTCCAGCCGGTGTGTGGGATGTGACTTTCTCCTGTCAGTTTCCTGCATCTCCTGGCACCTCAGAAGTGATGGAGATGGTGGAGAGCAGTTCTGCTGTTAGGAGCGAGTGTTTGAGATAGCTTAAAAAATCATTGGCAAAGGGTATCAGCAAAATCCAGATTTAATATTAAAAGAAAGCATGACAAAGTTTGTTGGCAAGATTCATTCTGCTGCTCACAGGACAACAAAGGTACAACAAGGAAAAACAAGCTACAGCAAAACTAAATAAAATCCAGGCAATCAAAAGAGAAATGATCTGAGAACTATCCATGTATGTGTGCGTGTGCATGTGTCAAAAGACCGTGAGGGCAGGGATAAAAAGGATCACAGCCCAAAAGCTTAACAGCATTCAAACTTAACAGTGCTTTAACTGAAGTTATACCTTAAACCTTACAATTTAACAAAGGAGCAACACTTAACTTACACCTAACTTAAATTATACCCAAAACTTAATTTATGGCTTAACCTTAACAACTTAATAGAAGAATAACACTTAACAGCATTGGACCTAACTTAGAACTTCAAAGTTATGCTTAGCAACTTAGCAAAGAACAACACTTCGCAACACTTAAGTAAGCTTATAACTTATGTTAAACTTAGCAACTTAGCAAAGAACACTTAGCAACAGTTAAGTAAATTTATGGCTTAACCTTCCTTACGGGCCTAAATTACTTAGATATCCATGGTTTAAGCATCTAAGAGAGCAGCATTTCTCCTGGATTTGCCGCAGCACATGAGCAGGTGCATGCACACAGACACAGAGTCAGTGCAGGCAGGGCACTGTGAGGAATTCCCCTCAGAGTCAGGAAATGCTCCCTTGGGAAGCCGCTGCAGCTCCCGCCAGGCCGAGGGTCGGGCCCTGAGGAGTGACGGTGTCGGCCCAGGGCTTGTGGCCGGCCGGGGATGTTCCAGTGCAGAAACTGAGAGTTCCTGCTCTGACAGGCGTCCCCTCAGAGGGAGCATCTGCTCACAGCCACTGCAGCCCAGGAGAGCTCCAAGGGCCCCATTTTGGAGCCCTGTTTATGGGGCCCCAAGAGAGGCCCTTTGGTCAGAACAGTGTTTCATCCCGGCCACACTGTGGGGTGGTGCTTTCTCTGGAAGCGTGAGAACGGGAATGTTCTGCCATTTGGGCAAGAAAATCATTTTCCAAGGCTGTTCCTAAGGAAAACAGGAGCTGGTCAGACAGCAGAGGTTGCTGGGAGCAGAGAGTGTTTCTGATGAGCTGGGGAGGAGCTGAGCCCAGGGGCTGTTTCCAATGCCGAGCATTTCTCCGACCCAGAGCAGCCTGGGCAGGGCAGGGGGAATGCACCACCACAAACACACACTAAACATATTCTAGGTGTTTTCGGTTTCATTTTGCTTGGAATTGTGCCCCACCTTTCCAAGTAGCCCAGCTGGAACACCTCAGCAGGAAGCCCCCTGATGCATCACTTTCTCTCACGTTTTTAAATTTGCCGCAGGTTTTGGTTGCTGAGCCACAGCTGCACTTGAGTTCTTAGCTTTGATCTGTTCTTCCTTCCCTGCTTGGAATGGCTCCAGTGAAGCAGCTCCCACTTTTATCTTTGTGGTAAGAAGAAACATGTTAGAAATTTTTGGGATATTAGGAGAGACGGGAACACTGAGGGATGTCTTAAAACATGATTTATTGCCACAGTCTCGAGTGAGAATATCTTCACTGCACACGCCAGGAGTTTGTGGCCAGTGGTCATCAATGGTCACACGACCACAGGTTACAAGAGGTTTTAAAGGTTTATTAGCCAATAATCTACTGCTACACATATTGTTTTAACTTTCACACCAATGGCTGATTAAACTGTATCACTTGTCCTGCCGCAATGCAGACTTCTATAATCCAATCATATAGTGACACACAAACGACTTGCTACACCTTTAAACTTTTTACTATTTCTGTAACTACTTCTATATCCAAACTTTAAAACCTTGAAACTTTCCACTATCTAGCTTAATATGTTTCTACAAACCCACATTCTTGCTCATGGTCTCTAAATTCAGAAGCCTTTTCTAAAGTCTCAGGTTGAACCCTGTATTTTTTCTGTATTTGGGCCTGCATGCACAAGAATTTGAGGGTTTTCTGTGCCTTGATTTCCCACAAGAAATGTCCTGGACTGACCTGGAAATACCATAGGAACATGAGCTGCTGCAGGAAAGATCTCAAATGAAAGTAGAAAGCTGGTTTTGAAGCAAATTGACTGGCTTATCAGCTAGCTAGTTAGCTAGCTAGATAGATAGATGTGAAATTAAAATATGATGGATCACTGTTTTTTGGCTGCCTCATTTCTCTGTCTTCATAGGAACCCATTTGGTTTACAGAAAAGAATATCTGACTGTTTGCTGGAAAAATGCACTTCTGAGAAACAATGGATAAAATTATGCTAGAAACAAATATTTTCTCAGTATTTCCTATATATTACTTACTATGTATATAAGAAGCTTGGACACCTCTTTCTCTGAACCAGATATGCTTCAAATTTTGATTATTCATTATGTGACCTACAGAGATAAAATAAGCTTTAAAATTTTGTTGCTTTTATAGTCAGGATAGCCAATGCCTCCTGGATTTGTTGTGTTTTGTCCTTGGTGAGAAGGGCTCTTCCTTTACCCTGCATCTTATAAATGATTTTGATATGCTTGCAATTTTCATTAAATATGATTAGCAGAGGAGTGTAGGTCAACAAGATTGACCAGGGGTGATCTTCATTTAACTTAAGATGAGAAGAAAGTCAGTAACACAAATACTGGGAGACGACAAAAGCAGATCAATTGGATTATGATTTTCGGTGCTCTTGGTTGAGTGATTAAAATGACCTGGAGAAGAACTTCCCTCAGCACTGATTCCATTTAAAAGGTGAGGGGAAGGGCTCCCATCATGTGTCAGGAATTGGTTTGAGGCTCTGACGGGCACTTTCTGTATGTGTCAGGTTATAAGATTAGAGACCCTGCAGGCACCTGTGTTTTAACTGGATTTGAGAAGACATGAAGAACCTGACTCTTACTTTTTTCCTAGATCAGAAGGGATGTTTAACCAGCAGCTGTATTTGTTTTGAAAGATGCAATTGGATTTAGCCTAATCCCAGAGACAGGGAGAGAGAGCCTGGGTTTATTAGCTGCTCTAAAGGGAGGCACCTGCCTGAATCCAGGAGCACTTTGCAGTGCTTCCAGCACTCGGAGGAGCCAGAAAGCTCCAGCTGAGTCGTGCTGTTTATTCTGTAACAATATGTTCTGATATATTTCCAAATTGATGATCCAAGGAGCCAGACACAAATTGTGATTTACAGCACTGTAATGTCGCTATCCATTTCCTCTCAATCAGCAAGGAAATCTAGCACAAAGTGCTTACTTGTATACCAGGGAGAAACTTATTTACATCTACCTCGAAACCCACCCAATTGTAAACACATTGTGGCTGAACACAGGGAAATGAAAAGCACTCAAACATTTTCTCTCAGCAGTTTGTGTCTGAGCACATGGCAGAGCCTGTGGTGGAGCTTAATAGGTTGTTGAGAATTAGCACATTGTGGGTAAAGGTCTCTGTGCTTGCATCAAACCCAGCCTTGAACTGGGTTTTAGCAGAGTAATGGGAGACAAACTTTAAATAAATGGGGAGAGGGGTGTGTTTGTTGCACTCTTGCAAGGTTACTGTGAGGAGAAGGGTGTTTGGTCTTTCAAGGGACAGGAAGAAAGAGGTCTCAGCTCACAATGAATTTCCATCCTTAGTTGTACAAATGCTTTCCACCTCGTCCATGGGTCAGGGATGACCAGGGATGTTCCAGAAACTCAGCCCTTCTCAATTGTTTTGAGCTTTTCCCAATGGAGGAGACAACAACAGTGTGAAAGTTTAAATATTTTAGGTGAAAATGAAATATTGAAATAAACCCAAACCCCACCATATTTACATTTCTCATGGTTTGGAGAAGGCATTTTGTATTTGCTGACAGAGAGGGTGTGGAAAAAAAAGAAGTGCTGAAAAGGCTTGAGGTGGACAAGTGAGGAATTGGAGTGTGAACAGGGTGGTGGTATGTGGAAGATGGGTGGTGTGTGAGCAGGAAAGGACCTTTAGAGGTCATCCAGTTCCACCCCTCCCATGGGCAGGGACACCTTCCACTAGCCCAGGTTGCTCCAAGCCCTGTCCAACCTGGCCTTGGACACTTCCAGGGATCCAGGGGCACCCACAGCTTCTCTGGGCACCCTGTGCCAGGGCCTGCCCACCCTCACAGAGAGGAATTCCTTCCCAATATCCCATCCAGCCCAGCCCTCTTACAGTGGGAATCCATTCCCCCTTGTCCTGGCAGTCCATCCCTTGTAAACAGTCTCCCTCCATGTTTCCTGTTGGCTCCTTCAGGTCCTGAAAGACCACAGTAAGGTCACCCCAGAGCCTCCTCTTCTCCAGGTGAACAGTCCCAATTCTCCCAGCCTTTCTCCATTCAGAGCTGTGCCCAGTGACAGCAATGTTCTATGTAATCCACAATATTTGCTTTGGTCAAGTTTAGTAAAGGATCTTAAACTTTTTTTCTTCACAAAGAAATGTACATTGTGATGCATGTTTAGATGCATGCTCCAGGTTTCTCATAAATTTTGGAATATTTCTAACATGACCTGTTGGAGAATTTGCACCATGGTTCAAGGACTGATTCAGTTTCCATCTGATGTGCATCTTTTAAAATTCTGAAATGATTTAGCTCTCAGTTTTTAACTAGGGGAGTTACCAACAAGAGAATGGCAAATAATTCAGTACAGCCACCCAAAAATCAAAGGTGATATGAACACAGGAGATACAGACAATATTTCCACTTTCACCTCTTTTGCTAATTCAGTTCCAACTGGTTTTTCCTAGCCCTGACTTTCCTGGGTGTTTATTCTTCCCTTTATTCTCCTGGACTCCAGTTATCATAGCGGATGGCACATTTTCACCCACCAGGAGCTGCATTTTGGGGAGTGTGAGATGATTTTCCCAAATATATTCACTGCTAATTCCACCAAATTCATATAAAACATCAAATACGTTTTTAAAAGAAGCATACAGCAGCAAGGTTTTTATGATGACAGCATCATTAAGAAGAGAAAGATAAACCAAAATACTTATTTTATGACATCCAGCAAATCTTATTGTTTCCACAGTTCAAGGAAAGATTAGTTAGCACTGTCTGGAAGACCAGAAAATGTGATTATTTTAATGGACACTACATTCTGTGCATACGCTAAGGCTGGGGAATGGCAAAATAAATCAGGGAAATATTTCCATCAATATCAACTTAAAGTCCAATTTTTTAATCTTTTATATCAGGTGGCAATACCTCAGGAAGTAAATATCTTCTTTATCTCTCATTTCACTTTTAACAGTATTCTGTGTTTATCATCTCTCTGTATTGCCTGCGATTATTTCTTTTGAAGAGGGAAGATGGAAAACAAAACCACACATTTTATTTTGTGACTTTCATCTTTTATGGCCTTATTATCTGGCTGGCTACATCTCCTTGTGTACTGTGCATACACAAGAGGTAAAATAATTAAAGATTTTAAACAAACTGTGCTTTTAACAAGGAAAATTATACACACACAGAAGGATGGGCTTTATTTCTTCTTTTTAGGGGCTCCCTTATTTCCTGAAGAATTAAAATTATTCTGCTATTGATCTCTGGGAGGGAACAGGGTATTTTTGAAGTAACACATGGGCTGAACAACAGAAGAAATCATAATGTGGAGATAAAAATTTGAATTTCTGGAAGCGCCACTGAATGTGCAGCAGTAAAAGTTTCAATCTTATTAGAACACAAAGAAGCCAATGGACAAAACTGACCAAATTCCACATGAGTAAGGCCTGGTTTTAAGCTTTTGAACACAATTCTCCTGAATTCAAACCAGTTCAGCTGAAATTAAGGACATATTTGAAGAATTTGAACGTCATCTCATTCAAGGAGAAAAGAACCTACATTATTTTTTAACATTTCATATATATTGAAGGTCTAAGGTAGCAGTAACATTTCTCAATGGCCTTTTGTAATAACCTGAAAACTCATTTCCAGCTCTCCATCAAAAATTTCCAAGTTTATTGGTGAAAGGTTGCTATAGGATCCATTTAGGAGGTTGCTATAGGATCCATTTAGGAGTGCATTTATCATGAGTCCTGTTCTGCTGTATCCTTGTTTTAAATACATTCTTTACACTGTGAGGAAAATATTTACTATAATATGCAATTTTTATTCTATAATGGCTGCTCTAATTCTCCCTGATAAATTTGATTTTGCCTCTCCAGCTCTGCGTGGTGCCTTTTTTGATGTTTGCAATCTTGTTAACATTTTTAATAGAATATCACCCCATGAAATTATAGACCTTAGGGGGTAAATTAAGGTAAAATAGCAAGTAAAGGGATCACTGAGGTGTCATTGAAATTGAAACAAAACTTTTAAAGGAAAAGCAATGTGTTACTGTATCCACAAAGAATTTTTGCTGTGGATTCGACACTCCTGAGTTTTCACAAGTCCTGTTTTCTCTCAATGCTGGCTTACACAACATTACTCAAATAGGATGAAAAGCAATCTCTGCTTACAAACAAACTTAAGTAAGAACTGTGGGAAGGTGGAGAGGAGAGAGAAAGGAAGGAAAGCAGAGGATGTATTTTTCCTATTGTGAGTCCTTATTCTGGATCAGCCATCTGACTAAATGTGGATTTTCTTCTGCAAAAACCATCAGAAAGAGTATGCATTTCATAAGAATAAATTGCCATAATCTGTCCAAGCTCAGAATTCAGAGCCAATGGGATTTAAATACATCAAATATTCAAAGTATTTGTGGCATTTAACAATGTGGGGATATTGGTCAAAGGCTGGACTTGATGGTCCCGGTGGGTCTTTCCAACTTTAATAATTTTATGGAAAGGTAAATGCTTTAACAAATCTGTTCTGTACATTTAAAATTTTGATAAAATCTTCCATTTCTAATATTCCAGTTTAAATTTTCAATGTTTAACACAAATAGGTAAATCATCAGGTGTTTGTGTTCTGCACTAAGACTAATCTATTTCAGAAGCAGTTTAATGACTAAATCTTTATTAAACCCTGCTTGTTCTGCACTATAATACCAGGAAAATGCAGAAGTTGGAAGAGAAAGGGGAACTCTAGAATGCAAAGCAGCAAAGAAATTTTGTCAGTCTCTGGTATTTATTCCAACCTTGTTTGCAGTAAAACACCATCTTTTGGGTGGTGTCTCTGCCCCAGGTGCAACACAAAGTACCTGACATCCTGTCACTGAGATAGATCACAAACTAAAGAGCCACATGGTTAAATTATTCTTCATTTTCTCCCCCTGTCCTTTCTGCTGCCCATATTCCCCAGCCAAGGACGGGTGAGAAACCTGCTGCCATTTACACTGTAACAGAGCTGAGCAGTGGTGCTCCCATTCATTCTGATTATTTGGGATATGAACCTCCTTTCCCAGGAAGTGTAACAAAGAAGTGCCAGTAGCACTAGTGACAGAACTGCTGCTCTTTTCTCTCACACCCTCGAGTTGCACCGTCAAGGAAACCTCATTCCTTGTGCCAGCTTCTGCTGTTTTTGGGGATGGCATTGGTTCTTTTGTCTCTGGAGATGTGGAATCCAGGGCAGGTGCCAGGGATACAAAGTAAGGTGTTTTTCCAAGGCAGAGTTGCTGACTGGAGTGGCTCTGGAATCTGCAAGACAGGGGTTGTTTTCTCCCATAATAACTCTGAACACAGCAATTCAGAGACTTCTCCCTCCTACTCTGAGCTGTTGGAACAGGTAACTAATGGCACCCCAGAAAGCATATTTGAAACATCTAAACTCTGTGTTGGCAAGGCAACCCTGAAGAAGAGCTCACTCTGTCTGCACGTCACAAAATGATCTTTAGTGTTCCCCCAGCCTTTCGTGCTCCCCAGCACACCTCTCATCTCAGCACACTTGGGGACCTCAGGAGGGACCTTTCTCCTCTGCCAGGAGAAAAACAGAGTTCTGATGTCTGTCAGGAGCAATTTCTGACTTCTTAACATTTCCTCTTGCTGCATGCTGGTGTTTAATACCCACTTCCTCCCAGATCCTTCTTCTCATTGACCCTCTCTGTCCCATTACCATTTGGAAAAGGTTCCACAGGCCCTCATCCTGCCTCAGTCCGTGCTGGTGTCTAATTGAAGCTCTTTTCCAGAGGGCTCATCTGTGCCCTTTTACTCCACATCTTAAGGAGCTGACAGGTTGTCCTTAGAAAAGATTCCTGAGCTGAAAATAAGGATTTAGCGTGATTACAGCTCCCTTTGCCTGTTTTGGGGTGGGTTTTTTTTTTGCTGTGAAACACCTCTGCCCATGGCCTTGTTATTGCTAAGGCCCAGGGAAGCTGGAAGCTGTCCAATGCAGTAACATGAATTGAAAAATGTCACTCTGTCTCTATATCAAGATCATAATTATGCCCAATCCTTTTTGCTCCAGATATCATCTCCTATTATCTGAAGCAGGGATCTTAGAGCAAGAAAGAATTGCTGATATTTGTGGAAGAATTCTGACAAAAAAAGGGTTAATGAAATCACCTGATTAGCAGTGCCATGTTTATATATTTTAGGAAAAAGCTAATTAAAATGGGGTGCATTTAATTACCATATAAATTCTGAGTTGTCCCTGTTGAGAGTGGGAGGAACATGAGAGAACTATACTATTAAGCAATTGAGTAGGTAAAATGATGTACATAAAGTGCTTGTTTTGTACCAGTGTGGGTACAAACTGGTGAGAACCTGGTGGTGTTTTACAGTGTTTCCACAGTCAGGCTGACTGGTTTAGGTTTTTTTAATTCTGTGTAGGTTTTTGGTTTTCCCTTTCCATTGGAGCATCTTGCATCAGCTACAATGTGGGATATCTCTCTGCAACAGTCTAACCTTATCTCCTGCAACTAGAGCACAATGCTATGAATAACTGGTAATTGTAGGGCCAGTGACAAGGAGAGGCTGGAGCAGGGCAGGGATTAGAAAGCATCAAGCTGTGAGCACTGATGGAGAGGAAGAATCACATCACTGTGGTGTTAGTGATGCTCCCCAGCCTGGAGCCAGCTGCCACAGCAGTGTGGGAAGCACAGCTGGCTCAGGAGCTGGGTGAAATAACTGCTCCACGCTGCTGCAAACACCCATCCCCTGCTAAATCAGTCAGGGCTCCTAGAGAAAGATTATGGGGAGAACTGAACACCTGCATGGGTCTAGGAGCAGAATCCATAGCTTTGCACCCACTTGGAGGCAACTGCATTAGGAGATGTAAGGATAAGTTATGTCCTGTCTATCTGAAAAAGTCTGTGCCTCGAGTGCCTGAGACGTTTCTGGCATCCTTGGATACCTCAGTGAATGTCTTGGTGCTCTCCCAGCCACCTCTGACAGCTGTTCCCCATTTATCAGGAAGTATGGGGCAAGTTTTGCTTTGCATATTGGTTACAGAAAGCCACCAGCAGAATTTACACTGCAAATAACGGTGCAAGGGAGAACAAACTGTTACGGCAATTCACAGCAGCAGAGACACACACAGAGACAGGAACTGCCTCAGGCAGAGTGTCTGAGTGTTTATGGATATTAATGTGCATCATGGATCATGGAAAGGCTTGAGGGGAAAGAACATTGAAGCTCATCTTGTTCCACCCCCCTCCATGGGCAGGGATACCTTCCACTACCCCAGGTTGCTCCAAGCCCTGTCCAGCCTGGCCTGGGACACCTCCAGGGATCCAGGGGTAGCCACAGCTTTGCTGGACACCCTGTGCCAGGGCCTCTCCACCCTCACAGGGAACAATTTCTTCCCAATATCCCGTCAAAACCCCCTCTCTGGCAGTGGGAATCCATTCCCCCTTGTCCTGTCCCTCCATCCCTTGTAAACAGTCTCTCTCCCTGTTTCCTGTCAGCTCCTTCCGGCCCTGCAAGGCCACAGTGAGGTCACCCCAAAGCTCCTCCTCTCCAGGTGAACAATCCCAGATCTCCCAGCCTTTCCTCCCAGCAGAGCTGCTCCATCCCTCTGCTCATCCTGGTGCCTCCCCTGGACTCTCCCCAGCAGCTCCAGGTCCCCCCTGTGCTGGTCCCCAGGGCTGGGGCAGCTCTGCAGGTGGGGTCTGCCCTGAGCACAGGGGCACAGGGGCAGAATCCCCCGTTCCTGCTGCCCACACTGGGGCTCAGCCCAGGGCACGGGGGGTTCTGGGGTGGGGCAGCTCCAGCTCTCACCCACAGCAGCCCCAAATCCTTCTCCCAGGGCTGCTCCCTCTGCTCCTCCCAGCCTGGATTGACCCTGGGGTTTGTCCTGACCAGGCCTTGTTAAACCTCCTGGGATTCCCATGGGCCACTTCTGGAGCTTGTCCAGGTCCCTCTGGGTGTCATCCTGTCCTTCAGGGGTGTCACCTGCAGCACTGTGCTTGTACAGTTCTGCTGATCTTGAGAATGAGATTAGACCATTTAAAAAGAGGAAATATGTAACAAATCCCTCTTCAAAGACAATTACACATTGAGATGACCTTTTGTAAGAGGGACTGTGTAATTATTAATTGTGACTGACTGCTTCTTCCCACAGCTGGGAATCTGGTGCACACACCAGTGCCTCCCCTTCTCATCACAGTACAGTCTCCTTTTTAAATATTTATCAATGATGCTGAGGTGTTTAATGCATTTGATTATTTTAGAAAGGTTGGCCCCAAATCTGTTTATTTATTGCTTCCATTTCTCAAGCTGTTCTTGTCACACCAGTCTTTCTCCATCTGCAGTACAAAGATCCAACAAAGATGTTTATGAGATTTCTCTTCCTTCCCGTTGAGATTTTGTTATCTCAACTTCATCCTCTGCCAGCTCAAGTAATTGAACTAAGTCCTTACTCCTTACCTGGGTTCATTACTCAAAATAGAAGAGGATAATGAAATAATTGTAAAACACTGAAAACATCAGTGTTTGAAAAGGCTGGAAGACACAAAGAAAAAGAGAGTCTGCATCCTTAAGTAAAGGAATTTGGTGTCTGACCCTTCTCTGCTGGATAGAACTTAATGATTCTCCCCCTAAGTTAGTCAGTGCGTTAGATGTGAAGAGCTTTAGGAAGGATATAAGTTTCTAGGCTTTAAAAAGGAAATAGATTTCTATCTGTGTAATTCCTCCTTGGTGCTGTTATCAGTTGTCTGTGTTTGGAAGTGCCCAAGGCTGGTTTGGATGGGGCTTGGAGCAACCTGGACTAGTGGAAGGTGTTCCTGCCCATGGAAGGGGGTGGCATTGGATGGGCTTTAAGGTCCCTTTCAGCCTAAACTAGTCTGAGATTTTTTGTTTAATAAGCACAGGACCTCTGGAAGCTCCTGGCAATTGGGAAAGGATGGCTGGAAAAAGCAAACATCACTTGATCTTCGTCAAGGACAAGTAGGAAGATTTGAGCAAGCAAAGACTGGTTTGCCCCATATCAAACCCTGGGGAGGTGACAGCAAATAATCCTGGAACCACTTCCAAACACAGGAAAGACAAACCCAGCAATCAGTAGGAATATAAAGGGAATATTGTGTTAAATTAACCTGGCAGCCCCCATGGGTTGGTGGATCAGGCAGAGCGGTGAATGTTCCGGGCTTCATCAAGACCAGGTGTGTCCTCCACGGAGACCTGGGGACACATCCAGGTCTGTCCATCTGTGTCCCCAGGCCCTGGTCTGCCCCTGCTGCCACCCAGAGCTGGGGAGCCTTTGTTTGTGCAGTCACATCTCCTGTGTACACCCTGACACGTCCTTGCTGTCACCTCGTCCCACCCCCAGGTGGGTGTTTGCTGTTGGTTAGACACAGAGGTCTGGAATGTGAAGCACAGCAATGGGGAGAGTGTTGGAAATAGGGGATAATGTGATCAAAGGATCCAGGGCAGTGATCAGGCATATGGCTCAACCAAGTGGCATCTGCTCACACAAAACTTATCCCTCTTATGCCCTTTGTCCCTGTATTTTCCCATATTTACCCTCTCCAATCCATTTTGTTATCTCCAATCCATTGTTTCCCCTGCCTATGGTGCTTCCCCAAGCATCCCTTATGTAGTCTCACACACATCTCCACACTGCTCTTAAAGCATGCCATAAGAAATTTTATGGTGTCTCCAAATGCCCTTCCGTGGCACCCCATAAGTTCTGTCCTCCTGTAGGCTGTAATTCCCTTTATTTTTCATGCCTTTCTGGGAACAAAGTTTATTTCCTTGACTTCATCTCACATCAGGAGCACAGGGCAGCTCCTCAGTTGTCCCAGCAGGTGCTTTAAGTTCTCCCTGGTTGCTGTCTGTTGCCTTTTCCTTGTGTTTAATGAGATTTGCCATCAGTCACATAGCCTGACTACACGTCCTGGGAACCAAGCAACATTTCAACTCAAAATTCACTTTTTAGAAGACTCCAATTTTCACAGGAAACTGTTCTTCTACCTGTAATTAGGAAAACAAAAATTACCCCTTTTGCTTTGAAGCTGACTCATCCTTCATGGAAACATTGACAGGTTTAATTCAGGTGGAAGTATTTAAGGTGGTGTGAGTCCAGGTCTGCTTTAGCTACTGCCATGTCATGGACAGTTTATTTTCTGACAGTGCAGTGGCTTTTATTCCTATTTTACAAGGCAGGTTTCTTTTATGTGGTGCTTAATATATGTATGGTCTCAAAAATATAGATATGGAGCAAAATCCCTGTGTGTTATTGGTAGTAGACTACAAAACTACCTAGGATAAAGCCCTAAGGATGCTCCTGAGGAACCAGGCAATGTGACCCAACCACTCACAGAATCATAGAACCATTGAGGTTGGGAAAGATGTCCAGGATCACTGAGCCCAAGCTGTGCCTGATCCCCACCATGTCACCACCCCAGAGCACTGGGGGCCACCTCCAGCCCTTCCTGGGACACCTCCAGGGATGGGGACTCCAACACCTCCCTGGGCAGCCCCTGCCAAGGCCTGACCACCCTTTCCATGGAGAAATTCCTCCTATCTCCACCCTGAGCCTCCCCTGGCCCAGCCTGAGGCCGTTCCCTCTCCTCCTGTCCCTGTTCCCTGGGAGCAGAGCCCGATCCCCCTGGCTGTCCCCTCCTGTCAGGGAGTTGTGCAGAGCCACAAGGTCCTCCCTGAGCCTCCTTTTCTCCAGGCTGAGCCCCTTTCCCAGCTCCCTCAGCCTCTCCTGGTGCTCCAGCCCCTTCCCCAGCTCTGTTCCCCTCCCTGGACATGGGTGAGATGTACAATGAAGGGAGTAAAAGCAGAGAAAAAATAAGTACTTAGCAGCAGATATGCCTAACAAAATATTTAGACTTGGCAGTCATTATCTCATAATTTAAAAAAAAAGTCAAAAGGAAAGCAAATGAAAAGTTGCCTTTCAAATAGGTATTAAAATGCTAATTTTTCATGCTTCTAATGAAAGTTCTGATATGAGTGGAAGATGAGAGTGATTGTAACGGGTGAAATACCAGTTCCTATTTTAGCTGTCATTTTAACAACATCATTTGGTGGTTCTGTCAGCTTGTTGGAGCTCTGTTGATCCCAGTGTATTTCATTTCCTCGCTGAGTGTCTGCCTGTGTAAGGCAATATTGTTCCAGCGTGAAGTGTCTTCATCTCTGTGCAAGTGCTTGAATTGATCTTTAATCTTTTCTCCAAATGAATTTTTCAAAATTATTTTTGAATGAGCTTTTAGTGCCCATGAAAGGTGTGAGATGTATTTATTCACATTTTTCCTCTTTTTCTTCTCTCTGAGTCATGACATGAGATGCATATCTCATTCCAAATGACAACTTTCTAGATAAAAAAGTCTCTCCCATTATATCTGAGGCTGCAGCAATGCAGATTTCCCCATATTAACTATTATAACCCAGGCTATTAAATATCTCAAAACCTCACATCTCTAATGTTTCCTACGAGCTAAATAACTTTGCAAATGACTTTGCACAGTCATGAGAATTCCAGACCCACTTTCTTCCACTCTGCCATGTTCAGCTTTAAATTTGATGTGCTTTTCATTCCTTCTCTCACCTAGCTGGCACTGATTTCAGGCATTCTGCAGCAAAGACTCCTGCCCATGGAAATATAAAGTGAAATTTCTATATTGTTTCAAAGGGGTAGCACAAGAAGTCCAGGGAGTTTAAGGCTGTCATAGTAGAATTTGGTTTTAACTGGTAAACACTGTATTCCAAATGGACAGTCTCCTGTTTGGCTCTTCAAGAGGGGACAAAAACCACAAAGAATCCCCAAAACACACAGAAAATCCTTATTTATTTATTTATTTATTTATTTATTTATTCAGAGCAGAATTTTCAGTTATTTCAGAACTGAAATTTAATACTGAATCTTTTTAAGAAAAGGCATCCAGCTGCCATTGGCCAAGGAAATAGAATGGCACTAATGGATTTTACCAGGATCACAGTTCGAGAAAACAGAAATGTTATCCTTTCCTGAAAATTTCCTATGACAGTCACAACACCTCCCTGCTGCAGCTTTGCTTTATCTTTTTAGTAAACAACTGAAAACTTTCTTCTGCAGGAAGCATTTATTCATACTCAGAGAACAAAGAGGGGGAATTTCTATTAATATGGGAGAATGAAAACCAAAAGAGCTAAGTAATGGAATTCCAGAACCCCAGAATGGTTTGGGTTGGGAGGGACCTTAAAGCCCATCCAGTCCCACCCTTGCCATGGGCAGGGACACCTTCCACTAGCCCAGGTTGCTCCAAGCCCTGTCCAACCTGGCCTTGGACACTTTCAGGGATCCAGGGGCAGCCACAGCTTGGGTACCCTGTACCAGGGCCTCCCCACCCTCAGGAATTTCTTCTGTGTATCCCATCTAACCCTTTTCTCTGTCAATATGAGGCCATTTCCCCTCCTCCTGTCACTTCACCCCATGTAAATTGTTTCTCTCCATCTCTCTTCTAGCTCCTTCAGGCAGTGGAATCCCAAAATTGGGTCAGAGCCTTTTCTTCTCCAGGCTGAACAATCCCAGTTCTCCCAGCCTTTCCTCATGTACTCCCAGCATCAGGGAAGTGCTGGCAGTAAAAGGAAATCTTCTATATTTTTTAGGTTTTTTTAAAGTATCAGGATGAGAAAGTACAAAAAAATTAGTTCTTGCCTGCTCAAAGCCAAAGGGAACAATCTGTTCTGTGATAAGAAGACCTAAATACAATTAGCTCAGGGTGGATGCCTAGCAAGCTTCCAAAAGTGATTGCAGACTCTGCATTCCATGGATCCAAACACCAGCCCCTTGAGAGGCAGCAGAGAGAATTGCACATCCTGGGAAGAGCTTTCCCCAGGGCTGAGGCTCTGAGGAAGTTTAAGAGGCCCAGAGGAAGGGTGAGACACCAGTTTAATTGCTGAGTTCTCCCTCAGCAGCTCGCAGCCAAGGTGTGATAACCTCTCTCAGAAGTGACAAGACACGAACCTGCTGAGCTGGGGCTAAAGGAGCTCCTTTGGTACCTGCTTAACAAGAATCCCAGAGGCAGCAGTGAATGCCAGGCTTTTATTGCACTCCAGCCTGATCCTTGAGGAGCCTGGAGTGATGTCAGAGGAATGATGTCACTGTACAGGGTCACAATACACAGGTGGATCCAGCACAGAAAGAGGGAGCACCAAGGGAGGATGGAAAACCAAACACAAACACAAACACAAACACAAACACAAACACAAACACAAACACAAACACAAACACAAACACAAACACAAACACAAACACAAACACAAACACAAACACAAACACAGGCTGTATGAAAAACCATTTTATATTGTCAAATCTGGTTTTTTTTAGAATCCCAGAATGGTTTGGAATGAAAGGGATCTAAAAACCAGTGCCCTGGCAGTCCCACCTCCTGCCATGGGCAGGGACACCTTCCACTAGCCCAGGGTGCTGCAAGCCCCATCCAACCTGGCCTTGGACACTGCCAGGGATCCAGGGGCAGCCACAGCTTCTCTGAGCATCCTGTGCCAGGGCCACCCTCACAGGGAACAATTCCTCCCCAATATCCCATCTGACCCTGTCCCCTGGCAGTGGGAAGCATTCCCCCTTGCCTTGTCCCTCCAGACCTTTGTAAATAGTCTTTTATTACTTCTAAAATTAACCTTTGCTAATTGAAATTCCCCCAAACAAATAGGAAATTACAGAAGAACAGAGGTGAATTTTAAGCTGTCTTGTGTCACAACACACAGGTCGATCCAGCAGAGAAAGAGGGAGCAGCAAGTGATGATGTAATTTAAATTTAAATGCTTTGTCTTCCCTATTTTATACAAACTCTGGCTATAGGTCGGTTTTGTCTGAGTTAAATGCCTGAATTTTTACAGTTCTTATGTTGACAGAACCTGCAAAATTCCTTGTTCCTTGGCAAGGCTTTGAATTTGTGATTGTGTTCTTGAGAAGCACTAGGATTAGCATCCATTGTTTTCGAGGAAGCCTGATGTTCCTCACTTTATCCAGTGATTAAGCATGGTCGAGGTGGGTTCATATAGCACTGAGAGCTTTACAAAGTCTCCCCAAAGCCACAGCAGTGTTTCTTCTTACTTATCTAAATATGGGGGGTTTTTTTGTATCCATATTTCCTCCTTTTTGATGCATAGTCCCTTCTTTTTGATGCATATTCCCTCCTCCCTGGAATATTCCACCTGTTTCAAATGGGAAACTGCTGTAGGAAAAGCAAACTCCTAAAATGTCTGTTCAGTGCCCTGGTTCCTTCTCTTGCAGCAATTCATGTTTCTGAGAAGGGCTTCTCAAAAGGACACTGCAGGTCTGACCCAGCTCAGCCTGGCAGAGAAATAAAAAGGAGCTGATTGTTTACATAACCAAAACACCAGAAATATTTTGTAAATTCAGATGATTTCTTACAAATCACTGGTTTAACTTGGCCCAAAGAAGCTGTACCATCTTTGCAAACATATTAAAAGAGAGTTAAGACCTAATTTAATCCAATAAATGCACCCCCCACATGTTGCAAAAGTGATTTTAATTTCATGCTCATGAATTCTTGCTTGCACTATGGTTTTCAGTGATTAGCTAAGCTCTACCTGCTAAAATATTACTTCATACATAGATATTCCATGTATTTATTTAGAAACTGCTAAAATAAACCTGCCATGGGTTAGTATAAATTGGCATGTGAGGCCATTGATAACAAACCCAAAGGTACCAACAAAAGTACTTTATTAATTGGTTGCTTTCAATTTATTGGTTTAAAATATAATCTAACTTTTAAATTGTGAAGTGCTCACCTGAAAACTTGGTCATTCTTAACAGATATTGAGAGACAATACTTCTACTTATATATATATAAAATTATAGAACTTATAATTCAGATATGTATTTTTAATATGATTATAGAGGTAAAACGATAAGAACAAACTCTTTATTTACTGTCATACACCAGCTGTGCTTTTTCTCTGCAATTCTCACAAAGCAAATAAAAGCCAAATGCACTGAAAATGCGAAATCTTTTTTAATCTTTTGAGTCATTTCGAGTCATTATAAATGGTGCTCAGTAAACCCTGCAGACAAATGCTGAGCCCCTAATCAGTGCAGTTTCAGAGAGATGGGTCCAAACCCCATTATTTGATAAGATTAGATCCAAGAGTGCTTTCAGGCTTATTTTTTTTGAGGTCTTCACGTGTCTTTGAGTCCCATGGATCTGTAGCTATTTAAACTCCATTTTCAAGTACAATTCCCTGTTCATCCCCTCCCTCTGTCTCCCATGGCTCTGCCTCTGTATCAGTGCATTGATCTGTCACTTCAGTAATTTTAGGAAAAGGCAGCCAGACTTGCCTAATTTTGTTTTCCCCCTTGAAGGCCGTGCCTCTGGCTGTGCCTTGTGCTGCTCTTTCTCACCCTCTGCCTTTCATCCTCACATTTCTCTCAGCAGTTGTGTTATTTTCATAGCCACTAAATACACTTCACTCTGCTCAGGGACCTACCTGAAAGAAAACTCTCTTTCAGATCACTTTCAATGGGTGCAGAAATTTACTTTTCCAAGTAATTCAGGTGACATTTTAAGCTCATTTTAGCAATCTCCAGCCAAACATGTGATTGAAAAGTGAAGCACACATTTTAACTCAGTTTCACATTGAAGCTTTGGAGGATTTATATACATTTTCTAAATACACATGTAAAGAGTATCACAGAGGATGCTGACTAAACATAAGTAATTTAAAATTTCTTCTACTTCATCAATTATGGTGCTTTAGTGGTTGTGGCTTTTGAGCTGTAACTAACAGTGACTGCTGCAGTGGATCAGGAAATACTTTGGTTTAGTCTTATGGAATGGATAGCCATTTGAGGGAAACTAAACTTAGATTATTGCTCAAGCAAAGGAAAAATAGAATATAAAATGAAAAATAAAACACAATGAAAACTGACCCAAACCAGTAACAAAATATTTATATTTAGTGTGTGAAAGATGTTCTGTTTACTGGAGCAATTCCCATATGAGGAAAGGCTGAGGGATCTAAGAATGCTCAGTTTGGAGAAGAGGAGGCTCCATGGGATCTTCTCAATGATTATTGATATCTGATGGGGAGGGGCAGTGAAGAAGATGCTGCCAGAGGTATCCAGTGACAGAGTACAAGGTAAAGGGCACAAATCTAAATAAAAAACCCAAGTCTGGACATAAGAACCCTCTTTTACCTTGAAGGTGGTCAAACACTGACAATTTTTGCCCCCAAATTTCAATCACTTTGAACACAGGGGCAATCAATGAAGGGAATCTGGTATCTGATTCCTTTATCTCACTTCTGCAGACAGTACCTTCTGCATGGTCACAAGGGTCTGCAATTTGAAGTCTGATTTAAGTTGCACTAAATAATTTGAAAAATGTGAAATTAAATGCAAGTTCCTTTATCTCTTCATGATATTTGCAGAAGTGCTATAATACATTTTTTAAAGTACTGGGGCAGCTACTCCCTGAGGCTTTCAATTCCACTTGGAATCACATAAAAAAGAGATGATAAAGGACACATTTAAAAAAATTACACAAAGCTTGTTTGCTGTTACTTGGAAGGAGATAAAATACACCTTAGCTGCTTCTCATTTGAATGTGTTATATTCTTTTTTGTTTCCCCTCTGTAAAACATTTTTATTTTCTTCTTTTATTTCAGACCGTGGATAGACAAATATTTTTCACTAGGCTACAATAAACAATATAAAAAGATTCAGTGCATTGCTTTGGATGTCTGCAATATAAATGTATTTCCAGGGTAGCATTGGGAAAATGGAGTGAACAGGGGTCTCTCAGCTCTTTCTAAGCCAGAAGGTCAAAATAATGAGTAGTGAGAGGATACTTGGTAATAAATTTGGACGATGACCTTAAAGAGTTTCAGGTGCAATGAATTTGAAGGGGCTGCAGAACACAATTTAGGAATTTTAGTCTCTTTTCCTTAGAACTCTGTATGGTTCCCAGACAGGCAGTAAAAGCTGTGAGTCTTTGAGAACCCAAAAATGACCCCAGGTATGAGTGGTCAGGCTGCTCCCCAGCTCTGTCACACAACTGAGGATCTCCAGTCCCCAAAATATTCATGGACACATCAGAGAACACGTGAGAAGCCAAATGTTCACCAGAGTGATAGCTCACTGCTGCTGAAAAGAGCAACACATGCAAAACAAAGGCATCTTAATATGTAGCTTGCAAGATTTCAACACAGAATGCAAACCTGAAGCCAAAATGTACTTAAAGCAATGTGTCATTTCAGCCAAGTGCTCCTGCAGTGCCCTTGGTCATATTAAGTACGTGCAGGTTTTGTTTCGAGACAACGAGAGGTCAAATGGCTAAAAGAAGTAACAGAGCGAGCATATAAATTCAAATGGGCTGATTTGGGAGGAGTCTGGAGTCTGGACTCAGGTAAAACACTGAACAAGTTGGAGGTTTTGTACAAAATCTGTAGACAGTGCTCATTGTAATGCACAGTAGCTTTGCTGAGTCTTTAATTTAGTGCAAAACACAAATATCTCCAGCTCACTTGACAAAATGGTACAAGGTAGTAGATTTAGTGCACACCTGTGTGGCAAAAGACTATGCAAGAGTGTGTACTTGCAAATAATTAAAACATAATTTTGGAAAAGCTTCCCATTAAAACACCTTTCCAATTCATTTACTCTCGCCATCCTTTATTCCAAGATCAATTATTCCACAATAATGTTGTGCATGGTTTTACGAGCCCAGAGCTGAATGGAGATTTAAAGGTGGGTGTCGGAGAGTTTTGAGATTATCTGTTATTCCTCAGGCTGCAGCACTGCAGGGAAGATAAATTAAAGAAGCAGAGGCAGAAAAGAAAGCAGTGTTTCAAAAGAGTAACCACCTTTATGAGGAAACCACTGCAACATCTGGAGGCAGGACTTTGTGACTTCCTTAGATCCTTGTTCCCATTATCTGTATCCTCAAAGTGCTTCAGGATCATCAGTTAATGGGATCAGGCAGAGAAATAAACCTTCTCTGCAGACACAGAAGATGTGTCTGTACAGAGAGAGGGAAAAAAGTGAGTAAAAACATTATATTTTTGAAATCTCAGAGCAGATTGTGATCATTGTCCCATGCAGAATACAAAGACATGTAGATATTCATTCCTTCCTCACACAAATGCTCTCTACAACAACAACAACAACAACAAAACTCAAACCCAAACAAACCCCCAAACATGCTCTATTCAGAACAGAAATTAATTGCAGATTGTTGTAGCAGTGTTGCCTCTATTTGCCAGCTCTAAGAATAATCATCTTATTCTAGAGGAAGTTATTTTGCTTCTTAGTCTTTCATCCCACTCTTTCTTCCTACACAGGGCCAGCACCCTGGGACTGACACAGGGACACACAGGGACAGACAGGGACACCCAGGGACACCCAGGGACAGCCAGGGCTGAGGGCCCCTCTCCCTGGGGCTCCTCTCCAGGCTGAGCAGCCCCAGCTCCCTCAGCCTTTCCTGGGCACGGAGATGCTCCAGGCCCTTCCTCAGCTCCAGGAGCTCCTGTCCCTGCTGTGCTGAGGATCCAGGGCTGGACACAGCAGCCAGAGGTGCCTCCAGGGCTGGGCAGAGGGGCAGGATCCCTCCCTGACCTGCTGGGAATGCTGTCCCCAGGATCCCATTGAGCCCTTACCACCAGGACACTCTGCTGGCTCAGGGACAGCTCTTTGTCTCCCAGGACTTCCTAGTGCTTCTCCACAGAGTTGGTCACCAGCCCCTGCTGGGATATTTCTTCCCCAGCTGCAGGACCTGTGCTTGCCCTTGTCATTGGATCTGTTTATTTCATTACTGGAAATAACCACTAGTGGATGCTTAGGGGAGCATGGGAAAACAGAGCTAGCATTCCACAAAGCACTTTGGAGGTTTCTCAGACAAATCCACTGCCTGAGAGGGGAACCATCCTGGATAGATTTCTCTTTTACGGAAGTAGGAAGTTATGACATAGCTGGTGGCAGTGTAGTAAATGTGATACATCATTTAAACATGGCATGTTTGAGGGAGCAGGATTTTGTGTCATCCTCAGATGAATTAGATCTGGTTTAGAATAGGGTGCCCAGGGAGGTTGTGTCTCCATTCATGGGGATATTCCAGCCTGACCAGCTGCAGTCTTGGGCAATCTGAGGTGTCCAAGAGGATGTCAAGAGATCCCTTCCAGCCTAACCAGTCTGATTCTCCAGCAATGAGAGTGAAATCCAAACATCCTCTTCAACAGCTCCCTCCGGCTCAACATACTAAGAAACCTCTGATTTTGGATGTCTCACACCAGGGCTCAAGGAAGGTTTTCTTCTACTGAAGACGTTCAGCTGGGATCAGCTTTAACCAGGTTGTTTGTTAACAAAACACACCCAAAAAACCAATGGTTGCATCCTTCAAGGCCTGCAAAATGAGGAGCTGAGCAGAGCCCCCCAAAAATGTGATTCCTTTTTGGTACCCTTTCGTAATGGGGAAAGGTTTCTAGTAGTTTAACTGGAGAAGTGAAACCTCAGGAGCCCAGGCTGCTGCAGAGGCAGAAAGAGGGTTGGTTTCTGCAGAGGCTTTATATTCTCCACTTGTACTCCAGTTACAGCATAGATTAGGTTACAGCTGGGTTTGGGAAATTAAAGCTCCAAGAGCTCAGTTTTTTACTTGATTTCGTGCTTCCCACCCCCTGGCTTAGATGGAGAGCTTATGCTGGGAACGTTGGACTGAAGCCGTTGGGAAATAAGCTTAAAGAAGTGAAATTGTTCAATTTTGTTCAATTCAATTTTGTATCATTGCCAGAGACAGGAAGAGGCTGATTAGAGCTGGTGGTTTGTAGTGGTGGAAAGCCTTATGGTGCCTTTCCGTGTTACAGCCAATGTGATGATTTTAATTAAGGTTTAGGGCTTGGAAATCTGAAAGTGGCTGTTCTACAGGGCCACAGGAATAAAGAAGGGGAACAATAACCTCACATCCTCTTTGTGGTGTGTTTGTGGGGTGTAATGAAAGTTGCTGTTAGCAGTGTGCTCAGGGGCAGGGCTGGGAGCTTAAAGACCACACAATCATTCTCCTGCTGGATTCTCCAAGTCCCTCAGGGTTCTGTCAAGGGAGAACTGTTTCACTTTCCTTACAGCAGGATCAGAACCCTGAATCAGAGCCCCTGGGATTGAGATTTAGGAAGAGGTTTAGCCTGGGAGGCTGTTCTATTTTCTTGGGGTGATGCTGTAAAGTGAGGTCACTTCTTTCTGACCTTCCTGCAGATATTTTCCCTTTTTTTGTGATGCAATTGGAATTTGTCATTAGTGCCAAGGCCTTTTTAACAGCATTTTAATGTGGATCACCAGTGTGGGAAAAGACTTGCTTTTACTGACTGATGGCTTACATTTAACTTTCTGTAATCCACTGCCCAAGAAATTACGGAATAAGTTTATTCACATTATAATCGAAGCCAAAAGTTCATTTCCAGCAGTTTCATCATGTGCCATTAGAGTTAAATGAAAAACTCTATGTCTTTAAGCAAATTCTCTTTGAATCTCTAATGTTTCTTTAAAACCCAGGAGATGTAAAAACGTACAGTGAGATTCTCCCAATTCATCCCCAGTGCCTCTTTCCTCAATATCAATTAGCACCAGGCATGGTGTGTAGTTAGGGATAAAAGGAAGGTCACAGCCCATTTCTTCACTTTCAGGATCCAACAGCATCTAGTAAAAAAAAGTGTTTATGAATATGGGTAATCATGTCGTGGGCTGCTGTGTCATTTTAGGGCTGTAAAGCTCTGATGATACTTAGTAAGAGGTTTTTTTTTCTGCCTCTGAGGGGTTTTCCACAACTGACTGCTCAATTTTGATTCCAAAACATCAATTCTAACCTTAAATTTTCAATAAAATAAAATGTAAGATGAAGTTTTCTCCTAAACCAATACCAGTCGGTCCCACAACCCTCCACTGGGAATTTTAGCCACTTGGCTGTAGTAGAAAAATCCCATGTTTTGATCTCTAATATCCACCAAGTCATTCCTTATCAACAAAGCCCTTGCAGAAGGCTGCAATAAACCTTTAATCTTTAATTTTCTTTAATCTACTCTTAATGCTGATCAAATTTTAAAGCGTCTTTACCTCTCCACTAATCCTCTTCCTACCCTCAGGAATTTGTAAGCACAGAGAAACAAACTGGGCTACAGAACCTTTGTATTTCCTCTTTGGTGTCATAGCCCAGATCTGCCTACCTGGACAAGAACTTTTGCCTAAATCCATGGTTGGAATTGCCCCAACACTGAAGGCTTTCAGCATCCAACATATAGTGTGGGATCCTTCATCTTTAAGTTCCAAAATCATCAAAAATGTAGAGCCCAAAGCTGTATCAACTAAAAATAGGCTTTGATTCATCCAATCCCTTTAGAGTTCTCATGGTTGTGCTGCATCCAAGGGTGTAAATTGATCTTTCTGCATTTGGCTGCCTTGATCTGATCTGATCTGATCTGACCAGAGCCATGTCAATGGGGTAAATGGTAAATCTAGGAGACAAATGGAAGAGACAACAGAGATATCAGCAGAGGTGAGACAACTTCCAGAGTGCTGAGCTCACAAGCACCCAGTAATGGATACCCAGCAATGGATACCCAGCACCACCACCCAAGCCCTGCCCTTTATTTCAGCCTGAGATTATGCACTGGAAGACGTGGCAAAGCTTAGGCCCCAGGAATCCTTTCCTGATTCCAGAGCATCCAGCCATGATCAGGGCATGAAATCAAAGCTGTAATTACAGCTTTGGGGGCAGCATCTATAGCAAAATGCAACTTAAGTCAGTGGCTCCCCATGGTAACCTCTTATCTCTCAGTGTTAGATAAGGGGAATCTAACAGAAAATGTCTTCTTCACATCCTCTTCCCTCAAATCTTAACCCTAAGCAGAGTCATGACCCAGCCTCGAATTACACCAGGGAGCTGATAGCTCCAACAAAACTGGATGTTTGATAGGAATCTTTAAGAGCAGAAGCTTTCTTCCTGTCTGTGCACACTGAGTCCTGCATTAACCTCAGGAATTCCAGCCTCTTTTCACAAGAACTGCCCCCAAACACCACCTCCACACCCAGCTTGCTCCCCACTGACACTTCCCAAAACCTTTTAACAGTTCACTCTTTTATCTCCTGTGACATAACTGAAAATAATAATAAAAAAATGAGCTAATTCTGCTTTCCTGCCCCTCCCCCCAAATAATGCAAGAAGAACATCCTTGTTAAAAAAAAAAAATTAAAAGGTGCTAATCTCTCCAGAACTTCTGTGACTGATAAAATATTCTGAATTTCTTTTAGAGAGCTACATAAAGATATACTTTACCTCAGCTGCAAGGAATTGATGAAATGCACTCCTGACTCATTTGTCAGTACATTCCCTAGAAACAAAACCTGGAATTTCCAGCCAGGCCTTGCTTGAAACTCAGCACTGAAAGGACCAGTATATAAGCCTACTAAACACTTACTTTTTACAAAGATTTTCTCTGTTCCCAGAGGAAAAAAATCCCTCAAGCAACACCTGTAATCTGTTCTGCAGAGGGGAATCAATAATCGGCAGGAAACAAAATAATAAATAACACTGTCCTGCTGGATGGGGAGAAATAGAAATAAGAGTTCTGGTGCAAATAAGGAATGACAGAAACAAGAGAGGAGAAAACGAAACCTGCCATGTAACTCCATTTGCAAGAAAATGGGCTTTTCCTGCAATTTTGTCTTGAGAGAACGAAAACATGACCAAAACACCTCTGTGAGATGCCCAGAACAGAGTGGGCTTTCCTTAGCATAGAAACACAAATTTTCAGTAAATAGTTTTTATTCCAGTGTCAGAACCTGGACAGGCTGCAGTGTTATTCATTGTACTGCTACAAATTGTCTCATTTGTCAGTTGCATGGCAAAATTCAGAGCTGCAGTACCAGAAAAGAGTTGTTTGGCCTCAGAAAGTGCAATACTTTGTGAGATTGACCCAGGACAGACATTTCTTGTCCCATAAAGGCTCAGTGGTTTCAGCAGTGCAAGGTGAAAGTCACCTTAAAATTAAATTCTGCTCCAAGCTTTTCACTTTCCATCCCTTCTCCCTTCTCTGTTTGTGGCATTGGATGGTGCATATAACAACATAATAACATTTATTTTAATAAATTAATGCTGATACAGTGATAATAATGCCAATTACACTTATTTCCCTTGCAAACTGTAGCTATTTCTGTGTCTTGAGCATGGTGCAGACTGGAAGGTGCCGCTCAGTGGAACAAAATATTCTGATTTAAATTTAGTAGCCTTGCAGTCATTGTAATTAGGGTTCATTATTTCTTACATCTCAGCTTGTTAATGTGGTACATTTTTATACCCCAGACTCTGAGGGTCTCCAGCCTACCAAGGCAACACAGTTGAACAGGTTTGTCCCTTATCTCTTTTATTTTATTTTTTTTTTAAAGCAGGCCACCATCAGAAGCTGGGATTGCCAAAGGCAGGTGTAGCTGTGCATGTCTGAATAGACTCACATGTCCAAGACTCTTTTTGGACCAGAGCAGAGTGGTCAGACCTTGGCAGGGTCAGGATCTAAAAACAAGATCAGACTTTAGGCATCAGAAACTGTGAGTGGCATCTGAACACAGGTTTTAGGGCATTATAGCTCAGTTTTCAGCATTCATATAATATTTAATATTTTCCCACAAATAAACCCCTGATATTTCATACCAGGGCTCATATCCACCTGATAAAGTTTTTCAGCAAAGGTGTGATCACTCAAAAACCACCATGAATATTGAAAAGATCAAAACAATAATTCGCAATATGACAATGCTTATTTTGGATAATCAGTTATTACTCCTCCCCCCAGCACACAACATAAGTCAACATTAATCCATTCTTCTGAGAAACTTTACAAAGAGACTGGAAATTTTCACAGGATGAATACATTGATATTCCAAGATTCACACCTCCCTACTGACACTTCCTTCTGGGTGTAGCTCCATCTCCCTTGGCCCTCAGCATACAAAATGATCTCTTGGATTATCAGAAATAGAGCTGACGACTTTCCCAAAGTCCAGAGTTCTGGAAGCTCACGCTTAATTAAAAATAATAATGCTTCTTATTAATTTGTCTAAGGCATCATCAACCTCTCTTGCTGGGAATAGTGAATGGCAGGGGAAGTTTCTGCCAGTGAATATTGAAAAATGTTTCAAGCTCAAAACCATGAATTCCTCTCATATGTAACAAAGTTAAACACCAAACTTAAGAAACTTGATGCAAAGCATCTTCTCTGGAATGAACAGATTTCTGTGTGTGTGAAACTCATCCCTGAAACTGGAGAATTATAGAAGAGGGGAGGTGTAAGAGGGGAGGTTTTCACTATAAATAAGACAAATGTATTAGCTATAAATTTATCCTGCAAATGACCTTTTATTCTGCAATAACTAAAAAAAAAAAACAAACCCAAACACAAAACCATGAAACTTCTTCCAGCTTGTGACTGATAGCTCTTGCAGAAGTGGCTTTTGGAGAAAAAAAACTCCTTGGAACATTGTCCTGAGACACCCATCCAAGTGTGGGAAATATCTGGGATATTTATCAAAGTGTGGGATATCTCTGGGAAATATCCTCCCACAAGTTCTCTTATGATTTCTTTTCCATGGAGAAAAATCCCAGTGTCTCTTTCTGATGGAAGCTGCACACAGGGGTGGAATTTAAGAGGAAACAATGAACCTGCAGTGGGTGTTGGCACCTCTGAGTGACCTTCTGGTATCACAGCCCACCCCAGACCTTCTGGACTGGTGACCAGTTCAGTCCATTTATCTGTTCTGGAAGATAAAGGCTTCTTTGGGGTGAATTCTGCCAGTTTGATCTCAGAAGCAGCCAGGAATATTCCCTTCAGGAATGGCTGAGAGCAGGACTGGGGACAATGTCGTGGTGATGACGGGATTGGGAAGATGGGGTGTGGCTGGTGGGATGAGTACAACAGGCCCAGCATCACCACCAACACAAAATACTGAACTGCTTTCCTTGTAAAATGTCCACATTTTGGTTCCTAGCCAGGAACTGGAGCTCACAGACATGAGAGCAGATCTCAAATCTAATTTCATTGGATGAAGTGAATTCATTTTGAATCGAGGAGCCGAGCTGAAAGCTATGACAATTTATTACTTGCTCCAAATTAATTAAACTTCAGGGAAGGAGAAAAGACCAGAAAATTGCATGTTATTGACATAATTAAAATGCATCGTTTGTTCTCCTATTTCATTTTTTTGTTTTGCTAGGGAAAAAGAAAAAAAAAAAGCTTGGAAAGAAAGAAGCTCTTTGAGCGAGCAGTGAAAGTAATTAAAAGTAATAAATTCCAGTACGTTGAGATGAAGGTATAGATCACTTGTTAAGGAGGGTACACAGTGTCATTTACTGACATTAGAGGAGATATGGAAGCATCACCTGCTAAGTGAAAGCTGGCAAAAAGCATCAGCCAGCACAGAGATTGATTTCTCAGCAACCTCCTTCAATTGAAACACTGTTCAATACTGCAGGAAAAACACTGTCTCATTCAGAACTTTGAGAACGGACAGAGAGCAGGTCAAACATCCCTGCTGGTGTTTGGGAAAAAATGGTGTTTGGGTAACAGACAAGTTTGGAAAACATTAATTTTTGTCATAAATGTGTTGAATTTAAACCACTTGGTAGAAAAAATAGCAATAAAAATAAAATTATACAGCAACTGACAGAAAAAGGCATATTTGGGAAGTCAACTCTTTCTTCTTAGTGGTCAATTTAACCACAACGAGGAAGGTGAGGTCATTTAAATAAATAGAAACACTGGAAAATGGAGGACAAAAATGAGAAAATTCAGCACCAAAACCAGCTCAAGAGTTATGGCACAAGTCCTGTGAGATTGCATCAGACAAAACGGGATTTGCATCTTGCTCTATCTTCCACTTCTTACCCCTTGATGTATAATTTCCTATACTTAAAATGTGCATTATCAAAAATATAGGTGACCTTTATATTTTGGCACACTCTTCTCTATTTTCAAACAGCTGAGTAAATGCATTTTGAAAACAGCAGGAATTTGAAGATCACACAGGCCAAATCTCCCATCCTCTGCTGGTGGTGAAACCTTTCCAGACAGATTCCTCAGGAAATCATCAGTTGGTGATATAAATCAGCAGACAAGAAATCATAAAAAAACCCCAGCTATGAGCAAACTTCTTTTTCCAGGTGATTCAGCCTTAATGATGTTCACATTGTGCCTGCAAGAGGAGACTCCAGTGCAGGAAAGGCAGCAGGAACGGAAAATCAGAAGGAAAACACTGCCACAGCGTTATCTCACATAGATAAAGCCAACCAGATACTCAGGTTTTAGTGATATTAAATTCTATCGCTGCTAAGAAAGAGCAAATGAAAGACTGTGGTAGAAAGAAGATGGAAAGCTGCTGCCAGACACCCACCCAGCTGCTTTCCCTCTGCCCCTCTTCGACAGGATGGGAAAGAGAATTTCATGGGAAAGCACAAGATGATGACAGGGAGATAATTCACCTGTCACTGTCATGGGCAAACCAGACTGGACTTGGGTAAACAATTTAATTTAATGCCAAGTATTAACACAGTAGGATAATGAGGAATTAAAATAAATCTAAAACCAATTTTCCCTCCCTCTCCTTTCTTCCCAGGACTGAGGAAGAGCTTCTTCCCTGGGCAGTGACTGAGCACTGGAACAGAGACCCACAGAGGGTGTGGAGTCTCCTCACTGATTCCAGAGCCATCTGGACACTCTGCTGTGCCCTGTGCTCTGGGGTGGCCCTGCTGGAGCAGGGAGGTGGCACCAGATGAGTCTGACCCATCCTGGGATTCTGGAATTTACTCCCAACTGTTTTATCTCCTCCCATACAGGAAACGAGGGTGGTGGTCAGTCTACAACACTTCATCTCTGCTGGTTCTTCACCCACACACTCTTCCCCTGCAACAGCATGAAGTTCTCCCCATGGGACACACTCCTTCTGGAACAGACTTCTCCCAGCCAAAGGTCCTGCCAGAAAACCTGCTCCTCTGTGGGTTCCTCTCTGTGGGACACAGATCCTGCCAGGACCTGCTCCTGCCTGAGCTCCACACAGGCTGCAGCTTCCCTCAGGACACATCCCTCTGCTGCAGGGTGGGCTCCTCCAGGGGCTGCAGGGCAATCTCTGCATCCCTGGTGACCTCCAGGGGCTGCAGGGCAATCTCTGCATCCCTGGTGACCTCCAGGGGCTGCAGGAGGATCTCTGCATCCCTGAGCTCCTCCAGGGGCTGCAGGGGCACAGCTGTCTCCTCACAGGCTGCCCCACAGAATCTCGGGGGAATCTCAGCTCTGGCACCTGGAACAGTTCCTGGTCCTCCTGCTGCCTAGCTGTGGGTGTCTGCAGAGCTCCCTTTCACATTTCCTTATTTTCACCTCAAAGAAGTTATCCCAGAGATGTCCCCAGTGTCACCAGCTTGGCTTTGGACAGAGGCAGGTCCTTGGTCATGGCTGGAATGAGCTGTGTCCATCACGGGGCATCCCTGATTTCCTCTCACAGCATCACCCCTGCATCCCCCCAGCTGCCCAAACCTTGCCATCCCATCCCAAGGAAGTGTCACAGCCTGTGCCACCAGTGCCACAGTTCTCCCAGGTCTGTGCCACGAGCACCCATGAATTCATTCTTAGTCTCAAGCTACTTCACATTTTTTAATTGAAACCCGGCCTTGTTGTCTCCATAAAAGAATCCAGACATCATTTTGGTTTAAAATGCACTCCTGTCCCCCAGGACAGCAGATGAAAGTTGGAAAATGTGAACATTAACAGATCAAACAGCAGAAGTAAATTAAAATGGACTAAGTTGCTGCTTTCTGAGCACATGGCCATAAAGCAAATCTCACAATTAAGGGCTGTTTTTCATTAGCCCTAAAGCATCCCAATAGTTAAGATAAAGCCCCACAGTGTTACGTCCATTACATCCTTCAGCAGTTTCACACTCATTAAATATTTCTGGACAGCGCTGCGATTTTATTTCTGGAGTATGGAAGGATTGATGGAAAAGCAACTCTGATAAACCCACAAACTCCAAAAACACTCTCCCCAAGGCCTATTGCATTGTATTTGATCCTGAATTCATCAGCAACAAGCAATCAGGAATATTGGGGGGTATTATGTTGTGGTAACTCTTACAGAATGCATTTGAATCTTTAGATCAGACTGCAGGGGCTAAACAAAGACAGAAGCAAAGCACTGAGACACGTTCAATACATTCTGTGTGCCTTAGTTGTCACCCAGCTCCATTTTCCATGTGCAATGCCACATAAAAAATGCCCGTGGTACATCTTGTCAAGGAACATAACACAGTTAACAGCAAACATAACTGGGCCTGAAAATAAGAATTTAAACCATCTGTGCAAGAAAAAAAATCAATTTAAAACGAAAATATTGAATTTTAATTCTGCAACTTCAGCATCTGCCTTGCTCACTATCCCATCAGCAAAATTTATTAGAACAGGAACCCTCTAATTATCCGAAGACGTGTTAACAAAGAAATTCTTGTTAGGATTTCAGTAGAAATTCTGAATGCAAACTTTTCCCCAAACTTTTTACCAATAAAATTCAAAGTAACGAAACAACCTGCCTTTGACATGGACTTTCTTTTGATATATTCTTTTATTTTTCTCCTATTCAAATACAGTATTTGCTTGGAAGTGAGATGAAAGGCTTGGAAGGACAACCCCTAAGGTGTGAAAGGAGGTGAAGGTGGAATAACAGAATTTACATCTCCCTGCATAAGATTTCTGCCCTAATTTCTGTTCCCCACTGGTGTATCCCCCACACATCTCCACGAGTGACACTGGTTTTTATGATCAACACCTTCTGGCTGTGGCTTTTATTAAGGTTATATCAAACTTTTCACGTGGGTGAATTTCATTTTATTACAAAGAAATGATAAAGCTCTTTGGCTTGAATACATGAGAGGTTCAAGGTAATAATTTTTAGACACTGGGTGAGAAGAATCAAAGATTGCCATGGGACTGTGTTAGCTCTCTTCAGACTTAGCTAGGAATAGCCAAGAGTTCAGCTGGAAAAAAGCAAAATGGATAAGAATAGAAATTATTAAATTAAAAAAAAAATAAAACATTGAAAAATACATCCAAAGGAACATTTGCTGAAAGGTTTAGTGATTCAGTTGTGAGTCAAATTATGCACCTCTGCCCTCTTGCACTCAGTAAACACCTTTGTTTCTTGAGGGAAATCCTCATTCTGCAGAACTTTGGAATCCGTTAAAAACCCAGATATTGTGAAACTGGATAAGCTTGTTTTTTGCATAATTGCCAATGTGAACGTTATGTTACAGCAGCAATTCCAGTTGATGGCTCCAATTTTGTGTTTTATAAGTTTAAGCCAATTATCTTTGGATTTGCACTTAGAAAAGGAGGAAATTGAGGCTGCAATAATTCTTAAGGTTCTTAAGATTCCTCAAGCTGTGTTTTATCCTGTGCTGGTTGCAAGGCATTTTTATTCCTAGGAAAGAGAGTTTGATCGGAGGTTGATATGGCTGTGAACTCCAGGAGGTATTTTTTGGGAGGTGCATTAATTTTGAATAATCACCTCTTACCCCAGGGTTGTCAAATATGGGTGTGATTGAAGCCTCTCTTTGTTCCTCTTCTGCTCTATGAATTTTTTGTGCACCAAGGGACTGAGATGGTCAGTCTGGCACATTTTCCTTAAAGAACAATGTGGGGTTTATTCATATTTTCTCACCTTTCAACAAGTCTATTTAAAGTGGTTTATTTTTGTAGAAGAGAGAAAAAGCACCTTAAATTGGAAAAAAAAATCCATGGAAAGGAGGATTTAATAAATTATTGCAATTCATCACAGGATAATGTGTTACCACATAAGTAAAAAATACAGACCACCTGAACAGGAAATTCATGGAATTTCTGCTGCTCCTGCATTTCAGCTGCACAAATTGTCCTCTCCAGGATCCCAGAGAGGGAACTGAGGCTATGGAAACATCAGGGCTCAAATCAAACAGGTGGGGCTTCCTATTATTTTTATATCATAACTGAAATTAAGAAATAATTGTTTTGAAGGCTTTTCCTGTGTCCTAGGCTTCAGTCAAGGTGATTGGCACTGAAAAGCAAAGACATTCTGCCCCACCAACAGAGAAGCAGAGTCATTTCAGAGCAGCAAGACAATAAAAAAGAGGCCACAGGCCAAGCTGGAAATTGGGAAAGTCCAATTATATGGGGAAAAACCATCACCAAGCTCCAGGTGCACAGAGGCTCTGTGGAGATACCCAAAGTCAACGGGACAAGGCCAGACAGGCCCTGGAGCTCCCCCCAAAGTAAGTTTCTTGGTCTTAATGATCTTTGTCAACTCATGAAACCAGTCCTGTAAAGGCACCACAGACATTTCCTTACACCAAAGCTAAAACACAAGGAGGGAAAATCTCATCAATTTTCTATCTAAATATTCTATCTCTGTTTCTCATGTGCTGGGGATATCAGCAGTAAGGATGGAGGAATCAGATCTTCCCTCTGCCTCTGTCTGGGGAAGGAACAGAGAACAGGACAGGGAGAATGGAAAACAGAGATTAATCCCAAAAATAAAACGTTAATCTGGAAATGTAGGTTCAAACCTTATTAACATGCCCTAACTTGGCATTTGACATTCCATAACTGAAGTTATTCCTTTGTGCTAGTTTTATTTATGGTTTGACTCAGATGCTCTCCTTGTTCTGTGCAGCACCTGCTTTATAACTCAGCTCCTCACTCTCAGGGAAAAGAGAGAGGATGAGTTTTAAAAGCCAAAAATTTTAAATGCCAAAAAAAAAAAAAATTAACATACAAATAGGAGCAGATGTTGCTTTCATAAAGGTTCACAGCACACACACAAAAAAATCCATGCTGAGCACTGCAGAGGGTTTAATCTCTCTGCTGTCACTTTCACCTCTCTTTTTTAAAATTTGGAAATAATTTTTAATATATTTCAGGATTTCATCATAGATGGCCATCAGTTTGGTAGTCTGAGTCTGTCTTTTATTTTTCTTTTTCTTTCAATATATTTATTCCCAAAGAACCAACCCAATTCCTACCTAGGGCATGTTCTAGTCCAGGATCATGGAACAGGTTTTTCCTAGGCACTGCAATGAGTTTCCAGCTTAATTCCATGTACTATGGCAACATTCTTCTCTCACAATATTTAAGTCCAAAGAACAAAGTGGGAAGCTTTTAATAGAAGTACCAGCTGACCCAGTATGTCTTTGGTCCTCAAATTTTAACCTAAAATGAAGTATTTTTCCTTTGCCTATAAACAATTTGGAGAATGCATCACTTCTCTTCCCCTAATGGTGGATGTTTGGATTTTCCAGCTCCTGCTGACATGACATCCCTATGAACCAGACTCACATCTCTGTAGGATTTCCTGTGGAAATCAGCAGATAAATAATTAAACCTGTTTGCATAGTTGAAGTTAATGAAAGCAAATCAGGAAGCGTTCCTGAGCATGGAACTGGGGCAGGATTTTGTCTTTTAATCATTGTGAACAGAAAGGAAACAGAGGGAAAGGCACCAGAGAAAGACCTGAAATTTAATTAAAATGCACAACCTTCTGGTGTTTCCAAATTACTGATTGACCTGGGGCAAATTTCCTGTTCCATGCACCAGGATGTTCTGTAAACACAGACTTACAGAGGGTTTGTTACTTTAAAATCATATGGGAAGGCTTTTTTTTTTTTTTTTTGGCCAGCTGAGTCATTTAAACAGGTAGGATTCAGCATTATGTTATTTACCAAGCTCATTTGTAATCTTCTCTCACTAGTTCATTTAGAAATTGGTTGTTTTTTTTTTTTCCCTCCAGAAAATTAACCAGTTTCCAAACTTCTCACATAAAGGAAGGTGGCTTTGGAACTCATAAAAACACTCTTGCACATGACATGCTTCTCTGTAGCTCTAAGGTAGGTCATATTTCCCACTTAAAAGGTATTAATTTCTTTATCACTTTAAACACTCCAGATTTCTGAACTTTCACTGTGACATTTCCTAAAGATCACGTTACTCAAACCCTTCTACCATCAATCACTACCAAAATTAGCTGTTAGAAATGCCCAAAAAGGAATTTATATCTTCTCTGGGAGATGTATCTGTGAAGTTGTGTTCATCAGGCTCTGGTGTTTTTAGGACTCCTTTCCTGGGTTCTGCCTGAGCTGTGTTTCTCTACTTCCAGATTGAAATTTCCTTGTTTGTGGTCCAATGGGGTCTTCCGTAATTCCAAATATCCATAAAACTATCCAGGAACAATAAATGTAAATTCACAGGAGTTATTTTCTTTGGGTGGAAATAGTTCTTTCTACAGGAAAAGGTATTGTTGTATGTAGCTAGTCTTGGTTTGCTCCTGGCATGAATAGAGACAGTAACAAACAGCAAATTAACCTTAGAATCATGGAATATTCCAAGTTGGAAGGGACCCACAATGATCACCTTGTCTGACTCTTCAGGGAATGGCCCACATGGGCATCAAACTCTCCTTCACTACAGTTGGACCAAGATGAATTTTAAGGTCCCTTCCAGCCCAAATCATTCTGTGATTCTGTGAAACAAGCTCAGAGCTCTTTCTGATCACCGAAACCAACTATTGAAACAGTCCTAAACTCTTTTTGTCAGCCAGTTCCAAACACAGCATTACAGAATGCCAGAGCGGGCCAGGCTGGAAGGGCCCTGAGTGTCCCATGCAGTGCCACCTCCCAGCTCCAGCAGGGCCATCCCAGAGCACAGGGCACAGCAGAGTGTCCACAGGGCTCTGGAACATCCCCAGGGAGGAGCCTGCACAGCCTCTCTGGGCTCTGCTCAGGGCTGGGCACTGCCCAGGGCACAAGCTGTGCCCCTGGCCAGGGGAATTGCTGGGCTCAGGCCCTGCCCGTGGCTCTGGGGCCATTGCTGGGCCTGGAGCAGAGCCTGGGCCTGCCCTGCCCTCCCTGCACACAGGGACAGACACGGGGACACACAGGGACACACAGGGACAGAGATGGGGACACACAGGGACAGAGATGGGGACAGACATGGGGACACAGAGGGACAGACATGGGGGCACAGAGGGACAGACATGGGGACACACAGGGACAGAGATGGGGACAGACATGGGGACACACAGGGACACAGGGATCACCCAGGGACACCCAGGGACAGCCAGGGCTGAGGGCCCCTCTCACTGGGGCTCCTCTCCAGGCTGAGCAGCCCCAGCTCCCTCAGCCTTTCCTGGGCACGGAGATGCTCCAGGCCCTTCCTCAGCTCCAGGAGCTCCTGTCCCTGGGGTCCCTCCACAACGACAAGAGTCCCTTGGTAATCATCATGAGCCAGGTTTGTTTAACCCTTCAGACTGAATTTTTCACCATGACACCCAACCACAACTACTTTGCTAAATAGCTAGAACAGCCCAGAAACAGAGCTCTGTGTATCTGCAATGAATTGGAAATCTGTCTGCTGAAATTCTGGAAGGTGTGAAAATAAATGTAAATAAATAAAGCCCATGCTCTGTGCAAAACCCATGCTTTGTGTAAAATTTAAAACCCTAAAATCTTGCATGAACATGAAGGGAGGTAGAAGTGAGAATGCTTTCACCTCACCTCTTTTCCCATGTTTTCCTTTGCCACATGCTGGATGCGGAGCCTAAGACCTGAACTACACAGGTATTAAACACAGAAAGCCTGCAGGGATCTTTTCCTTTTCTCTGCCAATTACCTGCCTTCAACAGGGATAAATATTTCAACAGGGATAACATTTTTAGGGCTCTCCACTGAATAAACTGGGGAAATCAATCTGTATTTTGAGGAATATTTATTAGTCTTGTTTAATAGAGGTTAAGATTATTTTTGTTCTCTTTGGCTGAGCTAAAGAGCAGAATAATACTGATAATATCTGCAGATAGACTATGCATGCAGTGCTTCAAACAACACTCCCTTTTTTAGAGATTAAGGAAGTGATTGGATTCCACCCAGACTAATTAATGGTAATCTACAAAATCATTCAAAGGCTTTAGTCTGGCTTGAAAAAGTGCTGGCTCTAATTCCTCTTAAACTCTTTCAAACCTCAAAGCCAACAGAAGTTGAAAACCTGAGGAATGATGGTCTTGCTAAAACCAAACCAAACAAAGTTCCCAAACACTCTCTACTTGCTTTAATCTGTACTTTTCTAGATGGAGCATGATGAGCTGGTGATTAAGAGGAGAGCCAAGTTAGCAAGAGTAGCTTCAACCAGATAGAATAAAAAATGAAATGAAATGAAATATAAATAAGCTACCTTGTGTTCGAAATGCTAAAATACAAGAAAGGAAAATAAGATATTAGGAATGTATTATTTGTTCAGGTTTCTGGAATACAGGGTTTCAAGTCAGTGAAAGCCCACACAAAACTCTAAAATATCTGTGCCTGTTATATAATTATGTAGTTGTAGGATTACAAACATGTGCAGAAAAATATATTCACGGAGACATAGAGGCTTAACTGTTTTAGTTTTATCTCTCTGGAAACATGCTTCAGATGAAATTTCCCTCATCTAAGTAAACCAGCAAGTTCAGAGCACTCAGTTCCTGTAGTTTATATTTTATTGGGCCAGATTTGGTATCACAGGCAGGAGCAGAACTCTGAGGATGTTGCACCTGTGATCATGAGAAACCTAAAGTGTAGCAGATGGAAGGTAATCCATGAAAAGTGGCTTTTTGAGGAAATGGGGTGATCCCAGGAGTGGCATTGGGCAGAAAAACAGCAGGACCTGCCTGACATGTGGCTCTTCCTGGGACTCCACATTCTGAAATTCCTGTAATTCAATATTCTGACCTGGCTTCTGACTTAGAGACGAGGGAAAAAAAAAAACAAAAAACCCAAAACCAAACAAACAAACAACAAAAAAAAACACACCAAAAAAACCCACAATCCTCTGGCACAGATTTGGAAAGAAGGCAGGCAATATTTTGGGGAAATTAAAATTTTCCTGTAGTTGGTTCCCCTCTAATTGTGTTATAATTGCTCTGGGCCAACTTTAAAAAAGAGGCTGTCCCAGAGGGAGGAGGCATTGGAGAGAGAGAGAGGGATAATGGAGAAAATGTATCAGAGCTGTGTAAATGAATGTTCCTGAAAATTAATAAAGGAAGTAGAGGAGGATGGATGTCAGGGTCTCAAAAATGCTGCAATGGAAAAATACAATAAAAAGGGAATTATTATCTTGGGAGTGACTAAAAACAATATAAGATTCTTTAAATATATAAAGGGAAAGAGATAAAGGGCTGAAAAGTGAAATAATTAGCCCACCAAGGGATTAGGGAGAAACTTAATATGAAGTGAACGGGATAAAATGGGAAAATTAAATGAGTTTTGCACTTCTTAGTATTCATGAGGGAAATCTGAGCTGAAAGAGGATAAATAAAGGAACCCTGTTTTACCCAACTGCTGAATGGTGCAAGGTAAAGGATGTCACTTGGACAAGTTAGAAGTCACTAAAACCAGGTACAGCTTGAAGGAAAGAGGTTATCCCTTCAATAACTGAGAGGAGCAAAGAGGGAATAAGTAAGAGACTGTGGAGGTTCTTTAGAGAGAAGAAATAGAGACATCATACAGGAAGGACTTATCCAGATCCACAGTTCCAGTTGTGATGGTGCACAATGGAGACCTGCAAAGTGAAAAAGTTAAATGCACTTATTTTATCAGTATGTGATTGCCTTTAAGGAATGAATTACTTAAAATCTTGTTTACCAAATATACTCCCCACAACAGCATTATTATTGGAAAATTACCTATATTTACCTACTAGGAAAAAGCAGTAGAAGAAAATTAGAAGGAAATTAAAGGCAAGAAATTTTTCTTAACATAAATCTGAACATCAAAAGTTATAACAACACATTCAGACTTTTGCAGCAGTTTTGGTCCTAATTAGATGCAATGATTACACTGCATACAAAAGAAATAATCTCCAAATTATCCTCTTTTGTACTTTGAGTGTTACAGTCTAAAGTAATTGTTATGTATTATTGATAAATTACAGAATTATTAAAAGAATAACAGTACATCATTCCTGGACAAAATTCCTTATAAACAGAATGAAATTAGTATTCTGTCAAAAGAAAACTAAAAATAAAGGGGTAACACTTCTCCAGTCACCCCACAGGTTGTACTGGTACCAGTCAAGAACCTCAACCAATTAGAGGTAATTAATCTTCAGAAAATGATCTATAATAAAATGATAGGAGTTATTTACTCTTTCAATGCCAATAAGGTCAAAAACATGCCTTCCCCTTTAATGACTAAATTCAAAATATTTATTCAGATGGACATATTTATTCAAGTGGTCACAATTAAATAATTTATCACACAGTTGCTGCAAATTCAGTGCTAAAATTGATTGTGTAAATTTTAACCCATAAACACGAGGAGCTGCCTGTGTAAATCCAGACCATTCCAGTGCTTTGAGAGAATAGTCTCTATACAAAAACATCAGTGCTTTTAAAAATCAAAGGTTCTTACTCCATTTATTCAGTACAGAGTGCTATGTTCAACTACTTTAGATTTGAAACTGGGAATAATTAAACTCTCCAAAACTGGTTTTGGGTTCTGGGAGATGTACAGAGAGACTGCTGGAGAACAGGAGGGAAGTTAATTCATAATCACAGAATCCCAGAGTGGTTTGGGTTGGAAGGGACCTGCAGTTTCATCCAGTCCCCTGCCATGGGCAGGGACAACTTCCACAATCCCAGGGTGCTCCAAGCTCTGTCCACCCTGGCCTTGGACACTTCCAGGGATCCAGGGGCAGCCACAGCTTCTCTGATATTGTGGCAGAAATTATATTATTATCATTACTTATGAGCAAACTTAGCAGACATATAACAAAAGATATATAAATATATAAATATGTGCATTCTTCTGGTTACAACATAAATGGACCCTAGCAGCAGCACCCAGAAATGGTTCACCTTTCAGCACCTGAAATTAGATCCCAGTCTCCTTAGTTCATAAAAATTGAATTTCAACTATGAAGTGGAAATTGTATTTTTTTTTTTAAATAATCCTTTTCCATCAGTTTGGTTGCTACCTGTCTCCATTACACTTGAGGAATCACATGGAGATGGCATCTGCTTCCTCAAGAAGTGACATCTCCAATTGTTCATTTGCTGTGTCTCATTTAATGACAAAAAATGTACCTTCAGAAAACCCCACCTGCAAACAAAGCTTTTCTTCCTTTTCTTCTTTCCTTTACTTCAGTATGGGTTTGTCTTGAAGAGAAGGGAGGTCTGAGCACTTTCCCTTGGGAATGGCTTTCAAGGAGAGGCTGAAGTTACACAACCTCCTGCCCTGCCACCCACTGCCCTCCTAGAACTGGGATCCTAACCCCCAAAAGTGCAGAGCCTTGTTTTACTCAGTTCTTTTTGGAGTACCTGTTATTTGTCTTATTGCTGAAGTATTTGGGTAATTCAACCGTGCAAGTCTCTGTTTCGGCGAGCACAAATTAATGACCTTTGCTCCAAATATTTTATGAATACTTTCAGTCAATTAATTTTTATTATTTCCATACCTGTGGACATTATGGACTGGTTCTCAGGTAATTAATTTTAATGGCACCGTGCATAAATGGCAAGTCCACTTTCCAAAAGGGGGAATTTGCCCCTTTTTTTTCAGATTTCACTGCAGGAACAGAAAAGATGCTCTCATGCTTCAGAAGCACAGGCTGCCAGATTATTAGGAATAATATAGCCAATGGATTTCCTGGCTACACCTGAGGGGGTCACCCACGTTTTTGGGGGAGTAGTCACAAATGAGAAGCAAAAAGTTGTGTCTAACCTGTATTTTTATTTCTCCTGCACACACACACACAGACACACACACACACGTGTGTGTGCACACAGAATTTCAGGAGGAGTTCATGGAAGAATGAACTCTACTGTTTCTTATCATGAAAATTGAAATTATTCCCTTTATTAAAAAGATTAACTGAAGTTTCTTATGAGTTGAAGGGGCTGGATTGCTGATTAAAAAAAAAAAGGCTAAACAGGACATATTTAGCTGTCAGAAGGTGCTGCCAGCCTGACAGACCTCCCTCAGAGGAGGGTGTGTGAAAGCTGGGTGCTGCAACACCAAAATTCTCTGAGGGAGTCTGAGATTAGTGTTAACTTGGGGTTGGATGGAATTTATAAATAATCTTGTGAAATGTTCCGAATTAAGGCCTTCTCACTTTTATTTTTCCTTTCTTACATCACCTTTTCACTAATCTTAACTCTGTTTCCATGTGCCAGCTACCTCTCAGGGTTTGAGGTTCTGTCCATGTGCTGTGTGTGACAAGTGCCATCCCTGTCAGACAGCTCTGCCTTTCTACAGAATTACTGCAGTCATGGAGAATCCCACTTTTACAGAGAATTGAAATGTTTAATTTAATGCCCTGACTTCTGTCCCTCTTCAAAGTGCTGCAGCAGTTTCATCCAGCTCCTCCGAGCAACAGGGAAAAAACTTTTCTTGAAATGGGCCCTAAGTAGGTAGGAAATGTGAATTTTCCCCTTTGCCAGGAAGAACCACAGAATGGCTGAGGTTGGAAAAGACTTCTGAGGTCACAGAGTCAAACCTTCAGCTGAACCCCAGACTTTCCAACTAAACCATATCACCAAGTGTCAAATCCACTCATTTCTTGAACACCTCTAGGGGTGAGGACTTCACCACTGTCCTGGGCAGCTGTGTCAGTGCCTGACCACCCTTCCACTGAAATTTTCCCAATATCCACCCTGAGCCTCCCCTGGCCCAGCCTGAGGCCATTCCCTCTCCTCCTGTCCCTGGTCCCTGGGAGCAGAGCCCGACCCCCCTGGCTGTCCCCTCCTGTCAGGGAGTTGTGCAGAGCCACAAGGTCCCCCCTGAGCCTCCTCTTCTCCAGGCTGAGCCCCTTTCCCAGCTCCCTTTAGCTGCTTCTCATGGGAATTTTTCCGTGCAAAGCACTCAGTAAGCAGGGAGCCTTTGGAGAGTGCTGATTTCCGTAGTCTGATTTTGCAGTGCCTGAGGAATGTGGAATGCCTACACTAAGCCCCAAACCATTAAGCCTGGCTTAGGTACAGTATTTCTCCCTGAGTATTCCTTCCCAACCCCTGTTAGTTAGAGGCTGCTTGTGCACTGAAGGTTGAACCTTTATTTTCCCTTCCAAGACATTTTCTCTTCCAAGAGGAAATGAATCTTTGTTTAGTCTTTGCTATGACGACTCATGGATCACTGTAATTATCCAATTGATTTTTAAATCCTGCAAAGCTCTTGGCCTTGCTGATCTCTGGCAGTTTTGAAAGGAGCACTGAGTTATAATAAGCAGTGTCTTTACTTTTTTATGTAACATTTCCCAAGAATTCCACAGCCAGTGCCGATTTCCCTCTCTGCTCTGTCCTTGAGAACAAGGTTAAGTAGATAACCCGCCGGTTTTAAGCACTTTTAGGAGTTTCCTGGGGGAAATGAACACCTGCTGCTGCCAAATTTATCTCCTTGGATGTCCTGTGAAGCTGTTCCATGTTGTCATGTTCGAGCCGTCACACAGGATTTAAGAAGCTGTGCTGGTGCGCGTGCATTAATCCAGGCTTCTGATGGTCTTTCTTTCTCTTTTGCCACCTTTATCAACAGAAATGCTGTGAATGCTCTGCCTCTGCACAATCCTTCCTGCTTATCAGGCTTGAGATTATTCACTGTACAGTATTTTCTAATCTATTAGAAAATCTACTGACATTGTTTCCCTGCATGAATTTTAAATTCTGCCAAGAGAACGTCCACCTGTTCTGTTAAATGCCACAAACTTTATTATAACTAAACTGTAAAACACTCTATGTGCCTCCACGAAACTTTCTTGCTACCAATGAGGGTGCATTTTGTTCTTTTATATAGAAAAAACATCAAGAAGATCCATACTGCCAGCAAAGATTAGGCTGTGAAAAAGAACAATTTATTTCTTATTTTGAAAGAACTCTGATATTTTCTTTTCTCCTGGGATGAATTTTTATTGCTGGGATTTCAACACCATCTAAACTACTTTCTGTATTTGTTTATTGTTATGCTTCAGTTCTACAAAAATGCACAGAAATTAAAATATGAGAATAATCAATAATGGCTAATTAGGGTCAGATTCAGTCACTTCAGTGATCTGTACAGGACCATGGCAGTGTTGATCTGCTGCCTTTCTTCTATATTAATTCTAATTTTATAATTATGAGTAGAAACCTCCATTATATTAGTTTGTAATGTTTACTGGAAGTTCTGTGGCCAAACACATGGCAAAATCAGGGATGAGCCCCACGACCTGCATTTAACCTAAAAAAAATAATATTTTGTACAGAAATCCCTTTCAATTTTCTGTATCTTTTTTACACAGTCATCATTTTAATAATTGAAACTTTGGGGCTCATGCAGCTGCCTGAGTTAATTTAATTTATGCATGCAAATATGCAAAGGAAGAGTTCCTGAAGGCCAACATTTGTCTGATGAAGCTTATCTTCCTTTCTTCCCTCTGCAGTAATGGAGAGAGGATTAATCAGGCTCATCACTCTCTTGATTGCTGGAACTTAGTTTCTTTTCTGGGTTAATCTCTGCACTGACCAGAGCCAAACCCTTGGAAGAGAAGGTTATTTAAAGGTATATTTAAAGGTACTCAATATCCCATATAATGTATGAATTAAAGTCTTTTTTCCCCCATGTTCCCGCATTAAGTCCAAGGCCACTAACAGGGATATTTAATTTTTGGCAACATGTGTGCTCATCTACAAGCATGTAGTTTGAAATTCCTATTCCAGGTTATGTGGCAGCAGTGAGTTAAAGGAGGGGAGGGATGGAGGTTAAAACAGCTGCAATCTGGAACACCAGATTCCAATGAAAATAAAACAGCAGTTGACAACACATAACTCTTGTTTGATGCCAAAACACGTGAGTGTGGCTTCTCCTCCCTCTGATAAAAATCCTTCAGACTTCCCTTCATAGGAATTTCAGAATTCCAGAATGGTTTGGGTTGGAAGGGACATTAAAGCCCATCAGGATGGGATGTCAGGAAGGAATTCCTTGCTGTGAGAGTGGTGGGGCGCTGGCAGAGGGTGCCCAGAGGAGCTGTGCCTTTAATGTCATTAAATGTCAAATATGGGTCTGGTTTCACTCCAGCCAAGCTGGCACTGTTGGTCACCCTGTTATAACAAAATATTTCTGACAGTCTCCACTAAACCTTTTGTGTCCTGACTCCATGGGGCCTGAGGGAAGCAAGAGGTCAGACCTGTTGGTCTTGGAGGTCTTTTCTAATCTAAATGATTCCATGATTGTAAAAGAATGATTGTTTATTATTATTGATATTTATTTGGACTTTCCTAGCCCTTCATTCATTTGTAGGGCAGCAAAAGCTGTGCATTTCAAACTCTGCTGCTCTCTAACAATGCAGGAAATATAATAAGCTTTGCTTCAGGTCATCTGTCCTCTGTTAGAGAGCCATGATTACAGGTTTTAATCTAAAATATTGCACTAACAGGCCACCTTTTGAAAGCCATGTCAGGCATCCAGAACAGCCCTTCTGTGCCCCTTGTTTAGCACTGTGCCTGAGGAATATGGAGCCCATCATTTTCTCCCTGGCTCCCAGGGATGGAGGTCACCCACTCCCTGACTCTGTGAATGAGGCTGTGCATCCCCAGCCACCAGGGCAGGAATGGACATCAGACCACTCATCCCCAGAGATGGGAGGAGACAGGGCCCAGTGTCTGTTGGAGAAATCCCTCAATTTCCTTGACTGAGTATCTTTGCCATGAGTATTTTAAATTGTCCTTAATTTAGTTTTTCCCTTTATTGATTATCTGACTTCCCAATTAATGCATCCACTGAGAAGCTCCTATGTTTAGTTTTCAATCTCTTTTCACACGAGACCACAGAACACATATTTCAATTATAATAGACTAGCTAAGTAATTAAGGAATAATAAATGAATAAAAATTCCATCATAGTGGTCTATTTAAAATGTCTAATTAAAACTACAACGCACATCTAGAATCAGGGAACCACTAAGGTTGGAAAAGGCCTCCAAGATCATTGAGTCCCACCATTAACCCAGCACTAAACCATGTTCACAAGTGCCACATCCACATTTTTTAACATTTCCAGGGATGGTGACTCCACCACTTTCCCTGGGCAGCTCTTCCCCATGTCTCATCAGCCTTTCCCAGACAAGCAATCAGAAATACACACATCAAGCATTTGCCAGCACTACATTTTTAGCTCCTTCAGGAAATTTGGGGTGAAAAGGGAATGCTGAGTTATTGTTAACCAGTGCAAACTCCCCAGTTGGCTGAGAAAACTCACAGTTAGTGGTGTCCGTTCCTCCAGAGTTCTAAGACTAGGAAAAGCAACCCCTAAATTGTGGCACAGTTTTTATTTGCCCTGGGAGCCAGAGAGACATCTCTGTGTCAGCAAAACACAAGGCCTTGGAGACTACCAAATAGCCAAGATTTCCAATTACTTCAATGTTCAGAAGGCACATTTTTCCAAAAGGACCCACAAAGGGAAAATTATTTCTCCAATAAATGTTTATTAGGTGAAGAGTATAAAATAAATCCTGCCTTAGCAGCATAGGCTGAAAGTCTCAAATAAGAAGATAAAAAACTCATCCTCTTCCCCTTTCCTAAGCCCTTCCTGAGTTGCATCCCTGCAATTAGAATGATAGTGATAATGAGAATGCTTAAACGGAAAGATCTTAATCAGAATTATTTAACACATAGTACAGGCAGCTATAACTAATTTATTGGAGCACTATTTATTGAAGCAATGATATCAAAGCTAGAAAAACAGTCATTAAGTAGGGATTGATGTCACTCACCCATCCCAGTGACTGAATCTCTTTCCTCACCCTCAAGAAGTGATCCTGGGGGTGTCCCCACTCCAGGGAGGAATCTCCACAGACTCCCAGAAGGGGGATGTTAGAAGATCCTCCTATTGAAAAGTGGGGCTGGGCTTTTATGACTTAAAGTGACCGATGTCAGATGTCCCCAGGCTGGGTTAGATCAGCTGTCAGCACTGTCACCTGCTGGTTCCTCTGTCAGGATCTCAGGAATGTTTCTCCTCAAGGTGTTTAACTTTGGGATGAGTCAGATTGGTCTCAGCATCCTTCAACCCCAAAGTGATCCCCATCTCCATCCCACTGATCCCTTGGCAAAAATTGTCTGAGCTGTGTTTCCTCCATTTAGGTAGAGTTCACAAGAGGAAATCTCTGTAAGATAAACTCAATATTTTAAGGAGAGAATCCTCCTGGAAGTGCAGTCACAGGCAGTCATTCACCAATACTCTCCTGCCATGGTAAAGATCTATAAAAGCTGGAGCAAATGTTGATTTACAGACTAAAAAATCTCCCACCTAGGGGCCTTTGTCTTTCCATTTCAAAAAATGGAAAAGTGGGAATTGTGGATGTTCTTACACTGATTTTTTAACTTCAGAGTCACTCCTGATTTTTTTTGTTTGTTTCCTTTCCTGGGAATTTTTGTACATGCAGCAATTTTTCAAATGGAAGGTGGAGGGAGAGCCTTGATCAGATCCTTCTTCGAAAGACTTTTCACAGCAATTCATCTGTCATGTGTGGAAGACAGGTGAGAGAGGAAATTGCTTATATTTTATGAAAGGTTTCTTATTTTAAAGGAGAAAAAGGCAGTTATGTCACCTCCAGTGCAGACAATTATCTTTCATGGAGACTGGGCAGCAATTTTTCAACCTTTCCCATCATGTGTGTCCCTAAAATGTTCCCAGAGACTCCAGCTGGGTCAAATTAAGCACACTAACCTTCACAAAAATTTGAAGCTCACATGTCAATAGCCTTTTGTGTCCTTTGACTCCAAACTTTTTCCATTGGTAGGCTGTAATCTGAAGCTTGCATGGCTGCATAGCAATTATATTATCTGGTTGAATTTCCTGGCCACACTGGAATGAGGTAATTTGCACTTGAGTGGGGATATCCCCACCAACTGCACAGGTAATTCCATCCACAGTCTCAGCAGAAGGGCTGAAGAGACAAAAAGACTGTGCCAAGAGCAGTTTTCCATGTCTGGAGATGACCACAGTGGTGCTGCAGGCAGGAGTTATCCATATCACCAATATCTGCTCCATACCTTTTCTATTCCATAGCTGGAAATTCATTTTACATTTCCTTTCATACACCTCCCACCTGGTATCAGAAAAATGCACTTGGATGGTGCCTCCCCATTTAATGCTTTGATGTTTGTTTAGCAGCTTGAAAGAGTAAGGAAAAACAGAAAAACAAAAGACCCTTTAAATCTTTAGAAATCCCTAAGTTTGGGGCTTTTTTCCTTTGCTACAAAGAAGAACATTTATAATGTAACAGTTAAAAAATGCCTTTAAAGCTTTATGCTTTTGCCTAAGTTGAATAAAACAAAGCCACTGAATATCTTTAAAAGGCTGTAAAGAAGGAAGCAGTCTTGTGTCACTCCATGATAAACTATTTATTTAAATGTTTAAAAGGAAATAGCCTGAAACCCACAGAAGCACTTCACTGTGAAACAAAGGGAGCTGAATGTTTAGAATTAGTCTCAAATTGTGAGCAAATTCCCCAGGAGCTCAGGTTGGTCCACACTTCATGTGAAACCAAGGGTCTTCTGCAGGGACAGGTGTGGGTTTTTTTACTTTAGTTGAACGGTTTATTGTGGGTTTGCCCTTAAACCATCTATGCAGGAGTATGACTGCAGGAAATACAACCCCAAAATGGGTAATTGGAAGAAAATGCAGATGTTTTATTCAGTTGCAAATGCTGGCCCTGCTGCCTGGAGGAGCCACTGACAGGATTTCATTCTTTTGCAACTACAAGAGCAGTCACTGACAGAGGTCAGGAAATAAAGGAGGGACCGTGCACAAAATGTATTCCAGTGTCAATTCCAACATTTCGCCTCCTCAAGCTGGAATTTGCATGACAATGGAGAGCAAGAAACCTTTCAGCAGCAGAGAAATAAGTGCTCCCTCCAAAACCCCTACCTGCCCACACACAGATTTTGCTGTGCTTGATGAGACACATTTCTCCAGTCTGATCCCACTTTATGGCTCATTATGGCTCCCTGTAACCTGCTCATATCTTCTTTTGGGGCTGGAAAACATAGCAGGACATCTTTAATATCAGGATGGGTTGAGCTGGAAGGGATCTTAGTGGTCACCTCACCCCTCCCCTGCTATGGGCAGGGACTCCTTCCACTATCCCAAGTTGCTCCAAGCCCCATCCAACCAGGCCTTGAAAAATTCCAGGGATGATCTTGGAGGTCTTTTCCAGTCTCAGTGATTCTATGGGTCTGATTTGTTCAAAACTGCTGATGGATTAACTTTTAGCCAGCAGATTCCCTGACGGATCAAATCCCACCAGTCCTGTGCAGCTGGCACAAAGCCACTTGAGGGCACAGACCTGACACAAACTCTCTGTTGGATGACATGGCTCATTTAACACAAAAGCACTTTGATCCTGATCCATATTTGTACTCAGGGTGACTTGGAAGCACAACAGATTCCATATTAATCACGGAACTCCAGCTTGTCTTCCTGCATTAAAAAAACCCACCAAAACACCCAACAAAGGGACTAAATAACATCCTCTCATGTCCTACAAGGCAAATGACATGCCGCCTCTACCTGGTGCTGGCAGGCAGCTCCTGGGACATCTCAGGAGCACATTCCCAAACAAGAGCAGCTGGGCTGGGCTCGTTGGGATCCCACTCCTAAACAACAGCAGACATGTGGGGCTGCCCAATGATGAGTTGCCCCGGTCGCAGGATGTGATTGATGCCCACTCAGCTTGGTGGAAGCAACTTATTCACTAATTAGTTCCTCCTTTCAGCACATTTAGCCGAGACTGGTGGGACTAGCTGCTCGGGAATAAGTTTCAGTGGATTGTCTACTATTATTCATCACTCAGCATGGATGGAAGGAGCTTTCCTTTCTGGAAGTGTCCTCCCACCTAAGCCTGAATGCTGGCTCTTCTTTAATTTCTCTTTGCTGAGACACTCACAATTAACATATTGTTATTTGTGGTTTCCGTGTGTTATTTATTAAATCAGAGAGAAACCCGACTCTCCACAAGCATGGCAGGGGAGACTTATTTTGCCAAGGGTTGGATGGAGTCTTAGCATGGTTTGGGTTGGAAGGCACCTTAAAATTAATTTCATTTCATCCCATGCCATGGGCAGGGAAACCTTCCACTATTCCAGGTTGCTCCAAACCCTGTCCAACCTGGCCTTGGACACTTCCAGGGATGGGGCAGCCACAATCTTCCCTGGCAAAGCAAAAGTAAACACAGCCAGTGCCCACCAGAAAGTGGAAAAGGAAGAGTCATTTGTCTCTGCCACATCCCAGTCTCCAGACTGGAAGGATCAGATCAGACTGACACAGTCATCTGTCATGTGAATGCACCCGTGCTGAAAAAAATAACCTCAGCTGATGATAATGAGACAGAAAATCAGAAGGATTAGCACAGGTGGGCTGCTCCAGGAGTGCAAGGTGAGCAGAGTTGGTTCAAAGCCAAAAAATTGCAGGAGTGTTTTTGATAAAAGACCAGTTGTGGCACAAAGTTGGAATGAGACAGCGGAACAGATGAGGAGACAGAAGTTTCCTGCACAGAATAGGAGACTGTGAGCACACCCTGATGGGACAGGTACAGGGGACTCCCCTGTGCAAGGTACATGGACAGACAAAATTGTACATTACAAACAACAAACCAAAACTAGAATTTTTCAATTCTCTCATTTCAAAAAACATGCCTGGTTCTTCATTATTAAATTCTATCTAATTGCTTAATTACCTCTTAATTGTCAGAAGGTATGCCTTGGTTGGCAATCAGAATTAAACATGGGTTTGGCACTTTTAGAGTGCAAGGTTGTATATGAGGTATCAATAAGCCCCTAAAAGAAATCTAAATAATAATAATTATGTCTTTCTTAAAAGAGAACAACTGAACACATTTTTTCTTGTTTTGCTGGTTTTATTATCGGAGTATTTTGACTCTTATTTTCCAAGCAGCATGAATACAAAATTAACATCTGCTTTCAGAGCTGCCTTAGGTTTATTGAAAATGCTCATTTATTAAAATCTGGTGACAAGTGGTGATGACTAAATTAATAGGCAACTTGGCAAGTGGAATATTTGATAAACTGCTTGGAGAAGTGTGAAATATCTTTCTCCAGCTGTGGAGAAAACTTTACCTCAATACATATCTGAATAAAAAAATGTGATTAAATATAAGAATACCTAAAGCTTCTGGGGTAATGATTGAACACAGGAATTTTCTGAGGTACCAATGGCTTCATATATGCTGTCATTAGTAAAAAATGGTATATAAAATAAAAATACTGGACCAATAATAACAACCCTTAAAAAATTGTGAAGCATGAGTGATTTTGACAATAAAGTAACTGTTTAGCTTAAAAAATTTAGAAGGAAATAGTTGTAAAACATAACAGTTTCCTACCTTTCCTGTCAAACATAATAACCCAATAGGATACTAATTATTCTGAAATAGTTGTAAATAAAATTGCTAGAATCTTATTTAGTAGAACTAGATTGTCTTTGCAGAGGTCAGTTTATTTCCCCAGGTAAAGTTCCTGATGTTTTTAAGTGGGAGATCATTCCTTCACCTTTGAAATAATGAAAGGTTAAAAGTCAAAACTAAAACCAGGTATGACTGAAGCATAAAAATCTGTGTTAAATGTTCATGTGGGGAAATTAGTTTGTTTGGTATTAGGATGTGATATTAATCACGGGACAGGATTTGATGCTCTCAGGAAAAACTTCTTCAGGGAAAAGCTGATCAGGCACTGACACAGGCAGTGGTGGGGTCCCCATCCCTGGTAGTGTCCAAAAAAATGACTGGATGTGGAATTCCATGATTTGGTTTAGTGACGTGGTGGGATTCAGGGGAAGGTTGGACTTGATGGTCTTGGAGGTCTTTTCCAACCTTAATGATTCCATGATTCTATGGAAGGGTTGTATTAGAGTTTATACTGAACTTCCTAAAGAAACCCAACCAAATAAACAAAAAAACCCAACCACCACCCCACCTTCACATAAGAAAAAAAAAAAAGAAAAAAAAAAGAAACCAAGAAAAAGAGACATGAAATTTGCATTTGAATTCTCTGGCAGAATCTATTGGATTTCAGAGAGGACTTTGCCCAGGTCAGGGAAGAGGCTGATTTCTGCCCTTGATCTCAGCTGAAAGTCAGGGACTGAGGAATCTGCCCAGGGAAGGTAGAAAATCCTCCACAGAATGTCACAAACCATGTCTTCCAAAGGGTCCATTCCAGAAAATACTGAAAACTTCCAAAAAACTAAACACAAAAAAATTATTGCTTTCATTTTGACAAGACCAAAAACCACTTTTCAAAATGACATTTTTGGCTACGCAGTTTCATTTTGTCTACTCTGCTCAAGACATCACAGCTCTCCTTTCCTTCCCACACTTCTGATGAGGATACACCCCAGCTGGAACTCTGGTAGGTGGAAAAGGGAATAGGAACAAGCCCAACATGGCAAAAGTGAACAGAGGAATTAAATCACTATAGTTCTCCAACAGAATAGGTTTGGAATTGTGAGAACTTACATATTTTTGAAGGTGGGGATGAAATCCTGGCACAAGGTGCCCAGAGAAGCTGTGGCTGCCCCTGGATCCCTGGAAGTGTCCAAGGTCAGGCTGGGTGGGGTTTGAAGCGACCTGGGCTAGTGGAAGGTGCCCCTGCCCATGGCAGGGGTGGCACTGGATGGGCTTTAACGTCCCTTCCAACCCAAACCATTCCATGATTCTGTGATTCTGTGATTTTTACAGCATGTTCAGATATCAATTCCCTACCAGTACTTTAACAGCTGTAAATCCAGTATTTCCCAAGGCTCACAACAGCTCCTGGGGTTTCCCATACTAATACCTTGAATCTGCAGCAGAAAATGAACCTTTTGGGTGGTGAAGAAAAAGATTAGAGCCCGTCCCAGTTTTGGGCAGACATGCATATCATTTACCCCATTTTTCTGTGTTACTCTATAGAAGTTTACGACCCTCCAAGTTTTATTTTTTTTCAGAGCCCCAATTAAAGGGCTGGGATATTCTGCTGGTTTGATCCAGAAAATAAACAGTCTCTGCTGCTGACAGCCAGCAAATGATCCACCAGATGCTTGGATCTGCAGCTCCAGAGCCCAGCCACGGGCTTAACGTGAAGAATTAAAATCTCTTCCCTTCAGCAGCACTGAAATGCCTCATTAGTGCTCTAAAGGAAGAACTGAGGATGCAGCACTGCTATAAATAGGATTCTACATCTCTCACTAGCTCAAGTCATTAATAGCCTTGGTAAGGAAGGAATTTCCAGGCTGATGGATATGGAGTTTATGTCTACAGGACTTGGGCATGTGGGTTGTTTTTCAGTGTTCTCCCCACTCTTCATCTGGAGTCATGTACTTCTAAACTCCCTAAAAAAAGCCAAAAAAAAGTCACCTTTAAAAAGTTCATAAATTCCTGGCTTAAAAAAAAAACAAGACTCTTGAAGAGAACAAAATCACCAGTTCCCGTGGTTATATTTTGCTTCATTTACCTACACAACTCTTCTATTCTGGTGGTGTTTGTCCCCAAATGGCACAACTTTCCAGATTTCCCTTCCCAAACCTTAAGATAAAATTGCCTTGACAAACACTAAGCTCAGATTTCAGGAAGACTATTACCTTTCAGAAACAAAATCTTAATTCTCAGTGAAATTACCATCTTTGGGTCCCTAACAGAGTCATTTCTCCATTTCAGAGAGAACTCTGGTGGATCACAGAATAACCAGAGCTGGAAGGGACCCCCAAGGATCATCAGCTCCATGAAATGCTTGATTTTAATACTAGTGCTTCTACACTTCTTAATATCCTACATCAGGACACTCCTTTTCAAGGACAATTACAGCAATAAATTCTACTTGCTTATTTAATTGAGGGTAATAACTTTTAATATATCCTAGCTGAAAAGTAGCATTCTGAGTTTATTTGCCAGAGTGCTGTTTAAGTCCTCCCCAAATGTGTATTTTTATGCTTGACATGTACTTCTCAGCTACAAAATGGTGTAGCTGCTACAGCTTGGATCATTATATAAGATGATGTTGCCTATGCTCCAGAAAGACCTTGATTTTCCAAGTTTTCTTCTTCAAAGCTGTCTGAAAGGAATTAAAAATCTCAATGATGTGTTTAAAATCTTCTCACATCAAATTTTTCACTTGCATGTGAATTTGAATGGAATGTGGAATTAGAAAGTAAACAATATGTTTTTTATCTCCAAGCATCCAGCTCCAATTAAACATTGTAAATTGAACCTCTTGCACTCAAAGCTGATTCAGTCAGGAAGGAAATGGACACAGTTGTGGAAGTCTTAATTAAAGAGTTTTTATTATGCCACCACGATCCTTTTCTGTGGGAGGAATCATCTCACCTAAAGTGTAATTTGAACTTTTGTTGTTAATTATTATAATCTACAGATTTTTGGGATGTCACTTTATTTATGAAGTCTCGTATTAGGCAAAAGGTTAATGAAGATATGACCCACTGCAAGCTCCTTGGAAAAGTTCAGTTTAAGCACTTTAAAGGTGAGAATCTAATTTCCTATACCAACAGAAATATTGCAGGAATGTGTCCATCAGCTGTTCTATGGGCTGGGTGCCAATAAAAAATCAAATCCCAGGAGAAAAGGCTTCAATCAGCAGATGCACATGTCCTGTTCTGAATGACGATATTCCAATGGCTTTTCGTTTTCACTCACTCCCATTCAAATTTGTAGCATTAATATTAATTCTGGTGTTACCTAAAGTCAGGGGGAGTTTGGCCAGGCTAACAGTGGAGCTGAGATAATGAAGGACCTTGGGATTTGACGTGTGATTCCATGGATCAAACCCCTGAAAGGACAAATCCCCTACTCAGCTCTTCCTAAACTGGGATTAAGAGGTTTGGCCCATGTTAATGTCAAAGCCCAGGTTTGAGTCTGGAGAAATCCAGAAAGATGAAAGCAGGGACTGAAGTGTTTTCCACTGGACTTCAGTGAACCTGGGACAGGAAGATGTTGTAATTTTATTTTGTTTTATTTTATTTTATTTTATTTTATTTTATTTTATTTTATTTTATTTTATTTTATTTTATTTTATTTTATTTTATTTTATTTTATTTTATTTTATTTTATTTTATTTTATTTTATTTTATTCACATATTATATCTTTCCCAGAGTTAATAAAACACCTCTCTGTAGGAAAACTTAAGGCTCTTTATTCCCAAAGGCTTTTTTTCCTATTCCATCAACCTCATTACCATAGGAAGTCAGTGAATGTAAAAAAAAATTTCATGTGGGAGAAAGACAAAAATGGCTGAATTTTTTATGTTTATCAGCAAATATTGAAACCTATGTATCAGGGATTGTTATTACCAATTTATGTCACTGTAAATTTGTTGACTGAGAAGCATCTCCACCAGCTTTCAACAAGGTAGTGAGTAGACAGTGGGACATGGAGATTTTCTGATTTATTTTTCTTTCTTATTCAAGTATTCCATTCATGATTTGCATCACAATTTCCAAGGCCGTCAGAAGATAAAACAAACAAGAAAAGTCAGCTTCAAAAGCTGATAACCTGTATGCAATATAATCAAACCCCCTTTGCATCGAGGCCTTTTCAGAAAGCCTGAACTCCAAGAAGATTGCTTGAAAGGCAGGGAAGTACAACTCCAACTGCTGTGCAAGGCAGCTGAAGAGGAGCCTGCTGGAACAGTGACTGAGGGAAGCCAAACAACCCCATACAGCAGATTAAGGCAGTGTTAAATAAACCCCTCATGCTGGGCCTGCAAGGCTCTTCCTGGAAAATGCAGCTGAACTAAACCCACAGACAGATCTGGCTCAGTCTCTGCCAATAACCAGTGGTAGAGAGGTTGGAATGTCAGAACAAATTAAGAGGATAGTGATCCTTCCCTCTGATGGCTTCATTATTCCACATGCAATGTTTCACTCATTGTAGCTTTAGGACTTCCTGCATCAGTTCTGCTTTTCTGTCTTTTAATTCTGTCACTTTGTCCTGTTTCTCTTTCAGAATCCACAACTTCATTAAATCCTTCATGAATCCTGCCACTTCTTTTGCCTAATTTCCAAGCTTCTATTTTCTGGCTTCCTTTGAAGTCCCCTAGATCTGGTGAGAGGTGACCTGGAGAGCTGCTCCCAATGAGTCCTGGACCCCAGGAGCGATGGATCTGCTGGGACAGCCCTGGGAGGGACCCAGACAAGGTGACTGTCCCTTGGGAGCCCTGGTTTTGGAGCCTTGACTCCAGTGTGCCTCTGAGCTGTGTTGGATGGATGGGGCCATGATTCTCTGGTGGCCCCTGGGCCAGGATTTAGGCTGGGATTTGGGGTCCTGCTCCTGCCATCCCCTCCTGGAGCTCCTTGGGGACCCCATTCCACGTTCCTTCCAACCCAAACCGTCCTCTGGTTCTGTGAACACCTCTCTGTGTCCAGAGAACTCCCCAGGATGTCTTGGAGAAGAGATCAGAAATCCAGGCACAGCATTCCCGAGGAGTTGGGTTCCTCGTGGATTTTATAAGTAGACTAATGATGTTTTGATTCTCACTCCTCTACAAATTATTCTCAATATTTCAACTATTTTTTTCTGACAGTCGCTGAGCACTGAGCTGATACTTTTCTTTGAATTATCCAGTATAACCTAAGAACTCATTCCAGAGCACTGACAGTAAAATTTCAGTTCTTCATTTGTTCTAATCAAGTTAAACTCTTTCTCTCAATGTGTTTTATTTTACTTTTTCTTACAATGAATCTCACCTGCAGCTGAATGATCCTGTCATTCCCTCTCAGCAATTCCTGCTGCATTCTTTATCCCTGCTTTTTACTCCTCACTTATTTCATGTAATCTGTAAATTCTGTTGTGCTCAAGCAAATTGCCAAACGTCCCAATTGCATACACATGTATCAGAAATCTAACAGGTGAAATGAGAAGTTTGACTCAGGTTTCAGAGAGCAATTCTATATAGATACAGAATTTCCCCAAGAAAAGAGAAACTTTATTTAAAATTTCGACATAATGTAATTATCGGATGCTTAATAATAATTTATTCCTTCTGCAAGGAGAACAGCAATCTTTCATAGCAGCTTTATGAATTAACAAGCATTTAGGGGAGTGTAAAAAAATTGAATTTGAAAACAAGTTGTATTGACAGCTCCTAAAATAACAATTACTCATGGAGAACCATTTCCAATCAGTTTCTAATGGCACAATTCAGCTCGAGGTTTGGTGTATGCTGAAAGCTGCACTTCTCTGAGACAAATATATTTTATCCACTGATGGGGAACAGTTCTGATAGAAAAGTAATTCCAGCTTGCAGGTTGCAATATCTATAGAACTAGAGAAATGTGCTTGCTTAGAAAAGGACAAAGAAAACAAGTGCATGGCAGTATCAGCATAAATGTAGGTTTAAGGCTGCAATGACGATTATCTCAATTTTCACTGAAATTGTATTTATTTGTTTTATTAAATGGCAGTGGCTTGGATCTGACAGTATCTGGAGATGCAATCTAGTAATGGAAAATTAAAATGTGCAGTTTCAGCTACAGGGGTTTATCTTCAATAATGGAACCATCCAAGCAAAACTTGCCTTTATTGAGAGTTTCACCAGCAGATGGTCTCTGTCCGAAATGGAAACCCATTGAAGGAAGAACATTTTTTGCTGTTAGTCAGCACAAAAGTTTTCTGTTTTTTATGTCCCACCTTCAAGTCTCATTAAATTTCTGGAAGTTCTTTTTCCTATCCATTCACCACGAAAGACAAGGAATATCCAGCAGACATTTGCATTACTGCTTGACAGTATTTTATACCAATTTTTTCATGCTCTTTGCCTGACTATTAAGCAACAACACAGATTACACATAGATTAAAACAATCAGATTTAATTAGACTGCTGATTAAACCAAATATTTTCTTATGCTTAAATAAACAGGGCCATTAACATACAGCTTTCTGCTTGAAGGTGATGACTTGGTTTCAGTCACAGTTTGTTTGGAATAAAGTGTGATTGAAATTTTGGAAAGGACAATGATTTCCTGAGAAGGTGAGAGTAAAATTTCTCCTGTTACATGTATAAAATGCCAAGATATGAAGTCAATGTACCAAGGTTTAAAAGGCTGGAGAAACAAGCAGAATAATACTGAGAAATACTCATGTGATATTGGCATATTTTCCCCCTGAATTTTGGTTTTTTTTAAAAGTGTTATAATAAACAACATTCATGCTGTAAACAGATAAACTAGTGCAGGCTTGTCTTCTTAAGTCGTTCATAGTGAACATTGGAATAAACTCTGCTCCTGCTCCTATCCCATCCATATTAAATGAGAGTATAGGGGCACAGACAGACAACAATCACACCCACATACCCATGTTAAATTTCAGGTTATGCTCATTCCCAGAGGAACAGCACCAGGTCAAATAAAAATCTTTCATGTGCCATTTACTGGTGTTTTTCTCAGAGAAACAGCATTTATTTACATGAACGTAATTTACTGTAGATGGAAATTCAGTAGCAGCACTTGAGGCTAAACAGAGACGTGAAGCTGATAATAAAACTCGGAGTAAAATTCTGTAATTAAAGCTCCACTGAGAACATGAAACAAATCCATGCATCTCTCGTCACGTATATGATTACATATGTCCAGGGTTACCTTGTAGACATATGAGCCACCAGAATGAAATATCAGTGCTGCCTCGCTGAGTGAAGGAGAGAATTAAACCTTCATAGCTGGATTTGCCAGAGAAGCATTGAAATAAATCTCTTTAAAAGACATTTTAAGGACATAAACAAGTGTTGTATATACCCACAGCAAAATTAAATGTAAAAATGTATTGCCTCTGAGGCAGAACAAAATAGTTGCTTGCAGTGAACAATATTGCACAGTCGCAGCATGGGCTTGGAATTCTATTTCAGGGAAGAAGCTCTGAAAAAGAAAAACACATTAATAATAAGCTTCTGCCTGTGATAATGGAAGTTTTGAAATCCTTGATTTTAGTGCGCCATGTAAGTGAGGGAAATCTTTATGGGCCTTTTTTTCCCCCCTTTTCCTTTTTCTTCTTTTATTTCACTTTTAGTGCACAGCACCAAAAAAAAGATAGGATCTTGTTTCTTGGAAAATGTTTCTCTCTCCCTCTCTTCTGCTTTTCCTCCATGAACTGATTCCTTACATGCACAGGCAATACATAACTCCAGTGAACCAAATGGAGGAGCAGCAATTCTTTCTAATGATTCCCATATGGACAATAGGGGTCTGTGTCAGATGAAAGTGTCATAAACAATATGACAGCACAGAACCACAGCAGATTTCCATAAAACCTGGTAATCATTTGCCTTTTATTGTATATTTGCTAAGCATGCCCAGTGTAACTCTTCCCTCATGCATTGCCAGTGAATAATTCCTACACTGAAAGAGGTGAAAAGGAATTTCCTCCCTCAGACTTGGATGAGCTCTAGCTGAATAACTAGCTAAATTATTTGGGAACAAACACAAATCTTAAGCCCCTGAAATATTCAGTCATCTTGCAACAGGCCACGGGAAACAGTCAAATGAGGATTCTTCCCATTTCTCTCAACAGGACAAGAGGAAGTGGCCTCAAGTTACACCAAGGGAGATTCAGACTGGACACCAGGAAGAATTTCTTAATGTAAAGGTTTGTCAGATATTGTCAGGGGCTGCCCAGGGAGGTGTTGGAGTCCCCATCCCTGGAGGTGTCCAAGGAACACCTGGACATGGCATTCAGTGTTCTGGGCTGGTGACAAAGTGGCATGGTAACTCAGTGTTCTGAGAGGACTTTCACAATCCCAGAGATCCCAGGATATTACTCTACATATCTAGGATTCTTTATTGTACCACCAGGATTGACAGATTGAGTAAAGTATTGATTTTGCTCACTTCCTAATGGCAGATTTTCTGGTATGCAGGATAATGAAGGGGAGGAATTGGAATAAGCAGAAGAAGAGCTAAATGTACATTATCATCCTGGAACTTCCCACTGTGAGTAGATTATCCCGATGCTCTGGAGCAGATGTACTATATTTACTTTAATATCTCCAAAACAGCATGGATACAGCCTTGTGCATTCTGCAGTCCCCATAAGAAATCATTATCATTTTCCATATTTTTTTCATTTTTAAAATCTTGGAAAGACTCTCACTTTTATATCCACTTCTCCACCACATCAGTTTCTTCCTTTTTTAGAGTCAGTGTAACTCCTTTGAGAAGTGTCATATTCAGTGTTCTTCCACTGATGAAAACTTGAATTTTGATTTTAATGTAGACTTCTCTGGTGGATGCAACAAGAATAGTGATTATTGTGTGACTAAGCTTGCTTTCCTTCCAGACAAAAAATAAATTTCCAAGGTCTTAATTTACACTGTTTTGTTTGTTCATTTAGTCAGGTTTTTTTTTCCACAGCTTGTCTTTTCCATAAGTTTGACTTTTATTTTTTCAATTTGGGTGGATTAAATGCTTTTAATCCACACACACACACTCCTTCATGCTGTACATATTTCCCTCAGGAATACTAATATCTGCCAGTGGGAAATAACTGCTGAACAGCAGCTTCCTTTGTGCTGAGCTAATTTAGGAAGGTATTCACCTTGCCCTCCGTGGTGTTAAACCAACTGGTGGTTGGAGGGTTTGACCTTTTATTTCTAAATATAAAAATAAAAATGTCAAGGCAGCTGTAGGGAACCGATTAGAAAATTGCCCTTCCTGGGAGACAAGAGAGAACAACCAAGACCTAAGTAGAGAAAATGCAAATTAGTTGTCCCTTTCCTTCCTCTGCCTGTTATTAGCTGGGTAAGAGAGAATTCCAGACCCATTCCATTGTCTAGTGTTCAGTGCTCATGTGGAAGAACACAGTCCAATTCTTATATAATATGATCTCAAAGCATTGTCAATTGTCCAAATTAATTAAATCCAATCAGGTCCCTGAAGAATCAGCCTCTGGGACTCCCAAGGCACTTTGGCTTCATTCCCTACCTCAGTTTTATTTGGGAGATGGTGCAAAGTCATGCTAAATTAGAGTGGTGAAGCATCAACACGAGGCTGGAAAAAGCTCTTGTAACAAAGATTAAAGAGACAAGGAAAGGGCAGGAATTTTCCTTGTAGAAGCAGTATGGAAAGCCAGTGGACATGACTGGGAAGGCATTTGAGCTGTGGATTTGAAGAGAGATTTCAGAGGGCACTGGAATTCTAGAAATCCCAGATCATTACACCTGAGCTCTTTCTCCTGGGAGAGATGAAATCTGTTCTACAAACAACAAGTGGTGGCTGATCATCATCATGGAATGAATGATTTTCTGAGGTGAGCCTCACAAATCACAGAAGGATTCCACACGTTGTCCACATATTAATCTGAACATTAATAATTTATATTTGCATCTTTTCTGTGCACCCTTCTCACTGTTAGGTTGTCCAGGTAGGTCCCCTCAAGCTGGTGAGGCTGTGACTTCAGCCTAGTCTGAAATTAGAATGAATTTTACACACTATATTTAAAGCTGGTGTTTTCACTGCCATTTTTTTATATTCTAAATAGAGGAGATTCACACTTTTAAAGTTGTATTTTTAGTCAGTGAATCCATTTGCTTAGGAGACTGCTTGGTGAAATATTGCATGAAGGCTCCTTGCAACCAAGATGAATTAATTAAGGAAGAAGAAGACCTGGCGTCACTTATGACAATTTGTGAAGGGTCCCTTTTCCCTATGGAAATCCTGACATTTTTGGGACTGGAATGCAGCAGTTTTTTCCACAAGACAAAGAACCCTTGATCAATTGACTTCCTCATTTATTTATGTGCTTTTCCTCAGCCATCTGCAAAACGAGCAGGAGGCAGGAGCCCCCTGACATTCCATAATAAACTGCTTGTATCCCAGAACATGTTGTGTCACAAACTCCTGTACAAACTTTCTGCTTTCTTCTCATAAGTATTTTGCTCCATAAGTGCATCTGGAAGTTCGGCTGTTTCTATTTTTTTTTTTCTTTTTCTGAGCTCGCATTCATTGCCACTTCAACGAAAACTTTCATGGTTCATTAACCCTGAGTGATAAATTTAGGTGGAGAGTTCATTTGTCTAGACAGGAATATCTGAAATAGATGAACCGAGACCCAATTTTACTGTAGTTCATGAGATGAGGACTGTACACACCAACAGGCACTCAATATTCAAAAAGAAATATTTTATATTTACAAATGATGTAAATAGGCTGAAGATTTGAGACAATATCAATAGATCATACCCAAGCATGACTGGGTTGGACACTTATAGATTTTCCAGTTCAATACTTTGTTGCCCAACATGAGAAGCATTTTAAACACATTACAAGGGCTCTTTAACAAAATGCTGCATTATTATAGAGGAAAGCTGACAACATTCCCTGCCTCACCTTCAAAACTGAGTTGTTTTTTCTTAAATTTATCAATTCTTCATTCTTTCAAAGTCATTTGCTTCACTTAGACCCTCAATATTCCTTCTGTGTGAAAGCCACTTGTCCTGGACTCTCACCATTTGCAGTGACCTCTGACACAGCAAATATGAGCAAAACCCCACTAAAACAAACAAACAAGCAAACAAAAACAAACAAGCAAACAAACAAACAAACAACCCCCCATCCTTTTGGATGTTGTGTGGATTATGTTTCTTCACTGCTTCCTCAACCAAGACCTGCCTTTGTTCAGTCCTTGCTCCCAAATTAGGAGTGGGGAGTCAGCTGCTCCTGGGAATTTTAGGACCACAAAAGCCACACTGGAAGATTACTCTTGTGTAGGCAAAATGCCCTTCAGGGTTGTGTCTATTTAATCTCACAGTTTTGCACAGATTGGGGTGATCCTGGAGACAGACCAGGGGCTTAATACACTCAACAAATTTGTCCTTTCAGTTTTTCAAGCAACCTCCAAATCCTAAAAGGCTGAAACATCCAGGTAAATCCCTCAGACTCCCCACAAGAGTAAAGAATATACTGCTGAGGAGAGGCTGTCTGGGCAGAAAAGGAAGGGAAGATTTATTTCTGCATGAGTAGGAGCAGCACTGTGCAGGGATAGAAACACATAAGGGATAAATCCTCAGGTGCAGACTGAGATATGGGATACTTCTCCAGACAGGGAATTCTCAGCTGTCCTGTTCCCAGCCTGGTAGATATAAAACTTTTCCTTGCCTTAATGGTCCCTTCTCTTGTTCAAGTGAACAGTGAACAAGGTGTTATTTTATATGTTTACTTTAATTTTTTTTGGGGGTGGGGGATTTGTTTGGTCTGTTTTGTTTTTGGTTTTGGTTTTTTTTTTTTTTTGAAGGGGACTATTGTGTAAAAAAAAAAAAAAAAAATTAGCCAGGCACCAGTCCAAAGGAATATTTTAAAATCTCAAAGCCTTTTTGGACACAAGTATTATGTCCCACTCATGTCTGCTATTGCTCCATTTCTTCCTAGTTACCAGCTAATATCCAGGACAATCACTTACCAAATGCAGCCACCTCAATTATTATGTGCAATGGACAGAGGCTCTTCTAGATGATAATAAGGGTAGAGGCTTAATTAGAGTGTTGATAAAAGAGCTATTTGAACTCTTCTCACTTCTCAAAATTATTTCTGTTACAGACTTCAGTGGGCTTCAAAAAATCTCTCACAATGTCTGGGAAAAAAAAAAAAAAACAAACCTCATGGTTTGGTATCTCTAGTTTCTCTGGCTGAGGGTAGGGAGGGGCAGTTCCTTCTGGGGTGAGCTTTTCCTTGGAGAGAGAGAATCATGGAATGGTTTGGGTTGGAAGAGACCTTAAAGCCCATCCAGTGCCACCCCCTGCCATGGGCAGGGACAACTTCCACTAGCCCAGGGTGCTCCAAGCCCCATCCGACCTGGCCTTGGACACTTCCAGGGATCCAGGGGCAGCCACAGCTTCTGTGGGCATACTGTGGGAAGAATTCCACCCTCCCAGGGAAGAATTCCTTCCCAATATCCCATCTAACCCTGCCCTCTGGCAGTGGGAAGCCATTCCCTGTGTCCAGGCCCTACATGCCTTGTCCCAAGTCCCTCTCCAGCTCTCCTGGAGCCCCTTTAGGCCCTGGAAAGATCTGTAAGATCTCCCTGGAGCCTTCTCTTCTCCAGGTGAGCACCCTGAACTCTCCCAGGCTGACTCCAGAGCAGAGGGGCTCCAGCCCTTGGATCACTTCAGTGGCTTCATCTGGACTTGCTCCAACAGGTCAATGTTTCCAAATATTTGGGCTACAAAACTTGACATCAAGTATAGATATTCAGCTGTGTATTCTGCAGCCAGACATCCCATCAGCAATTCCAGCAGGGATTTGAGGTCTCCTGCATGTTTTTTTCCACAGGCCAGGTAAAAGCATGCTGCTGGGATTTGGTGTGACTGCCTGCTGGAGGGGAAACATCAGGATTTTGCCAGTTTGCTTAGCAACAGCTGTGACAGCTCTCCAAACCCCCTCAGTCCTTCTCCTGCCTGGCCAAGTGACTCAGCCAGACCATTTCTATTCTGTGTATTTATTAAGCTGTTTACATAATAACCAGCCAAAGGCTCTAACAATAAGGAGAAAGTGAATTTCATCCATGTGGCATTTCCTCTACACCAGTTACTTCAGGTGGAAGCATTAAGAGGAGCTCCAGGAAATACAGTAACCAACCTTCCTTCATCTAAAGCCTTGATAAGCATAAATTAAGGAATTTTAAGCCTTTGGAAAATTGTTTATTCATAGGCCCTGTGAATTAAACCTTTGCAGTGAACCCTCAAAAAACCCCTGCTAATTTAAAGAGCAAGCCTGCAGAGGATGCCAATCCCAGTGGTGGAACATAATTTCATTAAAATACTACTTTTGAGGCTGCACACCAATATTCTTTAACCCCCAGGTTCATTAAGTTATGATCTTCTAATAGAACTTCCTATTAAAATTCCAAACAGGTAGCGAAAAACTGGGGGAAGGTGTAAAGAGCTGTGAATGTCACAAATCAGGTCTGTGGAGTTACAAGATTTAAAACAGAGCATTCAGGGATGAATCTTACAAAAAACAGAAGTCTACAGTGAGAAATAGAAAGGAAATTTTATTTCAATCACAGGGTTTTTTACCAAATTTAAGCAGGTCTTTTCTTTTTGAGCGCTGTGAGCGTCGCAAGCCAAGTGGATGAAATGAAGGAACTCCAGCAGGCACAAGATGAGCTTCTGCTTGTTGCCATCAGATTTCCCAGCAGGATTGTGTGTCCTGCCATCCAAGGTTTGGGGATCAGTCGGTGCCAAGCTGTGCCTTGTTCAGAGCTGTGGATCCAGAGGCCTTCTCTAGCTCCTACCTTTGTCTATGTAGTACAGCCAAAAATGGTTTTTCAGCTTTTTGGAATAAAAAAAATTGGGTTTTTCATTCTTTCCCTTTGCCAAAATGATTGCAGTGTCACACAAGCTGGCAATTGGAGAAGGGAGGATTTTGTATGGAGGGGTAGGGACATAGCTGGATGGGACCAGAAGGGATGTCTGAATTCAGCCTCATGTTCAGAAGGAGGTTACTCTGTGGCTGTGCAGTTCCAGGCAGATTTCTCCCCCTAATTGATTTCAGACAATGATCCAAGTGCTATTTGGAGGATGTGTGGATGGGAATACTGGGTGGAAAACACCAACATTCACCACAAGGACGAGTAAGGAAAGAGAAAACACGAGATTTGGGATGGGATTCTGCCCCTGTGCCCCTGTGCTCAGGGCAGACCCCACCTGCAGAGCTGCCCCAGCCCTGGGGACCAGCACAGGGGGGACCTGGAGCTGCTGGGGAGAGTCCAGGGGAGGCACCAGGATGAGCAGAGGGATGGAGCAGCTCTGCTGGGAGGAAAATCTGAGAGAGCTGGGATTGTTCACCTGGAGAGGAGGAACTTTGGGGTGACCTCACTGTGACCTTGCAGGGCTGGAAGGAGCTGACAGGAAACAGGGAGAGAGACTGTTTACAAGGGATGGAGGGACAGGACTCAGGGAATGGCTTCAAACTGCCAGAGGGCAGGGTTAGATGGGATATTGGGAAGGAATTCTTTTCTGTGAGGGTGGGGAGGCTCTGGCACAGGGTGCTTAGAGAAGCTGTGGCTGCCCCTGGATCCCTGGAAGTGCCCAAGGCCAGGTTGGATGGGGCTTGGAGCAACCTGGGCTAGTGGAAGGTGTCCCTGCCCATGGCAGGGGGTGGCACTGGATGGGCTTTAAGGTCCCTTCCAACCCAAACCATTCCATGATTCATTTTATAATTCTGTGAAATCTTGTTTAATTTTGAAGTTACTGATGTTACTGCAGCTCTTTAAGGGGTCAGAAATGAAATGGAAAGAAATACCCTATCACAATGCTCACTGATGGATCAGATGAGTGTTTGCCAGGGAAGGCCATGAAATATATGTGCATTTTTACTGGAATGTGCTGGGTTTATAGCAGGATTTTGGATGCCTAATGAGAAAAGCTATGGCTGTGAGATGATCAATAAAAGATGAGAAAGATTTTAGGATTAGCATCAGAAAACTCTTAAAAGGCAGCAGGAGAGAGAGAAAAAAACTACAACTTTCTTATGAATGTAAAATGGACAATTACACAGTGGAGCTATTGCTCAGGTGTTGTTCTGCCTTCACTTCATGTTTTCTGTCTGCATCATTTTCCTTCTGCTCTGAACATTCAGCAGGAAATGAGTTTCCATTTCCTCAGCTGCAGAGTCTGGTGGAGACACCAAGACAATTCCTTTTCCTGCCTTGGTGTGGCTGCTGGATAACTCTGTGTCAGTGAGCATTACTCGTCATAAATGAATTGTCAAAAAAGCCATAGAAGAGAAGAGGAAGAGAACATTTTGACAGGTAAAAAATTCCATCAGATACCTATTAGTGTCCTCTGAAAATATTCTGATTCTAAGAGGGCATTGAAAGCTATGAAATATTGTCAGTGTCACTCTGTAACACCTGAGGATGTCACTTAACTCCCCATTAAAAGAGAAAACTGTGTTGATCTGTTGTGGGAAAGGGTCAGAAATCAGAACCAGTTTGCTAAATAAAGCCAACTGTGTGTATTTATTCTGAGTGTGAATCAGTTCTGGTTGTCCATGCAGCAATGCAGCAGTGGGAGGCACATCTTTCAACCCATGAGGAATCATAAATGATTAATGCCTTCTGATACCAAGCCAGGACTCCTCAAGTTAAATAAATCTTTATTGACTGATATGATCTTAGAATCCAATTTGATTTTCATTGATGTAAATACTAATTAGCACCACAGAAGTCCGTGTTTGCAGCAAATACAATAAATGAAATGAAGGGTTTTATTTGAATCCCTCTGTTTCTGCCAGGAATTGTAGCTGCACATAACATACATCTCAAAAAAAAAAAAAAAAAGAAGAGCCATCAGATGAAGACAAAAAAGCAGTATTTTATCGCCAAGAGTGTTTGAAATGCTATTGGAATTTGTATTTTCCTTTTTTTTTTTTTAGGGTAGAGAGACAGGTGGAGAGGAAGCCATGTACCTTCCCCTGTTAACTTTCAAGGATTTGTTCAGGTATAATGTATAATGAGTGTGAGTCCAAAATTTCTGCCACTTCCCTGAGAGCTAATCCTAACAGAGAGAGAGAAATCCTTGCTCCTGCTGCTGATCCTGTCACAGGAAGGATGCTCAAGAATAAATGAGTTTAGCCACGGAAATAAAGGAGAGAATTTTAAAGGAGAATTTAAAGCATTAATAAATACATTAGGTGGCATTCATTACTGTTTAATCCACAAAAAAAGGAGATAGGAAATGCTGATCCTCACTGAAAGGGGTTGTCTAAAGTGCTCAGTCCTCTGACCCTGGGTTGGATCTGTCTGAAGTCCCCAAGTAATGTCCCCAGCCTTGCCAACCATGGAGCAGTCAGTACTGGGATCAGTGTCCCACTGGCTCTTCAGCTGTGCCTAAAGATGTGGAGAGTGGGACACAGATTTAGCACAGATAAAAAGGGTTCTGTGGCACTTGGCTTTAATTCAGGAGATGGACATATTTAATTTACGAGGCTAAATTTAGCCCAAGTGTTTTGGAATGGCTGTGGGTAAAACATGCTTTTGCTCAGCCTGGCTTAGCAATGGGAATGAACTTTGCTATCTGGGGAAATATCCCTTTTTAAATAAAAGGAAAGGATCATCTGGTTAAATGCTGAATTAATATTAAACAGCTCTCTTCTGAGGGGGTAAATGGAGTATTGATAATGTGGACCTCAGCCCTCTATAAACCTACAATTCACTGTAGACTTCTGAGCAAGTGGCAGTTTAAGCATTAGGCAGCAAAAATATTGCAGGTGCCTCAGAACACACCTGGGAGATGCTGCACTTTCAGCAAGCAAAATATGAAATAAGTGGAAGGTAAACCTCAAAAAAAACCCAGGAAATAAAGTCATGGTTGAGCAACAAAAATCAGGCTGATTTCTGGGCACCACCCAAACATTCTGTGTGATGTCACTTTGAAAAGGCTCTTCCCCAGAGGTGCTGGGCTCTGCCCAGGCTCCCCAGGGAATGGGCACGGCCCCAAGGCTGCCAGAGCTCCAGGAGTGTTTGGACAACACTCCCAGGGATGCACAAGGTAGGACTGTTGGGGTGTCAGGGCAGGGCCAGGGCTTGGACTGGATGATCCCTGTGAGTCCCTTCCCATTCAGGATGTTCTGTGATTCCATGAAGGAAGTTTACTGAGCCAACAGCCTTCAGCTCCCAGCTGGGTGTGAACAAACGCTCACTGCTGGGTTAGAGACGTTCTCCATGGCACAAGCAGCAAACTTGGGGAGGTGGCAGTACAATGAATATGATCCCACTGGAGCTCTGAGAGTCTTTATGGACTATAAGGTTTTCTTTTTTGCTTTGTTTTTATTAAGGTTGAGAATTATGCCCAACAGGAAGACATTGGTGGGAAGGAAAAAGTTCTTTGATACTCGCTGATATTCACACTTCCACTGTGATACTGATAGTAAGAGAAGTAAAATATTCCATGGAAAATTGATTAATTGGTAAGTCTCCTTATAGATATATATCTTTTTTCCTGACATTTCTGTATTTACAGAAAGCATTTGTTCCTTTTTTCTACTTCCTCAGTCAAGCCCAAGATGTTCTTCAGAATTGACACGTATTTAAAAACTGATATCCTCAAGTGAGTTCTCATATTTCCATGTGCCAGCTGTCAGCATATCCTGTCATGCTTTAAAGGGGTTATTTCATAGTGATTAAAAAACTTCTACTTGTTCTGAAATAGACATAAAATTGTGCATTTGGGCAAAGACCTTAATTTATGCTGCACATAAATGAAATGATGATATACAAGAGCCAAAGCTAAACCTACACCAGAGAAATATCACATTATTAACTGTGGTCCTATGGAACAACACCATCCTCTCAGCCTTGCCCTAGGTGGGAGTGTTGAAGCTGTTTTCTTTCACTGGCTGTTGAATAAAACCACTTTTTATATTTCTTGAGCAGCTGTTAACCTGCCCACTAAACTGTTCAAAAAACCAAAAAGCTTTTTGCTAAAACCTGGGGTTGGGGAGTTTTCCTTCTCTCTTTCCTGGTGTAACATCACCCCAGAAGCACTGATCATTCTGGAATGCATCAGTATGGAAAGAGGGAAATTAAAACTGGCTGAAAGGGTGTCTGCTGGAGCTATTTAAACCTCACAGCTTTGGCACTTCCCAGCTGGGCAGCATCCAAGCTCCTTCCAGAGCAAAACCCACAAAATTAGACAGAGGTTGTTTGCAGAGGTTTTAGGAAGGAAAATGTAGTCTTAGGCAAACCAGGTTTGGAGAAGGAGTATTTAAGGAAAGAAGGGCCCTCAAATCTGATTCAGATGGAACATTTTGCCTTATAAACACATTTAATGTCCTTGTTGAGAAAGTCGCAGAAAATAAGGCTGACAGAGACTTCACTAGGCTGAAATTCAGTACTTTAAAAGAAATAAATACCACCAAGGATGCTGTCTTCATAATGTCTTCAGCAATGTTTCCTTGTCCTTTTCCTGACTTAGTTATCCCCGGCTGCAGATTGAGCCCATTACTCTTGGCTTATTCACCTCAGAAAATACATCTTTTCCTCATTTTTGCAGCTGGTTGCATGTTTGCTGACTGTTTCCACACCTTCCTTTAGTTTTCCCTTCTCTAGGCTACCTTGGCTCTTTTAATTTCTCCTTGCTGGTTGTGTTTTCTACACGTCTAATTATTTTTTATTACTTATTTTTCTGCTTCTACATTTCGTTAAAAGTGTGAATACACCTTTCCATTGTAGATTATTTCTGCTCTACCACCAGCTTCCTCCAGGGAGAAGAGCTGGAGTAATTCTTCTCCCACTCTTCCCGCTTTCCTTAATATTATCTTACTTGTTTTATTATTTTAGATTTATTTTAACTGCTTTTCTAACCTCTGCTTTCTTTCCCCACCCTCTGTGGATGGCTGGGTGCCTTTGAAAGTTTCCTTTTCTATTAAAGAAACCTGAGGAGTCAGCAGTTCAGTGAGCCTGATATACAGTAGCTTTCAAAATTTGGAAAATAAATTTGAAAGCATCTTACTATCACTGGGGAAGGAAGAGTAGAGTCAGTCAGAGGAGTGAAAGTTCTGAAGGGGTGTATTTTATCTCATTTCTATCATTTTATTCCTTTTCACACTTAGGATATTGCAATTTAATTGTATTTAGGGTACCAAATGGAGAGTGAGGCTTAGAGAAAATTGAACTGAAGGCAAATAAATCTCGCATGTAGAGTGAAGAACAAGATGAAAAAGGAGAGAGAGCAGGGAAAGAAAACATTTTCTCCTTGGTATTTGAAGATCTTTCTCATCCTGAATCTGAAAACCTTTCAGAAAAAAAACTCCTTCAACATAGCCCTTTCTCACTCCCCCAATAACCTGATACTTCACTGATCAAGAAGTGGAGGAAGGAACTCTGGTTCACAGAAAAATGATGGAAAAATACTTTACAGGGTCAGACTGCTTTTGCCTTGCATGATGCAGTGTGGGGAACCAGGACTTGTCTGTCAGGTTTTAAATGAGAAATATCAGAAATTTCATCCTGGCCTTGAGGATTTTCATTCATTTCCTTTAGGAAATTTCATTCTGGCCTTCAGCCCTTTTATGGCTGAATATTTAGCAACATGTTCAATCCAAACCTCCTTTTTCATTATTAAAGTTGATTCAAACCTACCTCATCAGATTCACCCCTGGCCATGAAGAGCAGTTTGATGAAGAGAAGCAAAGGAAATATCTTTGGGATTTTCAAAGCAATGACCATTCCCTGGGGAGCCTGTTCAGTGCCCAACCAGCCTTTGGGGGAGGGACTTCTTCCTGATATCCAGCAAAACCTCCCCTGACAGCTTCATATCATCACACACACATATAATATAGATATATGTGAAATATTCATATATGTGTAACCCAAACAAAATTGGAAATGCTTTCAGAATGATTTGAGACACGTATTTTTTCAAAATTAATAATCTAGTGATCGAAAGCATCAGAAAAATATTTTCTTTGGCTATGAATCATTCAGGCAAATATCAGAGACCTTGTATTTATGGACTGTGTGAATGACATCATCTTACAGCAGTATGAGATTGCATAAAACTGCATTGTGATTAAATAAGCCTTTTTACTCATAACCTGCAGTCAGATATAAGATCTGAAATTAACACTGTGGAAGTCAGGTCTTTAAAAATTATCTGGAGGAAATTTAATATTTTTTGAGACAGAAGAGCATAACTGAGTTCTGTGAACATTGCAGAGGTCAAAAGGGGGACTACACTGACCCGGGACCACACTGGCAACATGTTGTAATTGTAACCTTGTCATTTAGGAGTTGGCTGTCCAAAATAAGAGTGACACTGAACTCCTTCAGCTGCCACTGTGACTCCATTGATGCCTTGGGAAGGCTGACCTGAAATGGAGACTGGACAAAGCTAGAGAATAAAGTAGGGATTTATTGAAAGGCCTTTAGGATGCCCACACCATGGGCAGGACAGGGCCTGACCAGGGCTGCACCCAAGGTGGATTGAGAATGGTCACAAAATGACTGACGGGCCACAAGATCTCACACTTTTATAAGTTTAGGTCCAAGTGCATATTGGGGTTTAATTGTCCAATTACAGCTTCAGACTGTGAGATCTCATCCTTCTTGTTCCTCCCTTCAGCCCACCATTGTTTGTGCTTTCGGCCATGAAAGTTGTCCTTGGTCTTCAGCAGGAAAGGATTTGTTTTGTCTCCCTGCTCTGTGAAGAGCTGAGTGACACTGAATGTGAGGCTCAGAACTGCACCCCTAGGCAGCACAGAACCTGAAATACATGAAAGCTCAAACTCGAGGCATCATCATTAGTGCCACATGTTACCAAGGGCCTATGCTGTTCAGGGGCTCTGAGGGCTGTCATTAAGCGATGGCACCGCCAGCACCAGTCCCTGCTGTCCCTGCTGGTCCCTCTCTTTCCCCACTGCACCCTCAGCCTGTGTTGGTGTTTCCCTTGGTTTGCCCCAGTTGGTAAGGAAAGCCTTGTTTTCCCAGTTGAGGTGCACTGCACAGAGCAGGGAGTGGTGGCAGTGGTGTAAAGCAGTAAATTTGTTGTTGCAGGTCCTTGCAGTGTGTCCTGAGCTGGCAGCACAGGCTCCTGAGCCAGCCTGGGCCTGCCTGGAGATTTGTCTGAGCTTGTTTGGCTGTGACAGCAATCGTGTAACCACCAGGTGAGCACTGCCTGAATTTCCATTACCTGGATTTATTGACTTATGGGACATTTGCTGTGTTAGTGCAACTTTAGCTATCAAAAAGGAGAATTTATTCTGCATAGGCTGAGTCACCTGTGACGCAGGACAGACCCTTAGAATCATGGAATCATTCATGTGGGAAAAGACCTTTAAGACCATCAAGTCCAACTGTTAATCACTGATCAAAGCCACCATTAGCCCATGCCCCAAGTGCCACATCCACATGGCTCTTGAATCCCTTCAGGAATGGGGACTCCAGCCTGATCCTGCTGTTAAACACTGAGGCAAAGAAGACATTACGCACTTCACCCTTTTTTTCATCTTGTTTATCAATGTTCTCCCCACATCCAGGAAAGGACTGACACTCCTCTTGGCCCTCCTTTGTTTATGTATTTATAGAAATGTTTAGCATAAAAGACAATGTGTATGAGGGGCCTAGAAAGTCCAGACAGAGGATCATAGCTGAGGGCAGCAAATGAGCAACTCAACAGTCACCAGAGGAGTTCAGTCTTGGGATAAAACTCACTCTGTAGATAGAATTCAAAAGCAAGATGGACTTCGACATAGGACAAAAAAGATACAAGCATGTTAACATGTGTAACAGCAGGTTAGTCATCAAAATGGTTCCAAAGAATATTACAGCAAAGGGCAAAAATGTGTGGACAACAGCCTTCCCCTGGCAAGGGCCTCAGGGTGACAGCCCCACTAAAATGTCCTCCAGCCTGAGTCTGAAGCCACTGAGAGCAAGTTCCCTGTGAGCAGTGGGAAAACAGGATAACATCACAAGATTTTGAAGAAGTCTATATATGCACAAAGCATTTTAAAAGCACTTTTAGCATTTTTGTAACTTTACTCGCACTAATGCTCTGATTAGGCTTCTAAGACTTTTGACCAACAACTCATAAAATCAATGGATCACAGATTGGTTTGGGTGGGAGAGACCTTAGAACTCATCCAGTGCTACCCCTGCCATGGGCAGGGACACCTTCCACTAGCCCAGGTTATTCCAAGCCCTGTCCACCCTGGCCCTGGACACTGCCAGGGATCCAGGGGCAGCCACAGCTTCTCTGGGCACCCTGTGCCAGGGCCTGCCCACCCTCACAGGGAAGGATTCTTTCCCAATATCCCATCTATCCCTGCCCTCTGGCAGCAGGAAGCCATTCCCCCTTGTCCTGTCACTCCATCCCTTGGAAATTGTCTCTCTCCCTGTTTCCTGTCACCTCCTTCCGGCCCTGCAAGGCCACAGTGAGGTCACCCCAAAGTTCCTCCTCTCCAGGTGAACAATCCCAGCTCTCCCAGCCTTTCCTCCCAGCAGAGCTGCTCCATCCCTCTGCTCATCCTGGTGCCTCCCCTGGACTCTCCCCAGCAGCTCCAGGTCCCCCCTGTGCTGGTCCCCAGGGCTGGGGCAGCTCTGCAGGTGGGGTCTGCCCCGAGCACAGGGGCACAGGGGCAGAATCCCAGTCCCTTTCCTGCTGCCCAAGCTGGGGGATGCAATTAATTCTTGACTTTGCATTCCAGGCATGTTTGTTTTGTCATTAGAAGGATTACAAGCGTTAAGAAACTTGTGGGAATTCAGGCAGCACAAATTCTGTAACTTGGATGCAACAAATTGTCAGTGCTGGACCTTCTGAACTGAAGCTCCAAAGGCACCTGCACCTGCTGGGGGGTTTGGACAAGTCAGGTCTATCTCTCTGTGCCTCATTATTTTTCCAGCAGAAATTGAAGGTAGGGAGACTGACCTCTGCTGACAGAGAGCACGGGAGAAGGGGAGCCAGGGAGTGTGAATCAGCCTTCAACTGACAGAAAATTCAGTGCTGGATTTCAGGACTTGTCTCCCTGAGGAATTTTTGATGCCCAGAAGTTCACAGGTTATCAGCCAACGTCTCTGGGAGTGCTCCAGTTTTAGTCTTGCTGTTGACTCCAATGTAATGAGGGAGAGGGGAGAGGGTTGGGCCTGGATCCATTTCTCCAGCGTGGACAATTTGGTGATCTCCTGTCAGCTCCTCAGGAGAATCAACTGTAAGCAAACTTTTCAAGGAAAAATGTAGAAGCCACATGTAAAACTAATGTTATTTCCCATTTAAAAAAATAATTTGGGCACTGTGACTAGTATTAAAACCTGCTGTAACCACTGACTGAATCACTGAATCTATACAATGTACTACACATGAAACATAAGAAACCTACTTTAAGTCCACATGAAGTCTGGCATTCTTTGAGTTCATAAATTGCATGTATTTCATCCCATCTATATGTGTTCATTTATTAGAAAAATAAAATATGACACACAGCATATCACTTGACTAAATTATTAAATTCTGTTAATTGACTTTGTAAGGTAATGTAGCATCTAAACCTTTTACCAGCCTTTTGTCCTGGTAAAAAAGCACAAAATCTCACCAAAGGAAAGGAGTTTCCTCCTCAACATCAAGTCACATTAAAATTAAAAAAAAAAAAAAATTACAAAATTGCAATGTATTTCATAATTTTGATTTCAATTCTTTTGATGATCATGGTTGTTTTTTGTAATAAGAAAAGTAAAAATAAGGGAAAAAAAAGAAGCTGGTCAGCTATTTTATTAATGACGGGTACCCAAGTATCCTCCAACTGTTCTCTCTCCCATTTCCACCTCTAAAAATCTGAAAGAAGAGATAAACTGAAAGATTAATTTGTCTCCTATTTCAGACAGATGATAACAAATCTGAACAAAGCTGAATCTTTGGGACTCGAAGTTCAGCATTTCCATTATAGAGCAAATTGAATTTTCCTGTTTAAGACAATGATGCTGACATACCTCTGACAACCAGGGTCCTAAAAAAGAAGAGCTACCTGTCAAAGTGCAGTGTAAAACAGTCAGAAAAAATAGCTTTAGTCTTTCTTAAATCTCGGGGAATCATCACTGCTTCAGAAGTTCCTCAATGCATTCCTGCATTTCCAGCCTAAAAAAAATTTTTAAAAACCCAAAAAACAAAGAACCCCCCAACCATCCTTTGTACAAAACAAAATCACAAAGAATGAATTATTAAAATGAGAAAGAAAATGCCTTTAAATAAAAATAGAAATTAGCATGGTATTATTTTGCATTGAAACATTCAGTTCCTGTCATCTTGTCTTCCATTAAAGTGACACCAACCGATAAATACTAATAGAGTTTAACAAAAATGTCATGTTTGAATAATTATTAGGGAAACAAGAATTTGATTTCTAAAGCTATCTTTTGACACAAGCTTCTATGTGACTCAATCTCTTTAATTGAGTAATATCAGAGTGGAGATGACTTCTGCTGGGTAGTGCTGATCTTTGAAGGACAACATTTTTAGAGCTGAAATAATTTGTAAATCCTGGGTTTTTTTTCCAAAGAAGAGTATTTTCCCATAGGCTGGACTACGCTGATAAAAAGATCGTGGAAAATTCAGGTTTTTTGTAGATTGAGTGAAGTAAGAACTTTTGCTGTGACACCTGAATTCTTTCCATCAATTACAGCCAACTTCTCTTTGCTCTGCTCATGCACCTCTGCCTTCTGCAACACAAAGTGATTTTAAACAATTCCACTTCTCCTTTCACCTCACACAAGTTGGAATTCTATTATCCAGATCTAGGTCCTCAACATTTGACTCCATCCACACTGGACCATGTTACTGAAGTTTGCAGATCATTAAGAAGAATTTGAGGGTCTCAGGGTTGCACAGTATGCCATGACAGGAAAAAAATCCAGCAATATGATAAATATGCAAAAGTCAAATGGGAATGCCTTGAAATTAAATTCATTAATATGAAGGGTTTTTAAAGAATATGTTAGAAGTGAACAGTGTTTTTTTGAAACAACTCTGTCTCATTGACCCCCAGAATTCTGATGGAAAACTTCTGTACCTTGAAAGAACAAACTTCACAGAAATAAATTTGTTATACATTAACACCTCTTCAGTTTGTACATTTCTGGGTTATTTTATGTGCCCTCAAGTAAGAAATCTCCCACACACCAAAGAAAGGTGCAGGACCTGTAAAAGCAAACTTCCACAAGAATCTGTTTGGAGCTCAATTAATAAAAAAATACCTTATTAACATGGAAAAGATTTGGTTAGAAATTAATTAATTGTGTCCAATGCTATAAATGAAAATGAAGATGAATTTTCTTGAAGATCTGAGTTCCACTTTCTGAGAGGAGAGGAGAGGACTATCCCCTATCTCAGCTATCCCCTTCTAATTTCTAAATTATTGTCTTGACTGTAAGGTTTTCCTTGGATTTAAACAAGTCAGAGCAGAGTTTAATTAATTTTGACTCGTGTACCATTACTTTGACCACAAATTAGAAATTTATTCCAGTAGCTGTAAATTCTTGGAAGCAAACTGCTTTGGAAAAGCCCAGAGAAATGACCTTTCTCTTCTTCCTTGAGATTAATTTTTCCTTATGAGTTACTTTTGTTGGAATCAAAGTGAGGAGAATCCCTGAAAAACTGAAACTAAAACTTCTAAGGAAATTAAAGCTTGTCCAAGCGATAACTTCTGGATAACAGGTACAAAAATATTCTCTGCTCACACGTGACCAGTGGTGTAATTAAATCAGATTTGCCTCGAGGATAAATTCATCAATAGAATAAATTTGTCCACTTAAAACCCAGGGTGAGGAAGGTGATCCAAGGCCCAGCTGGAGAGTTGAAGGGAAGGGAGGGATGTGAGCTGTGGAACAGGGAATCCAGCAGCACTAATGAGGAGGGATGAAGGGCTTCCTGGGCTCTGAAACTTGAAAGGCTCTCGGCGTGCAGGAAGTTTATTTGAGGCTCTATTAAGTGAAGGCTTGGCCCAGGCACTGACAGTTCACTTGTGGGAAATAGCAGCCATTTCACAAATACACACATCTCAAAGAGATTGATTTGGGGAGCTCTCCAACGGCTTGAAAAACTCCTCAGTCAGATGAAAGTTGGTAACAGTAGTAAAAAAAAAAAAAAAGGATCTATAGACATTAGAAGAAATTCTACCACTTTTTATCTTCCCCCCACCCCCAGCTATGCTCCTTGCTTTTAGGATAGTATCTTTACCATACTTATTTCTACCCTTTTGCCTCTAGGCTTGAATTCCTGTGCTTTGTACTTAGGGATGTTTCTTGGAGGTGCTGGAAGCATCAGCATCTTCTTTTCATGGTGTGGGACAGGAGAGGTTTGGAAATACTCCAGCAATACCCTTGAAAACTCCTTTCCTATTGTTCTTTTTTGTGAGCATTTCAGCTCATTTCAGAACCACCCTCTAGCTCCTGATGTGGCAAGGAATTGGAACCAGGAGTGTGAGATCCTGAGAACCAGGTTTTGGGGGGAAATTTCATACATTAGCCAGATTTTTGAGAAGCCACCTCAGCTTTCTGAACTCCATCTGGGTGCCTACAGCAGTCACTAAAATTTGGGAGTGCTGCTGTGAAAACCGTGTGTTGCAGTTTAGTCCAATTCTAGGGTTCTCTGTTTTTGCCAAGGACAGGCTGCTCCAAGCCCTGTTAAACCTGGCCTTGGACACTTCCAGGCATCCAAGGGCAGCCACAGCTTCTCTCACCAGGGTCTCACCATCCTCAAAGGGAAGAGTTTCTTCCTAAAATCCAATCTGGATTTCTTCTCTTTTAGTTTGAAGCCATTCCTCCTTCTCCTGTCCCTCCAGGCCCTTGTCCCAAGTCCCTCTCCAGCTCTCCTGGAGCCTCTTTAGGCACTGGAAGGGGCTCTGAGCTCTCCCCAGAACCTTCTCCCCAGAGGGAGGCAGGGGACAGGACAAGCTTTAATCCAACTGAAACCACTCCACAGCTCTGGGATTCCTCATCCTTCACATTAGCTAATTCCAGATAAAAATTCTCTAAGACTTTCCTTTCATTTATCCTGACACTGTGCTTCAAGAAGGAGCTACTACAGGTCACTTTTTTTTCTGCATGTATAATTGAAAGACATATATCTGAATTTTTACACTGATTTTTACTCTGGCCCAGCTCAGTCTCCCTCAGTGTGGAAGAAGGTTTTGAAAGGAATAAACTATGTAGGAGCATGATCCAACCACTGTGAAATAACAGTCCCTGGACTCTGTTAGCAATCAACCAACTCAGAATTGCCAAACTCTGACAGGGAATTACAGAATCCCAGAAAAACCTGAGTTGGGAGGGCCCCAGGGGTCACTGAGTCAAACTCCTGGCTCTGCACAGACACACCAACAATCCCACCCTGTACATCCCTCAGAGTGTTGTCCAAATTCTCCTGGCAGCCTTGGGGCTGTGGCCACAGAGGGATTTCTGTTCTGCACATCCCCACAGCTGCAGACCATGGACATTCCCTGGTATGACCACATTCTTCAACATGGGAAAAGACTCTGTGATCACAGCAAAAATTACCTCATCTACCTATGGACTCCCTGAACCCTTCCCCATGTTTTGCATCCTTGATGCTTGGATCATTTCTAATTTCTAATTTCAATGTTTGTTACAGTTACAATAATTTGGGATTTTTCAGATGATTACACTTCCTTCTCCCATGTGTGCTGCGGCAGGTAACACACCTTGGTACATACAATTTATGCTGAGTGTTTGGGGACAGTTTTTGATTCTCCTAAAAACAAAGAGTGACTCAGAAAGCAGAGTTTCTGAGGGCACAGCTGGTAGTAGCAATCAGAAAACTGCACACATTTTTCTAGGACCCAAATACTTTCCACTATTTTACATGGACCCTTTCTTGTCCAAAAACATGATTCTTTCTTGCCCAAAACATGATTCCTTCCTGGTTTTATTCTTTATTTCTTCATTTCAATCAAAAGAAGTCTAACTGGCAAAAGAACCCCAAAAGATTCTTCCTTCTCTCCACTCAAAACCTCAAAACTTTGCGATGAATTGAAGAAAAAGGTTGAAATGAAAAACTCATATGAAGTGAGAGCTAGAGAATTGAAACACTTACCCTTGGTAAAAGGGAGCACTGGCATTTTTCTTAGGAGGAGTGAGGGCTGACTGGGGAAGGATTGCAATCCCAGGGAAACGTATGCTCCTGTCTTCCCTGGAGGACAGATTTCCCAGGTGGGGACATGTGAAAAGGAATTGTTCCCTGAACAAATAAATTCATTGCTGAGGGAGCACTGCCACTTGTCTCCATATACTCCAAGAGAGATTGGTCTGTCAAAAGAAATCCTTGTTTGGAACTGATGAGGTTCCTCTGTCATTTAAGGAAAGTGGTTATAAGTAAGGAAAGTGGATAAAGCAACTGTTGTCAGGAAAGTGACTCCTACTTCTCACTTAATGAAAATCTGTTTTCTATCCTTTAACAACAAACCTCAAATTCAGCACAACACTATTTTAGCAAGTAGACCATGCTAATAATATTTAGAAGTTTATATAAAAAATAAAAAAAAGGAATGTTATTTCTGTTCATTAGACAAAGATCATTGTAAAACTGCGGTCCTTAATTACTTTTCCTCCAGGAGCAGTTGTTGTGGAGTGATCCTGGGCTGAAGGAAATATGAGTTTTAGCTCCTGTCCTAATAACAAGACCTTGCTCATATCTTACAAGCCCTTCAGTTAATTATCTCCAAGAAAACCTCGATTAAGGCTTCTCTTTCTTTTTCTTGGTTCTTTGGCTTTGTCAGAGAAGTGCATGTTAATGAAATAACACCCAAACGAAGCCTCCTTTATCAGGAAGCAAAGCCCATGGATGATGGATGAACACTTCATTACAATTTCTAGCCTTGCTTTCTTTTGACTGAGAGATAAACAGCCTAACAAATTGCAGAACAACAACAACAAAAAAATAATAAACCCCCACTTATCTTCACTAGCCAATAATTATGCACAAAAACCTTTCAAGTGTAATGAGAAATGAGGCAAAATGAGAAATATTTTGATCTGGATGGAGCTTAAATAAACAGGGAAAAGAAGAGCAATGCATATTGAGAATCTTTCCTCATCAATCAGAGCCTAATGACAACATTTAAATGACAGAACTGGGTGAACTCCACTGTTACAGCAAGTTTTAGAAGCTGGAACAGAGCTGAGATTGCAAGATTAGGTTATTTCTGAAACAGTGTCCTGACAAGGGAACATTTTGAACTCAATTTATTTCTCACCTGGACCAGACTATTAAAACAGTACCAATTTAATACAACTCCCAGGCGCCTCCAAGGAGCCCCAGCCTTATTCTCAGAGAGACCATCACTGCCCACAGGCCTAAAAGGCCTGAAAACTCAAATTACACTGACTAAAAGACAAAAACTACCCTGTTATAACTGTGTCCTCGGATAAGAACAATACTTCTGAATTTTTTTTTTTTACGGAGCACACTTCTCATGATGCAGCACCACAACAGCCAGGCCAGGAGGCTCAGTGGGAACTCAGAAGGAAAAGGCATTTTGATTTGCTGATTTCACTCAGCAAAGCAATGCACAAGCACCAAAGAGTGTGGGGCTGAGTGTTTTGGGGTAAATGCAGGAGCACAGAGGAGAGGTGGTGCTGATTGCAGAGTCCCCATCCCATCCCTTATATTCTCCTTGAACTGGTAACTCCAAGTGGGGATTTGCATGAAACTTTTTGCATGATTCAGGACTTCGTGATGACTCTGCTCTGCCCTTTGTTTTAATCTGAGGTTTAATATCTCTCAGTTCTGACACTTCCACACCCAGACTCTCCCATTCATTCTCCAGTCACATGAACCTTAATTTCTGTTACAAATATCTGTACAAGGGCAACCACACTGGTCATTCACATCCCAAAATAACAGGACATATAGAACATTATTTAACAGTTTTTAACAGCAAAGAAGAAACCAGACTTCGACAGGTTTTCATGCTAACTAATCTAAAACATCTGATTTGTTCTTTCCTCCACTGAGGTTATTTATGTAAGGAAAGGAAAAAGATGTCCATAGATACCAGATTATCCAATTCAGGATTTTATATTTGCGTGATTTGCATGTAATTCTTCTCTGTGAGGGTGGGCAGGCCCTGGCACAGGGTGCCCAGAGAAGCTGTGGCTGCCCCTGGATCCCTGGAAGTGTCCAAGGCCAGGCTGGACAGGGCTTGAAGCACCCTGGGCTAGTGGAAATGTCCCTGTCCATGGCAGGGGCTGGGATGAGATTATCTTTGAAGCCCCTCTGAACTCAAAGCATTCCATGAGTCTATGAATGAATATAACAAATATGCATCAATATTCATAAATATGTTCCATGAATCATAAGACAAAGCCTCCATTCCAGTTGCACAAATTCCACATGTATATGTACATACATATGTTGTGCCAGTTCGTGCCCCAGCCAGAACCCAAACCCAGTGAGTTTGAACACAAACAGTTCCCCCTGTACACTTGATATTCACAGCCTGAGAAAGACTGAGGAAGCCAGAAACAACCTGCCTTCCAAACTTCCATTTCTTTTCATCCTGAAGTGGAATTCATGATGCTGAACCGAGCTATTCTGATTGATGATTTTTTTGGAGCACCCGGGTATGACAGAGTTTATGGCTCCAGCCTGCTGAAAGAGAGCAGATCAAACCCAGAGTTTGGTTCCTTCTTCCCAGCCAGCCCGAGAAGACAAGAGAGCAATTTGCTGAGCACTTGTGTGCTGATCAAAAGGCAGGAGCAGCAGAGTCAGCCACCCATGAATTACCTGTCCAAACGTATCAATATCTCCCCAAATAAACACCATGTTTCAATTCCCAGGTTCACCAATACAGTAGAATGGATGGAGGCACAGAAGTGATAATGAAAAATGATTTGTAAACAATGGGGGGGTGTAGTGGGAAATGCACTAGCACAGGAGGCCCAGTAGCTGGTGCTTGGCAAAGGATTGTAAAATATTCAGGGAGCTTTTTAATATCCCTTTTATTTTTGCAGTTGCGAGAGTTTTGTAGCTGAATTCAACAACAATAAAAAGGAATTCTGGGTTTGGCAAGAAATCAAAGAAGAGAAAGAGCAATTGAAAGCTGTACAATTGTATTATAAAAAAACCTCGAGACTATCAATAGTTTTCTGTAGGACAAATATTGATTTAGTCAGGAGATAAATATGCATCCATGGGAAGAACTCTGGAGAGTTCATTCATGCTGGAAATTAGCACATTGATCATGGCCTGAGAGCTTCTATTGGTTTTCTCCTTCCTGCAAACACTTGCTGCAGGGATTCCTGAATTCTGAGGGAGTTTTGCTTTTCCTGTAGCAATTCAAGATTTTCCAGTGATATCTGCAAAGTCCAGGGCCTCTGGAAACACCAGGCTGTGTCTGTGCAATCATGTATGCAAACATATGTGCTCATATGTGTGCTCAGAATTTTTAAAATAGTTTTTAAAATAGAGTTCTAAACCAGCAAGAGGGGTGGAAAGAGCTTCAGTTACACTTAATAAAAGCTGCTCTGAAAACAGCACATGATTCATTTTCCCTTCCCTTTCCTTGCCATAAACCAGGAATAAAGCCCTGACCCAACACAGACACTATCAAAAGCTGACAGGTAATTAGGGAACCCCCGAGTTGCAGATGGCCCTGAAAGTGCTGATGAGGCATTTGCTCCACAAAAAAACATTAATTGCACCTAAAATGGCTGCACCAAACATCAGCTCATCCATAGAAAACCATGGCTGCAAAGGCACATAAGGAACAGAGAAAGCGACATGTGGTCTAGCAAAGGTCCAATTTTTTCTCCAGAATTTCTCATCTGGATTTGTCATTTATAGAGTAATTTGTGTAACAGGCCAATAACTTAATTTGAAGTGGGATTTGATGGGGGTTGGAGAGAAACAACAGCATAAAGACAGTATTTATTTTTAAGTTGGCTAAAAAACAATTGTGTCTTGATAAACCAAAAATGTTAATTTTACCCTAGTCCAGGCAATCAGACAAATACAGAACTTGTCCAAAACCTCATTCAGAAAAAAAAAGCCCAATGTTATAAAAATTAAATGGAATTGCAATTGAAAATATTTCAATAAGTGTTGTTTGAAATAGCAATTAAACAATATATACATATTTATAAGAAAAATACAGGTTAGTTTTAAACATTTGGATATTAAAATAACATGAGGATTTATAGCAAATTTTCATTTTTGTTTCATTTTTTTTACAACACGCGTCCAATTAATGTTTTATTGGTTTATGTACTTCAGATCATATAAGGCCTAGATTAGAAGAGGAAAGATTTTCCCACTTATTTCCAGCTAAAGTTTAGAGTGGAACCTCAGAGCAATGTACCCTGAAGTGCATTTTTTAGTTCTGTTTAAATCAGTGTTTTATTTCCTTGGCAGAGTCCTACAAGTGCTGTGCATTGAAGGGATGTGTTAGATGAGATGGATCATGTCTGACATGGAAAAAGGAGAACAAAAAAATCACTTGATGGGATCTAAGTGGCTTGGAAATGGTGCAGTTTTCTCGCAGAGCCCATTTTTATTATTCTTATCGATGTGCTTATGTTTGTTGTGATTTCCACTTGATTTATGCTCGAGCTGCAGCTGAGGATCTGTTTAAGTCTATAACCACATAATAAGAGACATCCATTGCCTCCAAGATAAACAGATGGAAAAGATGGAAAGCAAGGAAAAAGATGGAAAGTAATGATATTATAGGAATTTCAATGGTAGGGAGCAAATGCACACGGAGAAGAAATTCCATTTATCAAAATCACAGGGAATTCCTGCAAAAAAAGAAAAAGAAAAAGAAAAAGAAAAAGAAAAAGAAAAAGAAAAAGAAAGAAATGGGCTCAGAATACAAAAGCAGCTTGGATTAGCTTTGATCCCACGGTCAGGCTCTCTTTCTGGGAGTGTCCCTCCAGGATTATGTGGGAAAGAGAGCTCTGGAAAAGTCTTCAGTGTGTCACAAGATTGAAAGCTCTTATTGAACTTTCTAACAGGTATAGTGCCAAATATTGCTGCTATAAAAAATCTGAAATTTCCCAGGAGAAGAATTTAGGAGACAGGAAGAAGATTATAATTATGGTGTTGTATCCATAACACTAAAAGCTTGTAAAAATAGTAATAAAATCTGTTATCAAAGAAATAATTTCTTGTTTTTCTTAACTTGACAATAGTTATTTTCCTAATTATTATTCATAGACTCTATGGGCTTTCTCAGAGAGGATCATAAATCTTGAGAACAAAGAACAAACCAGTTCCTGGACTCAAATTCTTGGGGCGATTTTTCAGTCCCTTGTTTTTCCTTAATACATTTTCCTTCACAGATATCCATCTCTTTCAGTTTTGTAGCCTTATTAAACCTTTTTATGCAGCTTTCCAGGTAATTTCTAGAGAATCACACCTTCCAAACCCAAAACACATCCATATCCTTCCTATTACCTGGAAAACAAGTGCACAAAATATATAAAATTCAGAGATCTTCATCATCTTCCTTTGGAGGCAGCTCTCCAGGATGTTCAGGAATAAATGAAGCATTTATAATGGGAAGTAATTGCTTTTAAGGTGTGTTTTCTTTTATTTTTCATTTTGTCTTCGTGACCCAAGCAGGAGAAGAGCATCAGTTAGCAGTGAGCAACGAAGGACAGCAAATGGAACTCCTGAGGTTTCATTTAAATTGCAGATCAGGGCAAATTGCTGAAGCTGCAAACAAATCTTCCCTTCCTGAGGTTTATGAAATAAATGCTTAATCATAATTACCAATAGCACCTCTTTTCTGAAGCACTTTTCACTTCAGCACCTCAAAGGACTTTATAAATCACGAGGTAATTCCATACTGGGTGTCGATAAAAGGACCTGGGCAGGTGATTGGGGAGGTCCAGCAGCTTCACAGAGGTCTGGACTCTTCCAAATTGTAGTAGGAGATGCCAAACCTAAGCCCAGTGATGTTCAAACCCAAACCCTAAAACACAGAGGGAAATCCCTAAAACTATCCTTGATGCAGTTTTCTGTCTTCAGCTAAAGTGTAAAAACAACTTTGTTCATAACTTTCAGGTCTAAATCAAGGCAGGACTGCTTGATGTTTTGAGGTACTTTTAATCTCATTCTCATCTTCTAAATTCATCTCCTTGGAAATTTCGGATTTTGCGTTGTTAATATTTAGCACTGTACCTGTTGGAAATGTTCAATAAGTTCATCTTGTAACACAGTGAAAAGTTTTCCAGATTTTTCTTTCCCACCTCATCTTGAAGGGAAACTCACAGAGTGTTTTAAGGTGCTTGATGATGCCCAGTACTTTTGGACAAAGTCTGGAGTGAAACTCTGGAATTTTTTATGGTAATTCCAGCTAATTTTGATGTGAAAAATAAGAAAAAGCCTCGCATACCTCTTTTGTTCTATTTTTTAAGTTGACTGTATAATTTACATTTTAAGTGCTCATTAAGGTGAAAAATGTCAGTGCTGCAGAAAGAGCAAATAAATTACCTTCATGTCTTGTTCCCCCACCCTTTCTTATTATTAATCTGGAGACCACAGAAAGGGTACTCTCAATTAATCTGGGAATGAATTTATAACATGTCAAATCCCATGCTGCTCCAAGCCCATTACAGTTCAGTTTAATTAGGCCTTTCTCCCTGCCTGCAGACAGGAGCATTTGTAGTGGGCTTTAAAATACTACCACTACTATTATACAGTTACTATTGTTTAAAATCAATTATGCTTTATGGAAAGTTATTGCTCACAATTTTATTGCTCATGCTGGAAAATCGTAAGATTTCCTGTCTCCAGATGCTTTGCTGAAGGGTTTGCATTGGGTTCAGCTCTTGAGATTTCCAGCGTTCATAAGGAACATTCACACCTTCCAAAAGCTCTTTTAGGGCATTTAGAGGGGGTGTGGCTGCTTAGAAATTCAAATTTCTGTTGTCTAATAAAGTTTGAAAATCTTTTATCATTAATCAAGAGGTGAAACTAAAAGTGTTTCAGACTTCAGCCTCTGAAATCTTGTGGAACTTCGCTTAGGAATCTTATTTCCCTCTTTCCCCCTCCACAAAAAAACCCCAAACCAGCCAACAAACCAAAAAATACCCCATGAAAACACACCCAAACCACCTCCAAAAAATCACTTCCAGCAATAGACAGAAAGTCCAACAAAAAAATGTCCCATTTAGGTGAGTGGTATCAAGGTCTTGCAATATCCAGAATTCCAAGATCCCAAATGCAATGTTTTCCACTTGTACCTTGTGTCCTTGATTTGGGATTCAGAATGGAATCTTACTGCACAGAATGAAATTTTTGCACACCTCACAAAAATTTATTCCTCTGATGTTGTTTCATATTTATCAGATAGAAATATTGCTCTCATTAAAGAAAATTCCTTTTCAACAAATTTTATACACCTGAATATCTTTGGGAAGATATTGTTTGTTCCAAGGAATAAACACACAGATAAAACTCCGAATTCTATAATTTTTAATCATTCAATTTTGCTTTTATTCCAGTTCTTCCTGTTTCTGTGCAGAACTCACTGCACACATTTTCTGTCCTAGACTTTTAGATGTAAGATTAATTTTTTTGCATCATTTTGCACAAGTTTGAAGATTTAGTTCAGAGACATATAAAGGAAAAAACATCAGGTTTCATTCAACTCTTTTCCCTACCATTTTTGTTCACAGGGCTCCAAATACACAGACCTTGGATAACCCCATTTATAAATGTCCTGTTTGAATAAAATATTATAAATTTCCTCACTTAATTTACATCTGATTTAACTTGCTGAGAGGCTTTTGTCCTTTTCCTGTGCTCAGAAACTGTGTTCAGTTGTTCACAATGAATGCAGATTCTCACCCAGCTGCCTGTATTTTCTACATTTATTTTTTAAAATTTTAGATAAATTGGAGTTTTATAGGAACATGTGGATAATTATTTTCAAGAGTTTATGGAGAGGAAACTAATCAAGAATTAATTCAAATGAACTTTAGCTCTTATTTAGAGTATTTTCTTCATTTTCACACATCGTCTTTTATAATTTCTGATGGATCCTCTTGCCTGCTGGAGCAGGAAAGGTCTGTCATTAGTGTTAATCACAGTGAGGATTTCACAGCTCATAGAATGTTCAAGAAAGAAGTGCCCAGTAATTACACCTCCAGCCTGGGAAATATAGCAACTAGTTGGGTCCTGTTCCCAGCTGAGGAAGTGCTTCCTAGTGACAGTAAATTGCTTTTATAACATAAAACTGTATGATGATGATGCAGCTAGAAAAAATCCCCAGTGTGGGAACAAAGCAATGAATAAACAGTGAGACAAGACAAGGTGATTCTGTCTCTCTCTTCACTGTAAAAAGTGGTGAGTTACTATTCAATATACATTCAAAATACTCCAAAAAGATATTTCCAAAGGAAAGAGATTTTATTTTTTCTCAAATGCTTCTGCTAAATGCTTTTTATTAAAATGTAAGGATGAAAATGAATGTTCAACCAGCTCATTGCTTAGTTTAAATGGCCAGTATAAGTGGAGAAATTCAGTGTGGTGCAGTAAATCATTGTGAGGATGCTGTAAAAGCCCAGGATCCTCAGTGTTTTTCTTCCTCTTTCCCCGCAGTGATGAAATCTCCAGCCAAATTCTGCCATAAGTGTGAAGTTAACACTGGCAATAATTGATCATGTTAGCCTGTTTGATAGGGAGGCTGTTTTCCTCTAAATAGGGAAAAAAGTGATTTTGAATTCTGATTTGAAACATTGTTGGGAGGAGGGGACGTTTGGTCATTCCTTCATCAGCATTTGCACCATGATCATTACAGGGATATTTGAGGCAAAACAGGAATTCCCTCTCCTGACAGTCTAAGACAAGTCACATTTCAGTGTTAGTTAACCTTTAAGGTGCCCCAGGAACTTGGGATGAAGTTGATCATTTCCATCATAACTGAAGGCAGGCAGTGATCAATTTTCTACTTTTCATTGTCACCAGCTTATAAGTGATGATAGACCTGGTGGGTGTGAAACCACCACCCCTGCCAGGGGTTTTTGGGCTTTATAAAACCCTCTGAAGGTTCTCTCTGGGGTTCTGCTCAATCAAACAATGCAAAGCCTTCAGAAGGAGATTCCTGGCTGTGGTTCAGTTGGATCAGAACACATCAGGTGACAACTGGCTGAAGAAGAAGGCTAAAGAGCTTCATCAGGGCTATGTTTGGCTGCAGAGAGAGTTAAAACCCAGTTAAATCCCAGTTAAATCCCAGTTTGCAGTGAGGGCTGCAAGTTCAAATTGACACTTGGAGGAAATCTGTGTCTAGATCTGGAGGTACTGATCCAAACCTGGAGGTGTCAATCCTGCAGGGCAGCCACAGGGCTGGCGTTGGTGTTGCAGTGGCAGTTCATCAGCACAACCAAATAAACGTGGCTCCCAGTCCAGAGGAAGCCTGAGCTCAGATTTCCTTCCCTTTGGAACATGTTTGGCCTGTAGAAGAGTAATTGTGGCGTTCCAGTGCCTGAAGGAGCCAATAGGAAACATGGACAGAGACTGTTTACAGGGGATGGAGGGACAGGACAAGGGGAAATGTCTTCCCACTGCCAGGGGTAGGGTTAGATGGGATATTGGGAAGGAATTCCTCCCTGTGAGGGTGGGCAGGCCCTGGCACAGGGTGCCCAGAGAAGCTGTGGCTGTCCCTGGATCCCTGGAAATGTCCAAGGCCAGGATGGACAGGGCTTGGAGCAACCTGGGACAGTGGAAGGTGTCCCTGCCCATGGCAGGGGGTGGCACTGGATGGACTTTAATGTTCCTTCCAACCCAAACCTCTCTGCGATTCTGAGATTCTTTAAACATCAGTACTCCTTAGGAGCCTCCACCTGAGCTGCAGGTCATCCCCACACAGCATTTGGAAAGTCAGGACTCCCACAGACACCTGTGAGAGTCCAAGATCTGCTTTAGATGCACTCCAGAGTTACCAGAGCATATCCATGAGCTTGTACAAGGACAACCAGAGAGTAAACTGTTGGATTATTTACAGTATCTAAAATATGTGGAGAAGCTGCAGAAAGGGAGGAGGTTTTGATGCTTGAAGGAGAAAGTCAGACTAACTTTTTGAGGAGGTGCTTTAGTAGTGAACATCATGGTAGTTCTGGATTTCTAGTTGGCCTTAATGAACTAAAAGGTGTTTTCCAACCCTGACAATTCTTTGAGTCTGTAACAGACAAGTAAGAACTCTTTGTATTCCTGAAAACACAGGAGTTCTCCAGTTTCAAGTTGGGAGTACAGAGCATCTCACCTGTTAGCCTTCAGTCTCAGATCAGTAATTTCAGTAAATTATAATATAATTTATATATATGTATATAAATTTTACACAGGAATATCTGCCAGTATCTCCTAGGTGAGATTTCAGATTCCTCACAAAGAAGAACCAAATAATGGCTTATCCTTTCTAGGGCTGATAACCAGCCCTCAGGTAACAAATGAACACATCTTTTCTCCAAATCAGAGCTAACAGGTAATGAAGAAATTAAATTTAAAAATTATTAAGAAATAGTCTTTTATATCAGCTTATTTGCCTGAATGCCTGAAGCTTTTTTTTTTTTTTTTCTCCTCATTTGGTGCACAGACAGTGTTTTTCCTCAGAATTCTAAGGAATCTGGAAAAAAAATTTCCCTACATTTTTCTCATTGGCAGGTACATCCTTTTCATGTGAGGGAGGTCAAACATAATTCTAAACCAGTAATAACAGGAAATGTGATGGGAATTTTTTTTCAATTTCTCATCTTCAAAAACTCTTTGTTCATTCACAAGTATTTCAAATGTAATAAGGAAAGAGCTCACATACTTTTTTTTTAGGGGAAAAAAAGTTTGTAACAATTATATCCTCTAGAAGGCCCAAACCATTGCACTTTAGTTGGGATAAGATGAGGTTATCCCCTTACACATGGGTTCTTAATTCCATTTTTCTTGTTTCTTAGATGGTGGGAGAGTCCTCAAAATGACAAACGTCTCTAAAAATGTTGGCTTGAAAGCACTGAAAAACATATAAAATACAATATTTTTTCTGTTTTAAGCTGAGTCTGATATTGAAAATTTTTTCACAATCAGTCGTTTTCCTGAAAAGTTTAAAAATAGTCCCTAAGATGAAATATGTTACAGAAAATTTACATGTGGCAAGAAATAATGGAATGCTTTCTCTTTCTGGAGCCTGTAAACTTACAGGGTATGAAAATAACTCCTGATAGAGAAGTGATTTTAATGGGTCAAAATAAGAATGGATGAGGTGCGTTTTGTTTCCCTCACTTCATTTTTTTTTTCCAGTGAGTCCTGAATTCTTAGAGGCAAAGGCTGTGACAGCTAATCCAACATTTGCCAGCACATGGAAAACCTCTGAAGGACAGCAGGAAATAGGACCTGTGGGAAGTAGAAATAACTGATTAGGAAGGAGGTACAATCACATCCCTGGGGTGTACAGTGAATAATCCAGGTGCTTGATTTTCCCACCTGTTTAAGAAAAAAAACTCTTTAGAGAAATCCAGGCAAAGCAAAACTTCATAAAGCTGTTTTCAAAGTAAATATATTGACGTGAGAGTTTAATGGGATTTTCCCTCTTCTGTTCAATCTCTTGCTCTTTTATCTGTACTACACTATGTGAATAATCTATTTTCAATCCAAACAAAAAAAAATTCTGTCCACAGATTAATGGCTGTTATTCTCATCCTGAATTTTCACTGCTGTGCTATCGTTGCATCTCACAGATACCATGAGCAGGGGTCAGCAATTCCACATCCACCTTCCAAGAACTTTACAGTGGGCACCTGGAATAACACGTGAACATTCCTGGAAAACAAACCCATGTCTAGAGAATAAAAAGGGGCAATGGTTTCCCTCTGCCAGAGAATAAGGATGGATGGGATATTGGGAAAGAATCCTTCCCTGTGAGGGTGGGCAGGCCCTGGCACAGGGTGCCCAGAGAAGCTGTGGCTGCCCCTGGATCCCTGGAAGTGTCCAAGGCCAGGCTGGACAGGGCTTGGAGCAACCTGGGACAGTGGAAGGTGTCCCTGCCCATGGCAGGGGGTGGGATGAGATGATCTTTAAATTCTTTTATGACCCAAAGCAATCTGGGGTTCTGTGATTTATCCCTGTCCTAGAGAAATGGCTAAAAGCTGAAGGATATTCAGATCTGTCCATGCCCAGAAGCAGCAGGTCATTACATCTTTTGCAAAGTGCTTAAAGAAGGTTTGTAGAGGCTGGTCTGTGAAGCTTTCCCAAAGAAGGAGATATCTTTTATTCACTTAGCCATTGAAATCAAGTCCTTTATGTTTGTAGATCTTCCATCTTGAAGATGGAGTTCTCTCCATAGGCAGACCCTTCCATTTTGCCATGTAAGGCTGATTTCAGATCTACTCAGACACAGCAAAGGTCTGAACTAACAAACAAAGCAATAAAACAGATTGTGTAGCTGATGTAGCCACTGGCAGGACACAGCTGGAGTTTATTATTCTTGTATTCAGAGAAATACTGCCCTCAAATCTCCCTGTTTTGATGTAGTGCTTTTGGTTCCATAGTGTCAGCATTGCTTGAAGTTGATTGACTCCACTCCTGCTGCAGGATACAAAACATATACAAAAAAAAAAAAAAAAAAAAAAGGAAAATCAGCTTCTGAAGGGGCTCGGGCTGGAGCAGCACCAGGCACAGTGATTAATAAATGACAGATTTTGGAGCAGCCCAATATACTTCAGAAATTCCCCCATTCTGCCTGTATAATACACCACCCTCAGACCTGAGAAGAAGAAAAATAGAAAACAGCAAACTAACTTTAAGATATCTGCACGAGGAGGAGTGGCTTTAAGATTTCCAGAAAGCTTGTTTGAATAGGTGCTTCAGGAAGAGATTTTTGGGACAATGAAAGACTTTCTGAGCAGTTTAACTTGTAAATATTACTGCTTTTCATATTCAGGGAGGGCAAATGATGGGTCATCTTAAAAAGTCTATTAAATCTTCCTGATTTCGAGCAGAAATGCAGTCTGGGAGGAGTTCCTGCCTTTTTAAGACAGTAAGGGAAGTTGAGATGGGTCTCCTCAGGGAATTCCTTGGCATCACAAACACAGCCTTTAGCTCAGGACAAGGGGGGAAGAGCTCTCAAATGAAGTGATGCTGGTTTGAAAAGAGAATGTGAAGGGAATAGAGGGAATAAAAATAAATCTTCAGCTGTACACCCAAGTCATTACAATCCTGAAAAGAACTTGAAAGCCTGCCTTGTTTCTTGGGGGAATCCAGCTCCTCAATAGGTGCAGCTGTGTGGCTCTTCCCCTAAGGGACAGGAGTGAAAAGCAGCAGGTGACACTGCTCTGAATGGGAATTCAGGGGTTGGAGGCACAAAAAGAAAGGGAACAGCACCTGCCTGGGGATGTGAGGCTGAGGTTTTACCATCAGCCAGAGAGACAGAACAGAGCACTCTCCAAAAAGGGGCTGAATGGTCTCTAAACACGGGGTTAGTGAAGGTTTCGCTGTATCACAGGTTGTTTTTTTCAGTCTGTTTCTCTTCATTTTTTTTTTGTCTGCTCCTGCACATGTTTGTGTGAACGTCAGGGAATTTTCTGTTCACAGCCTTGTGGAGAAAACTGCCTTTATTGTGTAAGAGGTGTGAATGAAGGAAGGAAAGTTTTCTGTTGGGGAATCTGAAGGGGAAAGGGTGTGGACAGGAATAAAAAGAAAGAATGAAAGAATCATTTAGGGTGAAAAAGAACTCCAAGTCCAAACTTTGACCAAGCATCCCCATGCTCTAAACTCTAAACCCTGGGCCACTAAACAACCACTAAGCCCTGTCCCCAAGTCTCCTTGTTTTTTTGAACACCTCCAGGGGTGGTGATTCCACTCCTGCCGTCAGAAACAGCCCTTTCAGTAAAGAAATATTTCCCAATATCCACCCTGAGCCTCCCCTGGCCCAGCCTGAGGCCGTTCCCTCTCCTCCTGTCCCTGTTCCCTGGGAGCAGAGCCCGACCCCCCTGGCTGTCCCCTCCTGTCAGGGAGTTGTGCAGAGCCACAAGGTCCCCCCTGAGCCTCCTTTTCTCCAGGCTGAGCCCCTTTCCCAGCTCCCTCAGCCTCTCCTGGTTCTCCAAACCCTTCCCCAGCTCAGTTCCTTTTCCTGCACATGCTCCAGTCCCTTCATGGACAAAAACCCAAACAACCTCACTAAACCCAAAACACTAACAAATGGCAAGAAAACCAAAGAAAGGCAAACAAAAAAAGTCAGCCCCAAAATTCTTACCACCCCCCTTCAACAGTTTTAGAGAGGATTCAGCTTGGTGGTGGCACAAATGAAAAACTTTGGCTCATAGGGCTATGAAAAGCCTGTAGAAAAATGAGGCAGGTGAAAGTGCAGAGACAGCCTGTACTAATGAGATGGGACTCTTAACAGATCAAGGCTTCAGCTGGAAAATCACCAGGAGGGACAAGAGGGATAGGTATCAAATGCTGAAGGAAAATTACTGGGGGGCTGGCTGAAGCTGTACATATCCTGATCCCAAAGCCTAGAGGATTTGCAGAACTTGGCTAAAGAAGATTTTTCTATATACAGTTGCTGAACAACTCAATACAGGCAGAAGATTTACATCCCCCCACACAGAGAAAGTTATTTTTAATGATACTGTTTGAGATTTGTATGGGCACAGCATTGTTTCTGCTTTAGCTAATGAGCAGTGGCTTTTCATTGAAAATAAATCCCAGTGAAGACCAAAAAATGCCTCTTCTGTTTGTTTGAATTCTAAAACCATCCTGAGTATGAAATTAGAGATACAGTTTTGTGTTCCTGACTTTCATGGAGCCTTTTTGGTGCATTTTTAAAAAATTCTTTCCTTGCTAATTAAAACCAAAATAGATCAGACAAAATATTTCCATTCATTTATTCAGCAACAAATCATCTGAACATGTAACAAATAGGGAGATTAGAGAGGAGAATTTCTTCAATAGGAAAACTGCCCAGGAGCAGATCCCAGGTTAGAGCCTAAAGCACTTAGTGGAAGCCTCTTGGAGTCTACAGGGGGTGACAACCCCCTGAATTTTTCTGTTTTCCTAATGTGTTACACCTCTGCCCAGAAGCAGAAGACAAATCTGTGACAATGCTTGCATTTGAGTTTCAGATCATAACAGCAGCAGAACACCTTTAGCTGCATTTTCAGACCCTCAGCAGAGAGAAAAACTGATAATACCTAAATTACAGATATTTTTCCCTTAGAAAATGAAAGAAAAGTTTGGATTACACCTCTGCATAATTAAACCACAGCCAAGTCTGGGTTTGCAATGTTCCAGAGATGTTTCTTCATACTTTCCCAAATTTTCCAGCCTTCCTGGGAGGAAGAAGTGGTGGATTTGGGGTGGTGAAATACCTCAAGAGTGTTGCACCTTGGGCTAAATTCTTGCCACTAATTCCTCAGAAAGGAAAGGAGATTTGAGGTCATGTACAAGAAGGTTGTAGGGTCTGGAGGGGCCACCCAAGGAGTGGCTGAGGGCACTTGGTTTGTTCAGTTGGAGAAGAGGAAGGCAGAGTTTATCAGGATCTGTAGCTCTAATCTCTGCTCCCTGTGACAGGTACAGCACCCAGAGAATGGCTGGAGCTGTTCCAGGGCAGGGTCAGGCTGGAGATCACAGAAAGGTTGTTCCCCAGAGGGTGGTGGGCACTGCCCAGGCTCCCCAGGCAATGGGCACGGCCCCAAGGCTGCCAGAGCTCCAGGAGTGTTTGGACAATGCTCCCAGGGATGCACAGGGTGGGATTGTCTGGGCAGGGCCAGGGGTTGGACTCGATAATGATCCTGTGGGTCCCTCCCAGCTCAGGATATTCCATGATTCTGTGATTCTGTGACGGTGCTCAGTGCCTAAATTCTAATAGGATGTAAAAAAAAATAATGGAACTTCAGATGACTTTTCCCCAACCTCTGGCTAGAAACAGCAAAATCCATATCAAGACAAATGTGTGGCAGCAGATGTGTCTGCAGAGCCATCAATCACTGTCCCACGGAGTGAACAGGACCCTGAGGAGGGACAATCCCGGATGGATAAGCACTGGTGTCTGTGCCTGGCACCAGCTCATTATTCTGTCACAGAGATGTGATGGACTGCCCAGGAGCTCTGCAGCAAGTGCCCAGGATGGACAATTTTTGGCTGTAAATGTCTGTAGGATGAGGTGGGTAACACGGGGATGTGTCCATCAGCAGAACTGCCAGGGGGTCACTCATGGAAGCATTGGAAATCAGGCTGTGACTGCTCTGTCATTTTACTGCACTCTGTCTGATGGCACACAGAGGGGAAATATCCAGGTGTGAAGGGCCTCCAGGAGAGAAATTTCATTTATCCTGTGAGCAGCTGGATGTGAAATTCAAACACCACAAGAGCATTGTGATGGACAACAAAAGACCTTTTTGGAAAACAGGAATTCCCTTTGGAAAGGCTGGTTTACACTGTCCTGTCAACACAAACTGCTTCTCACTGTTTATGTCCTGGAACTCTGCTTGGGGAAGTCCAGTGAGGTGAGGGAACATCAGCAGCTGGCGCCTAAAATTCCTGAATAATCAGTGGTGTCCCTAGGGAACATTTTTTTTCCTCTGGAATCTGCTCCAAGCCAGTCTCTTAACATGGCATTAAAGGGGTTTTTCAATTTTCTAATGAAATATTAAACTGAGCCTGTGCCCCTGTTTCTCTTGCTGGTTTATTTCCATATTATTGCAGGGCTCTCTACCTGAAAAGTATCTCTCTTTACTTGCAATTCTGGGTTAGAATCACAAAATAGAGGAACTCTAAAAAGCTCTTCTTTTCAGCTGCAGGTGATGAAAAGCAAGGTAAAATTGTCAATACTCCTCTCTCTTCCATTCAGGGCCTGTTTGCAGTGCACTTTGAAGCTTCATAAACTGGTAGAATAAGCAGCCCTGGATGATTGTTGGAAATGGGAGGAGTATTAATGGCAGAAACAGGAAGTTTGTGATGTTTTATGGAGCACTGACTCATATTTTCAATAAGATCAACAAGTAGAAAATCACAGAATGTTGCAGTTCATCCTTTGCACTGAAAAAAATGGATTATAAAAAGAGATATAAAAGCCATTTTAATGAAACAGCCTCATAGCCTGGCAGCAAACTATACCTGATGAACTGGATGGAAGCCAGGAGAAAAAGAGCAAAACCTTAGGAGACATAAATCTCCTGTCACCATTTTTGCAATAACTTCTGGAATTGTTTCTGTCATAGAATAGTTACACTTAAAAACCTCTCATACATCTTGAGCGCCAGTAATTAACTTTTTCTTTCTTTTTTATGATTCCAGGAAAAGATGATTTAAGAGGTTTTGTCTCTTCTAGACTCTGCCTGACAATGTTCACATCTGAGGAACAGGGTGATGCATTAGGATTATAAACCTGGTTTATATTCCAGGGGGAAAATTTGGGCTTTGAGGTGCTGCAGACCTTGCTTGGAGTGGTTTGTCCCCCAGAAGAGGCTGATCAGGATTACACTAATGCTGTAGAGTTGATAACTGTGTTCTCTGCTGTTTATAGTATTTCAGCCAGAGCAGTTATTTAATATACTAACAGCAATATTTAATTACATGAGGCCAAAATATTACACAATTATCATACACATTGTATTGAATATTTTGTAGCTTAAATAATTGTCTGGGTTTTTTTTTGTTTTTTTTTGTTTTTTTGGTTTGTTTTTTTTTTTTTTTGTGTGTGTGTGTGTGTTTCCTTTTGTCAAACAAGAGAGATTTTCAGAGCAAGACTCTCAAATATTCACAGGATCTTTATGGCTGGAAAAAGCCTCCAAGGTCTTCAAGTCCAAACTTGGAGTAAATCCCAGCATTCCCACAAAATGTGAAGTGAATATTGATCCCCATCCAGAAGTAAACTGGGGAAGGAAAGGCAGAAAACCACACAGAAGTTCAGGCAGGGGTTCAGGCAGGAGTTTTAATTGGGATTCTCACTGCAGAGCTCTGAACAGGACCCAGGAGAGTCATTCCATGATGGGAGAACACAGAGCTGTGGACAGCTGAGCACCTGGAGCCAGTGGAAACCTTAATCACTGTCACAAAGCTCTTCCCAGGCCTTTTGCTTCCTAAACCCTTTAAATGGATTCTTTTAATTCAATGCATCAGGATCCCATATTTCTGAAGAAATGACTGAAGGCAAGCCCTGCTCTGCCAGAGACAGGAGTAACCATGAAGGTCTTGAGGAATATTTTGTGGAATATTTCTTGCCAGTTTGTGGAACTTACAGTCACAGAATCCCAACTGGTTTGGGGTGGAAGGGATCTTAAAGTTCATTTCCTTCCAATCCTGCCATGGGCAGGGAGACCTTCCATCAGCCCAGGATGATAATAGTGGGATTAATGGGAAATCTTTGAATGACCAGTGGACTTAGATTTAATTAAGGACCTCGTGAACCACAGCAGTGTAATGCACAGTGTGAAATATAATCATTAATGTAAAGGTTAATAAGTTAATTAGCCACATTTAGGTGTTTAATTCTAATAAATGTTCACCTATTATCTGTGTTGGGAGACATTTTGTTTCCTCTGTTTACACAGCCTAAGGTTTTCTATCCCAAATGTTCTCTATAGGTATGAAATTCCACATGTGACAAATTGGCTTTGGTTAAAAAATAATTTTAAAAAAGGAATTATGGCCTTGATTCTAAATCCCACTCTTTATTTCCAGGTATAATATAATGGACTTGAGTGAGGTTTAAGACACATCCTGGAGCAAGCTGTAATAATTAATCTATATGACTGGATTTAGCACAAATCCATCTTGGAATTGCAGTTCTCCTCCTTGCTCCTGGGCAGCAGCAAAATTACACTGAGCAGACCAGCACAAGAGTCCCTGTTTATACACTGGCCCAGTCTGCCCGGAAAATAAAGCAAAAATAAAGATCTTCAGATTTCTTCAATGAGAACACAAAAATATCAGTGAACTTTTGAGTCTGCAAATCACACAAAATATTTTCTTATTTTGGCCAATGTGCACGGGGTGCTGGGGGGGGGTAAGGTAAATTATTTTCCATGGAATGATCCATGATTGTTACTTCCTTTGTGGAAAGTTTGAGTTCAGTCCAGGCCTAAGTATGAACACACCCCTTCAACATATTAATATTAATATTATTATTGACATATTAATGACATTATTAACATATTAACATATTAATGACATTATTAATGTGGTATTTATAATGAATAGATAGATCTGATTGAAGTGGTGTGATTTCCTCAGAACAAAATGGGAGCAACATGATATTACAGGGAACGTAATGAAATTAAAGTTGTTCTGCTTTGTTCAGAATCATCCTTTCTGTTTCTCAATTAAAAGCCAAGACAACTGCTTTGTAATTCAACTTATTTAGTGTAAAAGTTGAACATTTGGGGACATTGGGTGGATTAAAATATGGTCCTGCATGTGTAACATACCCAGAAATGTGTCATAAACTGTCTTTATTAACATTTCTATTATAAAAATATAAAGGTTTATGTTGGGAATGGTTTTAGTCATTGTTTTTATCCAATATTTTGGACACTTTTTGTAAAGAGATTTACCTACAGTTCAGCTGCCAATTCACGTTTCTATGCTCTCTTCAGAGCATCCATAGCACATCCCACCTCATGACAGTAAACCCAGTTTCTGTGTGCCTAATGTTGACCTCAGCCTACAAGAATGGAACAGCAAACCCAATATTCCACAGTGAAAGTTCTCTGAGGTGCTCAAGGCCATGTTGGACAGGGTTTGGGACAACCTGGGAGAGTGGAAGGTGCCCCTGCCCACTGCAGCGGGTGGAATGGGATGGGTTTTAATGTCCCTTTCCAACCATTCTATATTTCTGTATTTCTATGAAACATTTTCAAATTACCTGAAAACAGTTATATCCCGACACAGATTTGAAGTTGCAGTGTTTAGGCAGAGTTTGTGCCTGACTGGACTCTGCACACCTTGCCCACCTCGCCCACCTCATGTATCCTTTAACAAGTCCAGTGAGTTGGAGCTCTGTTCTTTCTGGTCTTATTCTTACTCTCTGCGTGTGCAGATCTCAGTTTTCTTGCAACTTTCTTTTCCAGCCTTCCTTTCCAGCCTTCCTCTCCTGTCCTTCTGTGCAGTCAGCACAAAGGCAGGAGCATTAACAGTCTTCTAAGGACAAAAGCTACAAACATCTGCAGGATGCAATGGGGACACCAATAACCACAAAGTCCTCAGGATTTCTTTATATGACAGGGGTTCACAGAATCCCAGACTGGTTTGGGTTGGAGGGACCTTAAAGCCCATCCAGTCCCACCCCCTGCCATGGGCAGGGACACCTTCCACTAGTCCAGGCTGCTCCAAGCCCCGTCCAACCTGGCCTTGTACACTCCCAGGGATCCAGGGGCAGCCACAGCTTCTCTGGGCACCCTGTGCCAGGACCACAGCACCCTCACAGGGAAGAATTCCTTCCCAATATCCCAAATAAATCTATCTTCTTCTAGTTTAAAACCATGCCCTCTTGCCCTATAACTGTCTGCTCATGTAAAAATCCCTTTCACAGTTCTTTATAAGTCCCCTTTAGGCACTGGCAGGGGTTCTGAACTCTCCCCACAAGCTTCTCTTCTCCAGTTCTCCCAGCCTGGCTCCAGAGCAGAAGGGCTCCAGCCCTCTGAGGATCTGTGTGGTCCCCTCTGGACCTGGTCCAAAAGACCCACATCCTTGTACAAAACTGAAGTCAGGCTCCCAGCTCTAAAACACAATGAAGTCCTACTATCCTGTGACATAGACAAGATCAGGAGCCACTTCATTTTACCTCTTTTGCCACCCCGTTTTGCACATGTCTTCCCACCCTTTTCTCACCGCCAGTCCCCGTGTGAATCCCCCTTTGATCTGTGCTTTCCCTGTCATCCCACCAATCCTGGAATCACCTGGCACCACTTCCCAGCTCACTCAAACGATGTGCTTGGGGTCAGGCCACAAACACCAGAAGGACCCTGCCGTGCTGGGGACAGCAGCACTCGAGATCCCTTCAGAACTGAACTCCTGCTTCCCTCCCTTCAAAGCAGGGATCACTCCAAGCCTCTCCCAGAGCTGTTTCAGCTGGGAAACAGGGCTTTACACAGACAACAGCCCTTTGACTGCCCCTCTGATGCTTTTGATTTGACTTTAAAGCATGCCAGCATCAAAGCCACCAAGGAAAGATGACAGGAAATGTAACTTGAATCTTTCATAATGCTGGTGCATAAAAATGTTACAGCTCTACTAAGGAGCAGCATGCTAGTCAATCTCTTGGACAATAAATGTATATTTTGGGGGGATGCTTTCCAAGTTGAAAGGTCTCTTTCTTTTTCATGCATTCCTCCCCTCTCTCCCTCCTTCAGGCAGCCCAATTTCTTAGTGGTTCAGTCTTGTTGGAGACCCAGGGCTTCTTTTGGGGAGTAGGTCTCTTTACCAGTTTTTCAGAAAGAAATGTTTTGATCAAAACAAAAAGCAAAACTTGGAACTTCCACTAGCCTGCTTCCTGAGTTATAGTAGAGTGAATGCAGAATTCTTCTAGACCATTATCTTCTGCAAATTTGGCTAAATTCAGTTAAACCTAAACTAGGTAAAAGAATTAGAGGAGTCAGACTTGGTATCGTACAGCTTCCATTGCCTGGAGATGGAAAATGATCTATGATACACCCAGGGCTTGCTTTAAGCAATTCATCCCCATTAATTGCTGATATCAGATATCTGCAATGAATTGTGAATGACATGCTCTGGATGAGTGATGTTCAATCCAAACAAGACTATTAACATGTCATTCCCAAAGGATTAACACTCCAGCACCGAATCACTCAGATATTGCTCAATATATTGCTTTCAGAGCACTGTATTAACTGAGAAGGGTGTGTATTAATGAAACTCCCTTGGAATAGATTTCCTTTTAAATTGTAGGGCATGTTTTATCTGAGTGGATAGCTAAGATAGTGGAAAGTGGACTGGAAAGTGGCTGAATATTAAGGATTAATTTCCTTGGTATTATTAAAAAAATATTTCTTTCTTCTTGCTGGTGAGTTGTCACCAGACGCTTTATGCAGACTTCCAGTTCACAGGGTTTAGATGAAGAAGGAGATGTTGTAGAGAACAAGGGTGGGAGAATGAGAATGTCTCAGAACTGAGAGCACAATAAAAATCAGTAATATTTGTGGATGTTGATTCTGTACAAAATAGGGCAACAAAATGGTCATTTTCAACCTGATTTTCCAAGAAAATTGAATGCTTATGTGAGTTTGCCATTTCCCTAAAAATCTTAACTTTACTAGTCATTTTTACTCAAATTTAGCAACAGGATAAACACGACAAAGCCATTTAAATTAATAAAAAATATATGAAAAATATATAGATGGATAGAATAAAAACTGTTAATGTATCTCAGTAAAGCACTGCTTCAGTGTCTCGTTCCATGAGAGGCAGGATATGATCTGCTCAATGCCCAGGGAAGGTCTGGGTGACTCTGTGGGTCAGGAATCACTTGCTTTTACATTTTGGTCCCAGTACATTCAACATTATTGATGCCCTTGGTCCAAAAAGCTCTTAGACTCTGTACCTCCACTTTTGCAGAGCACTGTTCCTACCCAGACACCTGAGATGAGGAATAATTTGCAAGAAGTAGTGCTTTGTTTGCAAAACATCACAAGTTGAGTCATTCTTTGCCAGAAACACCTTCCTACCACCCACCATCTATTCCTGCCAATTTTTTGTTGCTCCCCGTGACAGTTAAATTTGCAATTTGATTAATGACTTCATTCCAATGCTTGGAGTGTGTTTTATAGTACTAGTTCCAGAAAAGAAAGGCAGGTAATTAGACAAATAGAGTGAAGTAGCTCAAAAGACTTTTTAAAGTTGTTAATGCAGTAATAAAGTATCATGAAAAACATGACAGAATGAGGCATCTCTAAAAATATCCCCCTTAAATTGAAGGTTTCTCTCTTTTTCTGCATTTTTTCCTGGAACAAGGCAGCCAGGTCTTTGCTAAATGCACAAAACCTGCATGTTAGATGTTCCTCTGGCTTAAGTTATGAAGCAGGTCTTAAAAGTGGAACTGGGTGTTCACCTGCAGGTTCCCCGTCATAAAGCACAGCAATCCCAGTTCAAAGGACTGGCTTTAATTGTGACTCACAAACATCACTCTTGGTGCCAAGATGATAATTGAGATAGTTATTTTCCAGGATGTGCACCAGCAGCTGGGGGCTATAACCCAGAGAAGTCCTCTTTGAATCACTCATTATTTTTCAGTAATTGACTAATTTTATCACTCACACCTGTCTTATATAAAGCCTGGTGGTAACCCAATGGCCTGAAAGAGTTAAGCTATAACTCCTCTGTCAGTCCTAAAACTCTCTCCCTAAAGACTATGAAAAATTATTTCAGAAAGCTGCATTTTAAGCTTTTGTCAAGACATAAGTTGGCATAAGCCAACAATCACCCTTACATGACTTAAGCATATCAAAACTTGCACGTGGACTTGAGCAAGCCAGGAATTCTGGTTTTGACATGGCCAGAATGTTTTTATAGAGATTATCAATTAAGTGGCGCAATTTGAAATGCAGAGAAGATTTTGGGAGGGATCAGTATTGCTCATGGTGATACCTTGATGCCTGGCTGGCACTCCTGTACCCATTAAAGACACAGCTCTACAAGGAAAGGATTTCCAGACGTGGAAGTGTAAAGAGAGGAGATTGATCTGCCTTGTCTCAAACTGGGAATAGGAGATCAAAAAATCAGTCTCTTGTGTAAGTGCTCTAGGCATTCTTTAAAAAGCAACAGCTCTTCCAAAATTGTTACATAATATTGCTGATTTTGATGTACCTGCCCTTGCTTTGAAGTGCTAAAGGAGATTTCAGATTTCTTCTGCAAGTGTGTCTGTGTCGTCAGAACTGTAGAAGATTCCAGGTTTTTAACTGAATTGCCTGAAGTTCTGTGGGATGAATGTGGACTTTGGGATTTCGCAGAAGAAACACCCAGAACTGACACACTTTGAGATCTGACATCTCTAACAAAATGCCTGAGTAACTGAGCTTGGAAGACACCTCTGAAGGTCACCCTGTACAATTGTCCTGCTTAGAGCCAGGGATAGCAAGTTGCCCAGTTGGGTATTTCTAAGGATGGAGACTCCATCATCCCTCTGGCCAATCATTTCCAGGATTTGCTCATCTTCAGAGTGGGGAACTTCCCTGGTCAAGTGGAATTTTGGTTTGAATGTTTTACAGAATGAGAACCACAGAATATCCTGAGCTGGAAGGGACCCACCAGGATCATGGAGCCCAACCCGTGTCCCTGCACAGACACCCCAACAGTCCCACCCTGTGCATCCCTGGGAGTGTTGTCCAAACACTCCTGGAGCTCTGGCAGCCTTGGGGCTGTGCCCATTCCCTGGGGAGCCTGGGCAGTGCCCAGCACCCTCTGGGGGAAGAACCTTTCCCTGAGATCCACCCTAAACCTCCCCTGGCCCAGTTGCAACCATTCCCTGGGTTCTGTGCCTGGTCACACAGATTGGAGCAGCTCCTTGGGAGGAGCTGCTGTCCTCAGTGAGGTCTGACCTCAAGCCCTTCTTCTCCAGCTGGACAAGCCAAGTGTCCCCAGCTGTTCCTTATATGGCCCCTCCTGACCCTTCTCATCAGTTAAAACCCTCCCACAAGCCAAGCAAGCTGGGTAAAATAGCAACAAGAGAAGTCCTGAAATATTCAGAAGACAATCTAATATTAATAATCTAAATATTCAGAAGACAATAACTAAAGAGGACTGTAAAGGTTATAATTGTTTTATATAGACTGGAAAATATCTCTATCTGGCTTACAGAAAATTGGTTGGGTAATAGAACTTCAGAAAGTCACATGTTTAATAAAGTAGTCCCAGTTCATGCTGACGTTTTACCTGTATCCAGTCCTACTGCATTTCATCAGGGGCAGTACCAAGGGAGTAAAATAAAATCCCTTCCAGAAGCTTTTCCTTGTGGTTATCACAGAATATCAAATAAAAGATTAAAATGACCATATGGAAGTCACAGAAATCTGTTATTACACCACATTAGCTGTAGCTATGGCAGCACAATAATAAGCAAAGAAACTTTTTTGTGAATTTGTTATGGGTAATATTACCCATATGATTAAAAAAACCCCCTACAATTACTGCTCACCAATATGCAGCCTTCTGAAGGGAGAAAAAGAGGTAAACGAGGATCTCTAGGGTGCCCATACATTGATGGAAGAGATAGCTCCCCAAATACTCCATCAGCTCCCTTGGAGCTGTTTCACATTCCACAACATCTGTGGGAAGGGAGTTGTCCAGGAGCAAGTCTCTTTCTGGGAGCTCTTTCACTGGAGGGTTTTCCACATCCTTTCTTTAGACTCAGAATGCCTGATTTAACTTCAAATTATCTTTCCCATCTTCTCCTAATTGAAAATCCTGAACCCTCAGGGCAACCTGTAGAATGTTTGCTCTCTTTCCTACTCCCTGGGTCAAGTCCTCTTCTTACCTTTTTTATGCCTTTGGAAGTAAAGCTGTTTAACACCCTGCAGCTTAATGTGGAGGAAATTAGACATGTCCCAACCATTATTTCCTTTTTTTTTTTCTTTTTTCTAATTTGTGTTACAGGGAATTTCTTGGTTGGGGTTTGAGGCTGTTACGAACTCAACTTGTTGTTTTGGAGCTGTGTGAGGGTTATCAATGTAAAAATACCAGCATTGGGAGTTGGAGATGAAGTTTTAGGTCCTTTATCCTGAGATGTTCTGTGAAATTCCAGAAGAGGTGTAGTCCTCGCTCTTTGGTTTACAAGACCAGTGTTTTCCATAAACTACCAGAGTGTTTGTACAAGTTGACTATTTGGTTTTCTGGGGCTCCAAGAAGGGAGAAGAGCATTAGGAGGGTGGGAAAGGAGGCAGGGCAGGCCAGCTGGCTGATAGTGCTGGATGGGTGTCCCACTGGTTGGCTCCTAGCTGCCAACAGGATGGGGAGGTCAGCAGGGAGCACCCAGCAGAGGAGCTGTGGGACAGGGAGGAAGGTTATTGTGCATTGTTTGGGTTTGTGTACGAAGGGGATAAGAGTTCCAAGTGTCCATGCAAACACATCTCAGGCTCTGACACCTCCTCTGGGCTGGTTTCCTGTTATCCCTCAGACTCTGAGCTCCATTGCTGTGCTGATAAGGTGCTGATCTGCTGAGAGTAGAGCCTGCCCCTGGCAGGAAAGAGAGCTTACAGCCAACACAGAGAGCACCTGTGTGTTCTCCAGCCCCAAATCCCTGGAACAGCAGCTGGCAGCCTCCTAAAAGCAGGTTCCAGCAAAGGTCAGCAACAGGGAGGAAGACACGAGATCCAATTTCATCATGTGTCTCCTCACCTTCATACCCAGAGATGCAAAGATGTCTGAAGAGCTGGTGGTGACCTCTGGATGTCACACTGATTAATTGGGGGAGTTTGCTTTCACCCCAGGACACCAAGTGCCTGGTTAGATTAATTATCATTCCCTCACAAGGCTATTGCTCTTCCAGTGTCTCCTTCTACAGTCACTACAACTCTCCTCATGCAGTGTGGGATGTTTGCAATAAACATTTTGAGGAGCATGGAGACAACTTCTAAACATACCCTTCCTTTTGCATGGATTGAAAACACCAGTTACTCATTATTCTGTTTAAACATGTTAAAAGACCAATTCCCCAAACTGCACGTCACTAAATAGAAACTGCCTTTTTTAGAATGATAGCATGCACAATAGTAATGTAAATATTTCAATAAGCAAGTTGTGAAAATTGTGAAAATACTATTATATCCAGGAATGATCTGGATCTCATAGAATGCCTCAAGTCTTGGCTTCTGCGGAAGTGAGAGGTCAGCAGCTGTATCCTAAATTTCAGGTTTTATGCTACTCTTTCCACAGAAATCAGGAGTCGTAGATGAATACGGTCATAGAATTATATAATGGTTTGTGTTGGAAGCAACCTTAAAACTCATCCAGTGCCACCCCCTGCCATGGGCAGGGACACCTTCCACTGTCCCAGGTTGCTCCAAGCCCTGTCCAGCCTGGCCTTGGACACCTCCAGGGATCCAGGGGCAGCCACAGCTTCTCTGGGCACCCTGTGCCAGGGCCTTCCCACCCTCACAGGGAAGGATTCTTTCCCAATACCCCATCTAACCCTGCCCTCTGGCAGTGGGAAGCCATTCCCCCTTGTTCTGTCCCTCCAGGCCTTTGTAAATAGTCCCTCTCCAGCTCTCCTCTGTCCCCCTTTAAGTACTGGTTGTCTGCTTCAAGGTCTCCCTGGAGCCTCCTCTTTCCCCAAGATTAAACAATCCCAGCTCTCCCAGCCTTTCCTCCCAGCAGAGCTGCTCCATCCCTCTGCTCACCCTGGTGCCTCCCCTGGACTCTCCCCAGCAGCTCCAGGTCCCCCCTGTGCTGGTCCCCAGGGCTGGGGCAGCTCTGCAGGTGGGGTCTGCCCTGAGCACAGGGGCACAGGGGCAGAACCCCAGTCCCTTTCCTGCTGCCCACTCTGGGGCTCAGCCCTGGCAACTGTTGACTTTTTGGCCTCAAGGGCATGATTCTGGCTCATGTCCAGCTTTCCATCCATGATAACCTCTGAGTCCTTCTCAGTGCCCCCTCATCCCAGGCTGTGCTCTTGTCTGGGGCTGCCACAACCCAGCTGCAGGACCAGCACTTGGCCCTGTTGCACTTCAAGGCAGTGTCACCTCTCCAGCCTGTCAGGTCCCTCTGGATGCCCCATCCTTCCCCTCCCCACTGGTGCTGTGACCCCACACACCCAGGTCTGTGTCATCACCAAATCTGCTGAGGATGCCCTCAATCCCACACTGCTTGTATAAATTGTACCTCAGCTTTCTCCATATCCTGTCCATATTTTACATTTCAGCCTTCTCTCCAATGCAATTCTTTTCTTTCACTTGCCCTCATTCTGTGATTTTTTTAATGCTCATTTGTCAAATTTTCTCTGGTGAATTTGCCTTCTTATGTGATGCCACCTCTGCCTTAGTGGACACATTGTTATCATCTTCCCAAGGAAAATCTTATTTTTGAATCCATAGGTCTATTGAAACCTGAGGAAAAGGATTTTAGCAGTTGAGTGGGAGAAGTTTGTACATCACTATTCAAGGCTAGGGACAGGACCAATTTCTCCAGATGGGGTTGGCAGTCACACAAAAGCACAGACACATTAGTATCCCAATTTTTTTGTTGGTAAATTGTATTTTACCAGCAAACCAAGATAAGTTTGTATAAAAAGATATATAGAGGAAACAAAGTTCCCTCAGCATATGGCAGGAACACAGAATATAAAAACAGTTAAATCTGAAAATGAGTATTATACCATTTTCTATCATTTCAGTGAGAAAGGCTTAGCATGTCATATGGATTTCCCCATGTCTTTAGAATTCCAGACTCCTGTGCTTCTACCTGGGATGTTCAGAAGGACCCAGAGTGTTGAGCAGGACAGAGCACAGCTGATGGCATGCCTGGGGCAAGGGAATAATGTGGCTGTCCCATGTCCTTTAGATCAGCAGGGAATGACAGTCTGCACCACTGGGACCTGGGGATCTTGGAGCACAATAAGCTCAGCTGGGGGACAATGTGTGCTGGGGACAGTGGGACCCTGATATGCATCAGGAAGAGCATTCCCAGCAGGTCAGGGAGGGATCCTGCCCCTCTGCCCAGCCCTGGAGGCACCTCTGGCTGCTGTGTCCAGCCCTGGATCCTCAGCACAGCAGGGACAGGAGCTCCTGGAGCTGAGGAAGGGCCTGGAGCATCTCCGTGCCCAGGAAAGGCTGAGGGAGCTGGGGCTGCTCAGCCTGGAGAGGAGCCCCAGTGAGAGGGGCCCTCAGCCCTGGCTGTCCCTGGGTGTCCCTGGGTGTCCCTGTGTGTCCTTGTGTGCCCCTGTCTGTCCCTGTCTGTCCCTGGGTGTCCCTGTGTCAGTCCCAGGGTGCTGGCCCTGTGTAGGAAGAAAGAGTGGGACGAAAGACTAAGAAGCAAAATATCTTCCTCTCCTTCCCCAAAATGTATAAACCACCTCCAACGGGTACCTTGACAGATTCATCTTCATAGGGTGGAGGGTTTTGTTGTTTGGTTTTTGTATTTTTTTTCTGACCAGAAGATTAATCCCAGGTCTGCTTGAACTGAACTCTTGATGGAAACCAGAAATTTCACATCTATTAAAAGTAATTTTATCATCACCTTAACCATTTTAGGAACAGGGATCAAGTGGGGCACAGACACAATGATTTGCAAGAAATCATGCGGAAAAAAATGAAGAAGGAATGGCAGTTGTTTTTACTGAAGACTGGACATGAAAAAAGCCTTTTGCAAAGAGGAAGACACAGTCTTCCGAGCCTGTGATGCTTAGGACAAAAAGTTATGGACATAAACTGCCTTGAAATACTCAAATCAGGAACCAGGCAGACTTCGAGTCTTTCAGAGCTCCTGTATGATTGCATCAACAGATGCTTCCCAAAGTCTTTTACTTTCTCTAGTCAGACTTTTTTACCATTTTTACAGCCTTCCTGAAGAGAGATGACAGCTCAAATCCATGCTTTCCGGAAAGAAATCTCATTACACTTCAGGTTCCCCAATTGCATCTTGAAGCAATTTAAGCCACTCCTCCCCCTGTACTGATCCTAGCAAAGCTACTTCCACAGAGATCATTTTTATTCTGTAGGTATTTTAGCCTATTATGACAGACCAGAGTTTGCAGCTGATGAATTGTCTATTTTTTATTTCTTTGAGGAAATCTCTGGCGACTCTGATATTTAATGCTATCAGATTGGAGCAGTGCACCATCAGTAATTTCTGAGCTTGGGTGTTTTGTTCCCTTTCCAGAACCACCTCTCTGTGTTGCTGTGCTATTCCCCATTTCCAAAAGTTGAGTGCGGAGCCATAGAGAGGAAAATGTAAATGAAAAAGTTCCTAATGCAGTCTGGCTATGACATGATTACAACTAGGTTAAATGTATTAGTTCTCCACATATTACACTAGAGGTCATGCAACATCTAATTTATTTCCTTGGCTTTCACATTTCACAGTCCCCTGAATGTAATTCCTTTCAATTTTCCCTGCTGTCGGTAATTGGTCTGCCACACATCCCTCTTCTTCTACAGACTCCCCCTGATTATCCTGGCACTGCATTCTGTGTATCCATTAACAACCAGGGATCATACCTTCCCCTAGGCCTGCTTTCCACTTCTCTCTCTCTCCTACACTCATTCATTTGGTAAGGGCTCCAAGTCCTCATATATTTCATGTTTAGAAAGGTTGGTATTTTCTTAAGAAGAAAAAAAACCTGACCCCACAAAACTTGCCAGTGGCTGAGGTTGTCTTTCAGCCCTCACTTTTTGTCTTGGGTTTCACCGCCCTCTGTGATGTCTGGCAGGGCTTTCAGAAAAGTCTCCTTTAATGCAGGCAGGGATTTCAATCATCGTGCCATATCTTTAAATGCAAGTGACAAAGAAATGTAAAGTTGAGAATGTTTTGTAAACTGTTGCAGGGAAAATGTAATATCAAAGAAGATAAGAGTTCAATTTTATTTTCAGCTCTCAAAGCTCTTCTTGCCACTTTTCTTGCTTTCCTGTAAAGGTTCTCAAGGTCTGCATCTGGTGGTAGCACCAATTTTGTGATCAAGGGAGTCTGAGTTCCAGCAAGAAGATATTTCTTACATCTAGTTTTAAACAGAGGAGAAACTGATTCGTAATTTCTTAAAATAATCTGTGCAGATCATGGTGGCAAAGAGCCTCTCACTGTTCCCCAGCTCACAGTGGTTCAGCATTCTATGTGAATGAGATTCAGTCTTTTACATATGTCTTAGTTATTCCCAGGTTTTAATCCTGTCCCAGCAAGAACTAGAATCTCTTTGCACCCAGCCTCTCTCTGTTGTTTTTTACTTCCCACTTCCCCAGGTTTTGAGAACCTGCTTTGTTGTTCTCTTGACACCTGACTGAAATAATTTTTCCTTGGCTTTCACATTTGAAGTGGAATTTATGTGAAGAAAGACCTGCAAGAACGAAACAGGGGAGGTTGTGGAAGGAAAAAGAAATTCATGGAGATGTCCATTCCAACCTCCCTTCTCTCTTGGCAAACCCTCCTCTCCTCCTCCCTGCTGCTTTTGCCATTTCACCCTTATCTGAACCTGTTTCTGTGGAGTTTTGAAGTCTTGATTGGATAATTCAAGAAGACAAAAGACATGTGGGCTGTCCTGTCTTATCAGACCTGCTGAAATGATTCTTCTATGAGGCTGGACATCTCCTCTTAGAAATGCTCTGACATTGGTAGAAGGTGCGTTTTGTCGAAGGATAATGGAAATATAGGAATACAATGGGAATATAGGACTCACAGTCTACCTTTGAGGGGATTTCACAGAGCTGGGAGACCTCCCAAGCAAGTGATCAATTCAGAATTAACTGTAGATTTTTTTAAAATTCAAATCCATTTTGATTCCCAGATAATTTTGCTGCCGAAACAATTCTTTCTGCAATATCATTTGCCTGTAAAGACTGAAAATTATTGTCTTGATTTTATTTAGAGGAATCCAAAAAAACCCTTCCCATTTCAATAGGACCTGTTGGCTTTTGGGTTTTTTTTATTCCCTTCCCTTTCCCCTTCTCCTTCTCCTTCCCCTTTCTCTTCCCCCTTCCCCTCCCCCTTCCCTCTTTTCTTCCTTTCTCCAAAGGCCTATTTAATTATTTTTCCAAATAGGTTTCGTGCCTTTTTCTATGATCTACTCAAAATCTAATTTTTTAGGAATCAAATCCACCCTAATTGCTCATGGCCGTGTATTTTCATTAAATGCTTTACCCCAGAACCTGCTAAGCCACAGATATTGTGGGAATGAAGAAACTGACAAATAATTCAATCTGAGTATAAAAATGCCAGGTGGAGACTCCCTCTTCACAAGAAGCCCCACAGAAAAGATATGGGGAAATGGGTACAGGTTACTGCTGGGGAGATGTTTCACAATGAGAACAGTCAGCCATTGGAATGATCTCCCCATGGAAGCAGTGGATTCTCCAACACTGGACACTTGTAAGTTTTGTCTGGCTGGTCCATCCTGTCCAGACGAAGAGCAGCTGGACCAGATGACCCTTGACATTCTTTCCATGATTCCATGATTTAAGTCCCAACAGGACAGCAGAGTAATCTTGTCCTTGGAGGGATACAAGGTCTTGTGTACAGGAAGCCATTGGGGTCCCCCATGAGATTTTGCCCTCCTGCATTGGGGCTCTTGTCTTGCAACCACTTTCTTTCCCCACAGTGAAATAAGCCATCAAATACCAAACATGATCCCTGTTCCACTCCATTGTGCTTAGAATCACAAACCTGGAATGGGTTGGGTTGGAAGGGACCCTAAAGCCCATCCAGTGCCACCCCCTGCCATGGGCAGGGACACCTTCCACTGGCCCAGGTTGCTCCAAGCCCCATCCAACCTGGCCTTGGACACTTCCAGGGATCCAGGGGTGTATCTTCAATTCAAGAATTTCTTCAATTCCCTCTGTGCACTTCTGCCTCTTTAACTGCTTTGAAGTAGCAGATTGCCAGCTTATACTGCAGCAATTACCTTTAAACAACCCAATGCCCATAAAACCTTGGAGATCACTTAGGCTTTCTCTCTTCAGGGGAGTCAATTGCTGCTTTTTCAGGATGCTGCAGTCCATTGAAATCTGGGGTAACATACTGCAGCAGTTACTGAACACCAGCCTCTCCCTTTGCCTGGCAGGGAGAACAAATCATAATTCAAATTAACCTCGCTGTGTAATGAAATTTTGTTACGTGTCATTATGTTATATTATATAGTATCTATAAATCAATCCCAGCAAGCCATTTGCTTCAATGACAGGTTTTTGTGTGTGACACAGTGAAGGTGGAATCCTCCCAAGGAATAATTTTTCAAACAACAGCAAATTCCAAAGTGGAAAACATAGAATTTCATAAAACAACAGCATTTTGGACCCCCAAAACATTTCATTACATTTAAGAACCAGTGGAGACAACTCTTTCACAATGTATTTTGTGTAATTTAATTCCAACAAGGAGGCTGGTTTTCCTGACAGCCTTCGGGAGGAAATTGTGCCCAAGTGCCCCCCAATCCAGCTGTCACCCTTCCTGCCCTGCTCTCGGACAGTGTCACACAGTCCCTCCTATCCCCACTGTCATCCTGGGTTACCACAACCTCGAGCAATTTGTTTGTGGTTTAGCAAGAACATTTCCAGGTTTCCGCCTCAGAAAAAATCTATCTACAGGCAGTTTTGATGTTTGAAGTGCTCTGCTGCATCCAAAGGTGTAGCCTTAAAAGGTTTTTAATTGATTGCTTGAAATGTTTCAGAATTAATTGGGCGTGTTGCTTCCTGGGCATTTTGCTTTCCCAACTATTGTGTTATACACGTATTTCAGTGTCCAAGTAAAGCTTTCAGTATGATTGGTTTTATGTTTCCAAGCCAGTATTTTTCAAAATGCTATGGAGTAAAAAAAAAAAAAAAATAAAGAGAGAGAGAGAAAAAAAAAATTAATAATTTTTTAGGGAAAACCTAATTTTTGCAGTTTGCTCCATTCATACTCAGATTCTTCCCACATTTTAAAGAGCACAATTAACCAAACGTAAATCTGGCCTGATTCACCACCATTTCCTCTGGGTTTATGTGGAGTAAGTGTTGCTTTTAATGCCATTACAAAAGCATAAAACTCAAATAAGGCAGCAGTAATTCAATTCCAACACACATCCCAGGTAGTAAAAACGTCTGCAGGGGAAGAGCTTCAAATACATTTAGATAAATAGATGCTTCAAGCACCCAACACACAGAGGTTTGTGAGTATTCCTGGTCCATGGCAGACTTCCCATCCTTGTCCCTGGGAGCTGTGGGTGTGAGCTGAGGGCAGGCTCTGCCTCACAGACATCACAACACCTTCAGCATTTGGGGTTTGCTTCTTTATCTCCCTCAGCACTGCTGGAGAAATCAGATTTGCAAAACCAGGATGTAGAATCAGTTTAGTCCTCAGGTCTCTCAGTAATTGCCAGCAGCCAAACTCATTCCTGGTGCAGCTCCATTTGTTCCCCATGAAATTATGTGTGCTGAATTTTGCCCAAAGTGGTTAAAAACCTGAGGAGACATTAATTTTTGTAAATTTTGGAGGCCCTACCAACATGAGAAGGAGAAGGGTTAGTGATGTAATTTGGGAGGCAGTGGATAAGAAAAGGATTTAATTAAGGGTAATGGGGAAGCATTAAGGCAAAGGAAATTTGCCAGGAGGTTGATTTAAAAACATATACAAATTCTCAGTGCTCTGATCAATTTAACTGTTCAGTAGGCACCAGAGTAATGTTGGAGTCCCACTGTTTGAAGCAATTAAATGCATGTGTTTAAAATAGCAAAACCACATAAACCACAAATAGAATGTGACACGGGTCTCTTTCATCACCAGGTGCCTCTGCTTGGAATTTTTTTTGCCAGCAGGAAGGCAAGACCTCCCAAAATATGATAATATTGCCAATTACTTGGATTATTAATTCATCATCTTTGAGTCTAGTTTTGTTTTAAAGTTTGGTTCCAACTGTTCTAACAAAATGCAGTTAAGCGAGCATGACAGGAGAAGGGAAAATGGCTTTAAGCTGAAGGAGGGCAAGGTTAGATTGGATTTTGGGAAGAAATTCCTCCCTGTGAGGGTGGTGAGGCCCTGGCACAGAGTGCCCAGAGAAGCTGTGGCTGCCCCTGGATCCCTGGAAGTGTCCAAGGCCAAGTTTGGATGGGGCTTGGAGCAACCTGGGATAATGGAAGGTGTCCCTGCCCATGGCAGGGGGATGGCACTGGATGGGCTTTAAGGTCCTCCCAACCCAAACTATTCTGCAAGTGCCGAATTTTAATTCAACTTCCTTAAATGTAATTTATTTTTTCCTGTTTGTCCTTTGCTTTTCTTTTCTGCAAGCAAGCTGCAATTAAATACATTCCTGAAATACTGAGGAAAGCAATAAGATTTTTTCAAAGTGCTCTGTAAATTGGAAGATTAATCCATATAAAAAAAATCCCACTTCCTGTGGTGCATCTTTGGTTGAAAAGCCATTGAAAAGCTCCATACATAAGTTTACAGATGCTTATTTACATCCCATTCCATGAGTATTTAATGCCATTGATTTCCCCATTTGGACACATCATTAAAGGACAAGGCAGACACCTGTGCTCTCGAGAGAAATTATTGAGTGGGGTGATAAAAAGGGAGAAGATTAAGAAGGCTACTTGCAAGAGAGAGGCACAGGGAGCTGAGGAAATGTGTCCCTGCAAATCCTCAGCTGTCACCTCACAGTCATGTGACAAAATCAATGGAAACACCCTCAGCTCCATAGCTGGAAACTGGGTCCTGATGGCATCACACAGGTGATGGACCAAAGTGTGTGGCAGCTCCAGGGGGCTCCCAGTTTGAAAGGCTGGCAGAGAATTGCTTGGTGGCACTTTGGTTTGTTTTCAGCACCCCTCTGTGCCAGACATTCATCTTCCTCAAGTGGATCAAGGTGCTTCCGTGACCAAAGGGAGAAGATTAAGAAGGCTACTTGCAAGAGAGAGGCAACAACACAACTCCCTTCCCAACACAACTTAGTCAAGTGAAATCACTCCTGTAGTTAATTTAATTCACTTTAATGCTGATAGAAAAAACACTTAAAACTTAGATGGTTTAAGATATGTTTTTCCCTGACGATTATTCTTTGCAAAGATTATTCTGGAGGTGTTCACTGAACTTATTTTTCCATCCTCTCCTGTTTGACAGCATGATTTGGTGCAGCAGACTGGTGACCCAGACACTGGTCATGTAAAAAGAAAATCCAAAAACATACATAGGGTGAACACAAATTTGAACCGAAATCAGATTAAATCAAAATACAGCATCTTTAGACAAAGAAAAACAATTCTTACTTGAATATGCTGATTTAAAGAGGACATTACTTGCAGAGGACATTATAGATTGATAAAGATGTCAGCGGGATGAGAAATAAGATGAGCCCAAATGAACAGTTCAGGTCTTCCTGCAGAGGCTGTTATCTGTGTTGTGACCTTTTGAGCAGGACTCTGTGAGATGAGAAGAGACAGATAGGAGGCAAAAGACCTCCTTATCTCAGATCTCATTATCTTTAAGGCTCACAGTCATGGGTCAGGTCAAGAGAAAGAGACATAAGATATTACACTGTGTGTGATGGTTCTTCATGTCAACATTGAGCCTAATGCAGGGCCAGTGCAGAGCACACAGCATCCCTCTGTTTCCCAGAGAAATGTCAGGCATTTCCTCCTTCTCTGCTCTTATCCTGCTCCCCCCAAACCTGGAACCATTTGATTTAATCCTCTCAGCACTTCCTCAGACACCTTCTGCCATTTCCTCCCTCCTGGCACAGACTTTGTCCAGAGACATTTCTACATCAGCAGTTTACCTCTCTCAGCATGTTTACTAACACATTCATATCATATAAATCAAAAGGCCTTTCAAACAAATGAAATACAAATTTTAAACAAATACTTCAGCCACAAATAAAATAATACATTTTTAAAAATCCTTTCAAGTTGCAGATTCTTCTATAGCATGAGAAATGTTTGTTCAGATGTTCCCATTCATCTCTCTCAGTTTTTATTTGTATGTGCCCTGCCTGATGTCATCTCCTCTCTCTTTGTTAAGGACTGTCCGTACAACTTCAGATTTATGGAAGAATTTTTATCTCTTCTTCTAAGGATAGATTTTGACATTCCAGCTCTGAAATGCTGGGTGTCCACCCATCATTATCCCATTTACTGAAGCAAGGCATTCAGGCTTTTTAGGGAAGTGATGTGTAAGAACCACTATGGTCTCTTACAGGCTGGAGGATTTTAATGGAATCCCAGAATGGTTTGGGTTGGAAGGGACCCTAAAGCCCATCCAGTGCCACCCCCTGCCATGGGCAGGGACACCTTCCACTAGCCCAGGTTGCTCCAAGCCCTGTCCAAGCTGGCCTGGGACACTTCCAGGGGTGTGGCAGCCACAGCTAGAGGTGTTTACTCATCCACAAGCAATGGGATTTTCCCCCCCTCTCTAAGCTCATGTTCCCATTTTCTCTCTGAGCCCATTGTTCCCGCCATCTCAGCTCATGTAGGTGCTCTTCTCTGGTGTGGTTTGCTCAGCTGTGGAAAGCCAAGCTGTCCCCAGCTTATTCCAGGTATTTTTGCCTAATTCTTTTCCAGTGTCAGCTTTTGACTCCACGTCTGCCCCGTACCTGCAGGGACCTGAGCTGTGCCCAGTTCCCACCACTGCTCCCCACTCTGTCACACCTACAGTGGCTTTTCTGTCCCTCCTCCTCCTCCCCCTGCGCCCCATCTCCCCTCATGGGACCCTCAATGTGTCCTTACAGGGTGTTGTGTCCTTGTGCCCAACTCAAGCAGCACTGAAGAACTCAGTATCCAATAAAGATCAAAAATCCCATCATCCACACAGACATTTCAGAGGGTCTGTTCTGCCCTGGCAGGTCAGCTCATTTTATGAATCACCTGCCACGATTTTATTTTATCTCAATGAAGCCAGAAGGAACAGGAATGGCAAGAACCTGCTTCAAATGTCAACCTCATTAAGCTTTTAAACAAATTACTTTAAATCAAAGTTACATATTTTTAGCAGAAAGCACAATAATTTTGTGTTAGTTGCAAGTTATCCACTGGTATCTGCTCACAACTGTGAAAAAAAGATGAGTAGATAAATGAGGATAATTTTTATTTCCTGCTATGTTAACACTGCTGTTATTCTCTGTTCTCCTTTATGGCCGGTGTGGGTATAATTTTAGAGGATAAAGAAAGAAAAAGAGTAACCTAGTCACCTCCCTGCACCCTTTAACCTGTGTCTGAACTGCAGCACCAGCACCACAGCTCATCATTTTACCTACACAAAGGCAACAATTACAGGATTTTTCATTCCACCCCGTGTTCTACCTCTTGATTGTCTCATTGCAATACTGCAGTATTGATAGGACAATTTCTGAGCTGCTCTGTAATATTTTATTCCACCAAATGTAATCTGCTGTTATTGCCTAATCCTTCTGGTAACACTGTGCTGATCTATCTCTGTGCTAGCGGGATGGTGCCCAGAGGAACAGCCCCAAAAGGGTTCATTTCCTCATCTACCCAGTCCATAAAACACACACCTCATAATGTCAACTAAAACAAGGAGTCAGAGGTCCAGCTGAGCTGGAAATATTGGCTCCAGGTTGAGTCTCTCTGGGATCCATGAATCCATAAGTAAAAGAGGGAGCAAATCACTATAAATTCCAACTGGAATATAAGAGGCAGCTGAAAAAGAGGCTTTTGTGAATGGAAATTGAAGCTCCTGGAGCTCAGCCGGGCTGTCAGATGTTTAACTTCCTAGCGTGAGAGGAAGTCATTTAGCCAGGAGGGAATTAACAAAGAAATGCTTTCATAATTGCAGTTTTAAATTGTTTCTCTTATCATCAAATTATAATCATGCATGGAAGCGACAGAGGGAAAGAAGTTCAGAACATGAGGAAGCATGAGCAGGATGATTAGCATGTTTTCCCTGAGGTATGGATCCAGCAAGAGAAACACAGTACAGTTTAAAAGATCAGGGGTAGAATTGCTGGGCATGAAAAGGAAAAAGATTTGCAGTATGAAACTTGTTTAAACCAAATCCATTAGGCATCTTTATATTGCCATAAATAGTTTCACATTTTCTAAGCATACTTCTCTAAGAGATCAGAGTTCTGGGGGTGCTTCCATTCTCAGGAGTTGATAAGAAACCTTTAGAGAGGAGTGTTAGAACAACTCGAGGATAATGTTTTGTCAAATGTTAAAAGCATTTGAAACCACTGCTGATTCTTTCAATGATCAGCTTAAGCCGATGTTAAACTTGTGTTTTTTATAGAGGAAAATTAACCTTGTTTTAATGATGTAGTAATTTCTTCAGTGTTCAGTTCTTCCATATTTTTTTCTTCTTCCAAAGGGAATAAATAAAGGACTTAGGGCAAATATAACAAAAGTCAAGCCCTTCTTTCCCCACAATTTATCATAAAAGACGTGGATATATGTTTATTTAAAAAAAATCAGGACAAAGTTAAAGGATGAGTAAGGTTGGAAGGGACCCTAGTGTGTCATCCCAGCTCCAGCAGGGCCATCCCAGAGCACAGGGCACAGCAGAGTGTCCACAGGGCTCTGGAACATCCCCAGGGAGGAGCCTGCACAGCCTCTCTGGGCTCTGCTCAGGGCTGGGCACTGCCCAGGGCACAAGCTGTGCCCCTGGCCAGGGGAATTGCTGGGCTCAGGCCCTGCCCGTGGCTCTGGGGCCATTGCTGGGCCTGGAGCAGAGCCTGGGCCTGCCCTGCCCTCCCTGCACACAGGGACAGACACAGGGACAGACATGGGACACCCAGGGACACACAAGGACACCCAGGGACAGCCAGGGCTGAGGGCCCCTCTCGCTGGGGCTCCTCTCCAGGCTGAGCAGCCCCAGCTCCCTCAGCCTTTCCTGGGCACGGAGATGCTCCAGGCCCTTCCTCAGCTCCAGGAACTCCTGTCCCTGCTGTGCTGAGGAGTGTAACAAAGTATAACAAAACACTCGAAAAAATTATATCAAACAGTATAAAACCCACTAGAAACAGTATATAAAATAAATACAGATTAAAATAAATGTGATACAAAATACTAAGCCCACTGTATAAAACAATGAATCCTGTACATAAAACACCTATGAAAGTTTATACATAAAACTTTGTCAGAAAAAAAAATGCCACTTGGTGCATCCATGACACCGTGCCATGCCCAAATGGAGTGATGGATTTGTGGCATCTCTACTCCTTGCTGCCACAGTCCCTGGGTGCTGGTCCCTGGATGCTGGTCTAGAGCTCCAGAGTGTGAGGTGTTCCCTTGTGCCCTGATGGCTTCTCCAGGCACCACAGGCTGTGTGCTCACTTTTGCCCCAGTGAAGAAGGTTTTCATTGAATTATACATCCTAGAATCCACAGGGATCAAATCCATCTTTACTGTCAGGAGCTGTGTGTTCTCTTTTAAAGATGCTCCCTCTCTTTCCCTTTTGCCTTGCTAATTAATTATTTTTTTGCCTTTATAGATGCTCACACTTGTGTCTATTGGCCCCAAATTCTGTCAGGGTTTGGTTTAAATCACCATTTTAAATGAATTAGAGACATTTTTGTGTTATGTGTTTGAGAAAGAGTGGGTTGCACACCCCTCCCATTGTCACCAAGGCAGGGACAGAAAGCAGAGCTGCCACTTGCACAGAAACATTCCACCAGCTGTCACTTTTCACACTGAATTCCAGAGAGAAACTCTGCTCCTTCTGCAAAAACCTATTTTGCCTTACACCTAGCTTCCCAGCTTCCATTCTCCAGGTCTGCTGCTGAAGAGAGCATCAGGCCTGTAGTCATTTGTCCATCCGTCTGCCAAAGGGAGGGTTATGGATCCATGATGAAAATTCCAGTTAAATTTAGCTAAGTGGGAGATTTTTGCCACTTTACACTAGAAAAGCACTTTAGAAATGTGCAGGCAAATAAAAAATAAACCTGTTCCAATCTGTTTACAAAATCTCAACACTGTCACTGCAACATAAACACTTTATGTTTTTATGTACTTTGGTGCGAGACATTCCCTGTCACTGGTGCAGTTTGCAATTACAGGGAAGTGAGGCAGAAAATAGCAGCTCCAGAACGGATTAAAGTAATGAAGTTTGAACTATTATTTGAAAGGTTGTTGTTATTTTAATAAATATTTAATCTCCTCAGCCTCATGGATCCCTAATTGATCTTTAACTATTATTGTTTCCGGACGTTTCTCATCAACTACTAATTGCTGGTTTAAGGCAATGGGGAATCAAGAGGATAATGACAGTGGCTGTGGGAGATTGTTGCAACATTCAAACATGCTTAATAAAATATTTTTAACAGCTCTTTGCTGGAAAGGAAGGCCTGAAGTTCATATCATGGAATGTGTTTCTCACAGTTCCATGATCATATCCCAATAAACCATTACTAATACTTACTTTATATCCAGTTTAAATTAATCTATAGAAAAATTAGGTTGTTTAAAGCTCTCCATATTAAAGGAAGGAAAGCATTTCATAGTACTCAAATAAAGCTTTTTGGCTTGTTATTGGGAAATGTCTTCCAGGATTCATGGAGCACGTTAAGAAAACACCTTTTATAATCCATGTATACTGTTTTAATAAATAAAATAGTTCAACCCCTGCCATGGGCAAGGACACTTTCCACTAGACCAGCAGTAACCATAATCATAATTATAATCATAAATAACAGTAATATTTGGATAACTGATTGTAGTATTTTAAAATGCTAGTGTCACTAGTATTGATATTATTATTTTTAGTGATGTCATTATTATTTAAACTGGAGACAGACCTAAGAATTGACGGTAACTTCCATCATATTGAAAAGGGAGCCGCTTTCTATTATTTTTTTTATTCAATTTTGAGACCCTTAGCATGACCAGGAAGCAACAGAGAAATTTAGGCATAATTGTATTCTCTGTTTGAATTTTATTTGCAGTAAAGATAAGTTTGTGGATTAATATTATATATACGTACATAATGGGATTAGAACATGGTGTTGGATTTGCTTTCTGTGGAAGTGCAGAAGTAGAACGAGGTTTGGAAGTAAATGACCTTTAAAGTCCCAAATCATTCTGTGATTCTCTATTTAGTTAGTGTTACATTCACAAAACCCTCTTCCAATTAGCAGATTTATTACTGTATTTTATTTTTCTGTTTAGTATACAACACAATTCATACATACTTTTTTACCACTTTTCTTAAGAAATAGCAGAGGTCTTACCACATTTGCTGCTACAGAATGGTTTTTGCTAGAGGATGACTCTTGCCACCACTTTGGTGACAGCTAAGTATTGAAATCTGTTTGAGGATTTCAACCATAATTAATACTTTGCTAATATATTCCAGGCTTCACGCTTTGGTAGGCACAGACACTGCCTAGGAAATCAGAAGTGATTGAAGTGCTCTGAGAAGCATATGCTCATTCTGATTTTTATCCTGATGCCGCAGAAATTTCAAATGCACTCCCTGTGAACAGCCAATGAAATGAAATATTGTTTTGTGAACATAGGTCAGGCAATTGGCCATCGTGTTCCCGGGTCAGGAGCAAGCAATTTGCATCAGTTTGCATATTTATATTTGGGAGAAGATGAGATCTGCTGTTTAATTTCTTTTTAAATGCTTCTCAGTGGCTGAGGAGAAATGTGCATTTGCATTTGATCCTTTGTGACATTGTGCAATATTTGTGAGTATTGTTGGTGAATCTAAATTACCCCAGGCTGATTAGAACAGCTCAGTGCTGGCTGTACAACTGCACATACAAATATGAACATTTGTGGGGTTTGAGACAAGATTCCCGTTCCAAATTAATGCAGGTCTTCAAGGATGGCAGGAGCTACAACTTTGCAAGAGAAAAAAGCCTTTGGAAAGACACAGTCAAAGGTGTAGGATCTTCAGGATGCTGAAGATGTGAGCTGGAACCAGAACTCCCCATGCCCCTGGCTGATCCCAGTGTGGGCAGCAGGGGAGGGGGTATTCTGCCTGTCTGCCCTTCTCAGATGAGACTCCACCTGCAGAGCTGCTCCAGCCCTGGGGCCTGAAGCACAGGGAGAGCATGGAGCTGCTCGAGAGAGTCCAGAGGAGGCCTCAGAGCTGCTCCAAGGGCTGGAGCCCCTCTGCTCTGAAGCCAGCCTGGGAGAGCTTGGAGTGTTCATCTGGAGAAGAGAAGGCTCCAGGGAGACCTTGAGCCCCTTGCAGTGCTTCAAGGGGCTCCAGGCGAGCTGGAGAGGGACTTGGGACAAGGGATGGAGGAACACGACATAAGGAATGGCTTCCCACTGCCAGAGGGCAGGATTAGATGGGATACTGGGAAGGAATTGTTCCCTGGGAGGGTGGGGAGGCCCTGGCACAGGGTGCCCAGAGAAGCTGTGGCTGCCCCATTCCTGACAGAGTCATATACTTCTATTCCATAGAGGGATTTTTTTTTTTAATCTTCCTTCTAATTCACAGTTGATTTAAGAAATCCTTTTACTAAATCGAGAAACATTCAATAATAGGATTTCTTAATCAACTGTGATTTTTTTAAACTGCCTCCCTGAGAGTTCATTACAGCACTCCAATTCACAGAGACAGACACAAATTCACACCTGTGGTCTCAAAGCAGGTGGGCTCAGAGTTCTGTGAGGCTGTTGGGATCTGCAGTCACACCCATTGACCCACTGCATTCCTGTGAAATCCAATTGCCTTTGGAACTGATTATTCCATAGGGTCAATATGGACAGCTCCATTTACCCCATCATTATGGCTGTGAGGAGGGTGGTGCTTACAGGGCAGGCTAATGATAACACCACGCTGCATAAATTGCTAATTAAAGTCACTCTACTTTTGATGTTTTTCTTAATTAGTCCCAGGAGAAATGGGCAGGATGTTGAATTTCCATGCTGATTAGAAATACAGGAGCAATGCTGCAGTTCAGATTTTATTTTGGAAAAAAAGAGAGTGGCAGCTGCAGAGCATTCAGAGGGTAGGGACTATGGGCCCCTCATACGACCACTTTTAATAAACAATTTCTCTGAGGCACATTCAATTCTCCCCCCTGCATTCAGCAAGTTTACAATGGACATCAACCTAACAATTCATGTTTACATCTCTCTGAAAAAGAGCAGGATTAGATGGGATATTGGGAAGAAATCCTTCCCTGTGAGGGTGAGGAGGCCCTGGCACAGGGTGCCCAGAGAAGCTGTGGCTGCCCCTGGATCCCTGGAAGTGTTCCAGGCCAGGTTGGACAGAGCTTGGAGCAACCTGGGCTAGTGGAAGGTGTCCCTGCCCATGGCAGGGGTGGGACTGGATGATTTCTAAGTTCCCTTCCAACCCAAACCACTCTGTAACTCTGTAATTTTCATATCTGCAGCTCATAACTTTAAAAATTTTCCCAACAGAAACCAAAACCAATCACTAAGGCTTGAGGGAGTAAAATTATTTAATTATTTTCATCTACTGCAACATTATCAAACATCATGCAAAGAAAACTCGTCACTTTAGTAAAAAATTGGCTGGTTTTGAGCTTGTTTTGATTTTTTTCTTGGAGCACATCCCTTTGCTTTGTGCACTGAGTGCTGTTGTTCTGTGAGACACAGGTAATCAAGAATGTGCAAACAGGGCTCTGCAGCAGTAGAGGGCATTTGGCAGAGGGAAGGAAGAAGTGATCCTGATTTTCCTGATCGGATCAGCTCCAGAGCGTGGTGCGTGTGTGCATGTAATGAGGAGCAGCGAGGAGAGTGATTTAAAGTGCCAATTCAGAGGGGTAAAGTGCTCTATGCATTAGAGTAAGTGGCAGAGGAATCATGAGGTGCAGCTGCTTTGGAACATTTAGAAAGTTGTAACCTAGCAGAAAATGAACTCAGTGTTCAAATCAGTGCACTAATTAGAGCCAAGCTTTATTCTGGAATTTCACCTCTTCTTTATGACATTTAACTCACAAAACCATGAGAGCAGGAGAGCTTAGCTCATTCTTCCGACTGTGTGCAGGAATTATCATTCTGAGAATAAGCCTGTGTTGAAACTGGTGCAAATAAACCAACAGAAGTCTTAATTTAATCTTTTTTGTCCGTACATGTGGATGTACCTGTATGTAGATGTGTCATCTTAATGAAATTTTATTGAAGAAGTTAAAATATCCTGGGAAAAAAAACCCAAAAAAACCCAACATATATTAAACTGTCAGGTTCCCATTTTTCAAAGAAGTGTATTTATTCAATTTGTTATGTGTATAAATGAGGCTCCATCCTGCCTTTATGAGCCAAATAGAGCCAATTTAGGCTGCAGCATGTAATAGTTCACTCAAAGTCCTGTGAAAGGATTTATTGCCACATATATAAGTCACCTAATTTTGTTGTTTCTGCAGCTTAATATTCGACTGTAAAACTTACCTGAGTTTGTTGTAATGCATTTTTATGGCTTTCTCGGTAACTAAAGCTGGGTTTGTGGAGGCAGAGCACTGCTGGGAAGAGGCAAGGACAGGCTGCTGTCTCCCTCCCACCCCCATGCTCCCACAGGAATGGCCTCAGGAGCTGGGACAGAGTCCCCAGTGTGGACATCTCCCACCACATCTCCTGTTTAGACACCAGGAATGGTGTCTGGCCCATCAAGAGAAAAATATCCTGAGAGCTGCCTTTGGCAGTGGGATTGAGAGTGGGAGAGCATGACAGCAAGGGATAAAGGGATACAACACACAATTTGGGATTTCCCTCTCAAGTGAGATCTTTGCAATGCAGGAAAGAGCTTTCTGAACACTTCTGTGATCTCCTGGCTTCAACAGATGTCCCCAAGATTTTGCACTGGTGGAGAACAGCTGATCCCTGTTCACTCTTTTCCTGGCACTTAGGATTTTACAGAGCTGAGCCTTTGTCTCAGAGTAAAGGATTGTCTTGTGCTTCTGTGGTACCTGCAGTCCTGGCCAACACACTAAAGAATGACCTGAAAAATTGAGGACTGAGCTAATCAAGTGACTCCTTGTCAAACTTCTTGCCATTCTCCTGCATACCAAGGAGAAAAGGGAGTTAAATGTATGTTATGATAGAAGCATTTCTGGTGGAATCGTCCACAAAGTGTTAATTTAGGGGTTGCTGAAAGCCATTTTGAGCTTGTTCCAGTTAAATTATAGCTTTAGGGGGTGGTGTTAAGGAATCCTGATGTTTCTGATCAGCTTTTAATGAAAAAATGGGAGACTTCAGTTCTTGGGTTTTCAGCTACTTTTTTTCCTTAGCAGACAAACAGCCCTCAACTTTCTGTGTACAGAAAATCCAATATTAAAGGAAAGGCCCCTAGAGTACAAACCGCATTAATGATTTTTTAATTATTATGACTATATTTCAGAACAAGTGAATTGAAAATGTTCTGATTTAATTTTGAACTAATTGTAAAATCTTATTTCCTTAGATGCAAAGTTCCAAACCCTTACCTTAATTGAATGCACATTTGCTCAGATTTTGTAACAAGAGCATCTAAAATTAGAATTCAGACACAATGGTGCTGGATTTGCAATTTAATACAAGACCTTTAGGAATCCTGACAGTTTGCTCCAGGGGATAAAATAACAGTTGCCACTTTAAGAGATAAATTTTCCCACTATTATCATTGCAGCATTTATGCAGCTATGACTAAGAGTGACAGAAGAACTCTTTACTGAAATAAATGGCCTGGTCAACAACCTTTTGGTGGCAGATAAAAGCTTCATGTCAAGTGACTTCAGTGACCAGGCAGGAGGTAACCTGGCAACCTGCAATAAATGAATGGCCCCCATGGAACAGGTCAGGAAGCATCAGGGAACTTTCTGCTCCTCCAAAAGTTCCTCCACAATAATTTAAGGAACAAAGGGATGCTGCTTCAAGATGTTCAACCAGCACAAAACTGCTTTGAACGCCTGGCTGCCTGTTGATTATTGTATCAGGTGCAGACAAACATCTTAGGGGAAGAAAAATGGATCCATCTGAAAAGGACTTGCCTGTTACTTCATCCCACATTACCATTTATTTTTGTACCCTGTTGTTGTGATATTGCCCTCAGTGAATACCCAGCAAGAAACAAAAGAGATGGAGAAAGGAAGAAAGGTGTTCTGGAAAAATACAACCCTGCCATGTGGATGCCAATGTGAGGAGGCAGAAAGAAAACACATTTATGAGGGATCACCAATGAAGTCGAAGCATAAATGGTGTAAATAAAGCTGTATTAGTCACTAATACTGCTACTACTGAAAATAATCTTGACTTGACTTAAAAATGAGTAACTTTGGGGCAAAAGCAGAGTTCTGAAGGCAAGAGATCTTTGAACACTATTCAGCTCTGAGTGGTGTTACTCTGCTTCTGCAGGACAACCACTACCCTGTAATTCCTCTCCACAATTCCAGGTGTTGGATGTGTGGAGATTCACAACTCCCAGCTTAGGCTTCATGTAAAACATGCATGTGCCATCAGGAGTGAGACAGTTGCTCTGCAGGAATTAGGGAGTTGACTGAACCCGTAAGAATGTTAGAATCACAGAATCCCAGAATTATTAAGGCTGGAAAAAGATGTCCAGGATCATCAAGCCCAAGCTGTGCCTGATCCCCACCATGTCCCCAGCCCAGAGCACTGAGTGCCACCTCCAGCCCTTCCTGGGACACCTCCAGGGATGGGCACTCCAACACCTCCCTGGGCAGCCCCTGACAAGGCCTGACCACCCTTTCCATGGAGAAATTCCTCCTGATCTCCACCCTGAGCCTCCCCTGGCCCAGCCTGAGGCCGTTCCCTCTCCTCCTGTCCCTGGTCCCTGGGAGCAGAGCCCGACCTCCCCTGGCTGTCCCCTCCTGTCAGGGAGTTGTGCAGAGCCACAAGGTCCCCCCTGAGCCTCCTTTTCTCCAGGCTGAGCCCCTTTCCCAGCTCCCTCAGCCTCTCCTGGGGCTCCAGACCCTTCCCCAGCTCTGTTCTCTTCCCTGGACATGCTCCAGCCCCTCAGTGTCTGTCTGTCCACGAGGACCCAGAACTGGACACAGCACTCGAGGTCCCTCAGCAGTGCCAGCACAGGGCACAGCCACTGCCCTGGGCCTGTGGCCACACCAGGGCTGGAACAGCCCAGGGGCCATCGGCCTCTTGCCCACCTGGGCACACCTGGGCTCCTCTCCAGCCATTGGCACCAGGACCCCCAGGGCCTTTTCCAGTTTTCCAATCCCTCTGCCCCAGCCTGGAGGGGGCTGGAGTGACCCAAGGGCAGGACCTGGCCCTTTGCCCCATTGGCCTTGTCCCATCTACCCAGGCTGTCCAAATCCCCAGGTGTTGAACTATTCAAGGGCAGGTTTGTGAACAGATGTCACCTCCAGTTTTGTGTCACCTTCCATTATTTATGCAATTAAACTCCAGCAGCAGGAAATTTGACTCAAGTCTTAGAAGCTTTCATGACAGCAGACACTGCTCATGCCTGAGACATCAAGGACAAGGCCCAGGAAACTGAGAACAGGAATAAAGCAACCTAGCAGCACAATTTCCATAGGAACCAGGCCTCATTGCTTTAAAGAGTTTTTCCCCCAGCAAAATGTACCCATGAGCAGCATCCTCTGCATAAAGCAATCACATTTGTCCAGCAATAAGATCAGCCTAAAGAAAAGAAATTATTGTCTCCCTTCCAAAGCTCCAGAGCAGAAAAGACCCAAACGTCCTGGGCTCAGAAGGGATGAAGCAACGTCAACACCAAAGATAAATAATTTCAAGGTTAAGCAGTAATTTTTGGGTTTTAATGACCTAGAAGTGCAGTTCCTTTTCTCTTTTTCCTTGGCAATTTCTCAGGCTTTTTTAAATGTTGCAGATTGGAGTTTGCCTTGTTTTAAGATGGTTTGTAAATGTATTCCTCCCCTCCCCGACTCGCTCAGGCAGGGTCAATTTTCTGCCTATATTACAATTCCCACAGCCCCATTGGGAACAAAGAATGGTTTGTCAGGAGCCTGCAAAAGGAGACAAATGATCTGTGCTCGAGTCTAATAACCTTCCTGAAGAAGACAAATGTGTGAATTGCAGAAGTTTCACCTGCGAAATCTCCACTGATATACTAATTAAGAACAGATCTCTTCAACCACTGCAAAAAAGGAAGGAACAAAAAGAGGTCCACTGAGAGAGAATGCAGAAAAAAAATTAAATTAATGGCTGAGAAGTGGCTCAGTGCTGTCCCAGAATGCTTTGCTGAGGTAGGATTACACACAACCACAGTGCTTTTTAAACCAGACTTGGAAAGATTTATTGATATTTGGAGGATCTGTAAACTGCAGAGGGTTTTCCGTGTGTAATCTCTCCATCTCTGCCCAGTTTTCCTTTCCTACAGCTCTAATTTGGCAAACAAGTCTGTCCATATATTATTTTTCTTTTTTGTCTTCTACTTGTTTCTGACTTCTTCCTAGAACTCTGCCTTCAAGGTGTTTTTTCCAGGTAGGTGGGGGTGGTGTGGACAAAGTTATTCACACCTCCTACATTTTAAACTGCTAAAATTAAACCACAGCAGCTGCCACCTTTAACCCATGTTCCTCACCCCAAACCATCAAACCAACAGCAGCAGCCTGTGATTTATGGGTCTGATCATAAATAGCCCAGTTCAGAATATGGAAAGATAATGGATGAAACAGTTTTTCTGCTTTATCACATACACTACACCTTTTGAGAACTATTTTCACATTATTGCCAATTTCGGTTTAAAAAATATTTTAAAAGAAACTACCATGCTCCAGTAGTTTTCCACGATATTGCACCCATCTGCTGAGTTTTATTTTAACACAGATAGTTCTGAAGCACTTCAAAGTAGCTCATTAATATCCTTAAAGCTCTGGAAATGACTTCTTTATCAGCAGTAAACTCCTAGGAAAATGCTACATATGACATATAAGTATCACTGTCTTGCTAAATGAGACCCATTAATTTTTATCTGGAGCAACACTACTTTCTGATTTTCAAAGACTTAATGCTATCTAATTTTATTTTGCTTTTTGACTTGAAGTACTTAATCCTGCCTCTCCCTTATTTGTAAAATGTGTGGGATATCAATGCACTACAAAGTTTTGCGGTGAGGATAAATAATTCTGAGATTATGAAATGTTCATATAGCAACACAGACCTTACCATGACCTACCAGAAATGGATCCAAAAAGAGTTTTCCAACAATCATTCCATATTTATTTTAATAACCAAGTCGTTCCTTGTGTCTCCTTATAGATAGAAAAGAAATAGACACAAAATGTTGTCCAAAACCACAAAAAAAACCCCTGATCATATTTATAATCATGGATTCATGGAATTGTTTGTGTTGGATGTGTCATTAAAGCCCATCCAGTGCTACCCCCTGCCATGGGCAGGGACACCTTCCACTCTTCCTGGCTGCTCCAAGCCACATCCAGCAGAGCCTTGGACACTTCCAGGGATCCAGGGGCAGCCACGGCTTCTCTGGGCACCCTGTGCCAGAGCCTTTCCACCCTCACAGGGAACAATTTTTTCCCAATATCCCATCTATCCTTGTTCTCTGGCAGTGGGAAGCCATTCCCCCTTGTCCTGTCATTCCATCCATTGTAATTCCATCTCTCTCCATGGTTCCTATCAGCTCCTTCAGGACTGAAAGGTCACAATTAAGTCACCCTGTATGCCTCTCCTCCCCAGGCTGAACATTCCCAGCTCTCCCAGCCTGGCTCCTTAGGGCAGCTGCTCTAGCTCCCTTAGCAACTTGGTGGCCACCTCTGGACTTGTTCCAATGGTTCCATGTCCTCCTTATGTTGGGGACACCAGGTTTGGACACAGCACTGCAGGTGGGGCCTCAGCAGAGCAGAGTGGAGGGGCAGAATTCCCTCCCTCACCTGCTGCCTGACACTGTTGTACACTACGACAACACAAAGACTGACTTCAGAAGGCTGAAAATGACCCTTTTATTTTTGGGATGTGTTTTTTTTTAATAGTATTTTACACAGACCAATTCAATTGGTGACAAGAAGACAAACTTCTTCAATCACAGTGGTCAGACCAGAGGGACATCAAGAAGAAGTCTCTCCTAGGGAAAATATGTAAATAAATTTGCTGTTACAAAAACATGTCTCTTGTTTACAGAAAATTCCCTGAGAAAAAAATTTCAAAAAACCAAACATCTCAAGCACGAACCAAAGCTACAGCTGTCCATGCTTTTTTGGAGGAGCCCAGGATATTCTGGGATAAGAAGGCAACTCTCTGGGAATTTGGATATTGAGAGATTACCTGAGTGGAAGAGACATCCAAGGAGCTGAACACAGTCTGAACCAAGATAGCATTTACTGACACTGAGCAGGCAAAATCTTATTCTTGGTGAGAGTAAATTCCTGTAGTCCATCAGCTCCCAGAAGGTTTTTGCCATGTAGAGGCTTCTCTCTGGCTGTACAAGCACACCAAGCTGTTCAGCCTGGGAGTCACAGGGCTGGTGGGGACCTTCTGTCTAGGCTTGCTGTATAAATAGATTTCTTTTGGGACTGTAGCAGTGTGAGTTTTATTTTCTTTCTAACCGAAGCTGAAGTGCTGTCAGGCACGGCCACAGGTCCAGAGTGGGATGTGGACAGTGCCCAGCCTCTGCTCACTGTTTCACATCAATTTGGCAATGAAGGCAGTTCAGAGGGAGCCCAAATCTGGAATCTTGCCAGGCAAATACTCCAGCTTTAAACTAGAATGGTTAGTCCACAATAAATGTCTAACTGTGTGGACACTTCTATGCAGGAAAGATCAAAGATATCAGGGGAAAAAAAGAGTACTCAGACATTATTAGCTTACTTAGCTAAGTTTTCCATGTGAAATCCCCACGTAACAGCCACAAAAAGAGCTAAAAGTTCCTCATCTCATCCCTCTTGCTTCGCTGCTTCTCAGATGCACCCAAGGACCTCCAAAGGGACACGTGTAGCTTGTGTATTCACAGGGAGAGAGTCTCTGGCTGGGAAGAGAAGTTGTTTACTGCGAGAAGAAAGAGCCTGTGCTGCAGGGCACTCTCGGAGACGGCGGAAAGTTCAGTGCTCCCTGCAGGGCGGGACACGCCAGGCAGGATTCCTGCCCTTGGAGGAGCCGTGCAGCCTCTGTGTGATCACTCCTGGGAGCCTGCTGGGAGCAACAGCCCATTTACTCACTGCACCGGTGCTTCCTATAAATATATTTATAACCCTGGCATGCCTGCCTTCCCGTAATCTCCAGGGTTTGTCTGGTTCACGGAAAGCCATTATGGGAACTGTAAACTTTTATGCTTGCCCTCTCTAGAAATTGTGTTGAAACTTTTATAACGGAGATTTTTCACCTTTTGCTTGTTTCTCCTGAAATCTTACTCACAAAGCAGTTCTATAAAGAATTTTAAGCAGTGTGAGGTGGACCCAGCCAGGTTTATTGTCTGCACCTGCTCCAGTTTGTTCTCTCTGCACTTCACTACAAGAGCTCAGTTGTCACAGTCTGAGTGCTGTGTTCACTGTAATAACATTGATAAATACTTCTGTTCTTATCCTAATTACTTGTGCTGAAGACACTAAAACTCTCCTTAAGCAAATAATTTCCTTATGCAAGATGGCAGAGTTTCTTTGTAAATGTTCCAAAGAGAGGAGAAGGGAAGAGACAAAACAGAAGTTGCTTAGAGGTGTTGATGTTAATAATATTTTGGCAGGCTTGCTTCTGGTTTTAGGAACTGGAGCAATTATTATTGTCATGTAAATTTCTCTGCTTGGCTTCATAAAACTACAGCTGAAAAGTTAAAATATTTCCTGAACACTAAAAAAGTCTGCGTGGACTGTGCTTCCCACTGAGTAAGAACAGCTGAGATGCACTGTTAATAGACAGCTTGCAAAACCTTCTGTGACCCTACTGAGGGAGATACCAATTACCATGAGAAATGTTCATTATTGTCCATTTTCCAAGAGATATCAAGGAATAGCTAAGTACAGTTCTCTGTACACACAATAGATGCACTGGTGTAATTGTCTCTGGCCAGGGACAGTGTTCCAGGACACCACAAGGGCTACTTCACCTCTGGAGCAGCACTGCTGGAGGAATTCCTTGAGGGAATGCATCATTAAAGTTTATAAAGTCCATGCAAATCCTCACCTGACAGCCAAGGCCATTTGCACAGACAGAACATCACAGTCCTGCACTGGAAAGAGAAACTCTTTCCTATATCCCTAATTAAATCTGGAAGCCTGCCTCTCTTCTCCTGCCTCTGCTCCCTGCAGAGCCCTGAGCAAAGTGAAGCTGCTGGGAATTGTTCTGTCCCTCTTTGCAGCTACAGAGGGGGTGTCATTGCAGGAGGGAGCCACACTGGTGACTCCAGTGACCCCCCAAGTGTCCTGCACAGCCCACAGCTCCAACCTTGTTCACACCCTCAGGTGATGAATATACCTGTCAGAATAATAAGTGGCTGAGCCAAGACCTAATGGGAAAACAGGAGAGAAATGCACGGTCTTGATTCCAAACCCAAACCAGAATATTTGCTCTTTTTATCCAACAGTTTAGCCAATCAGTAAACCAAGGAGAAAAAAAAAGCAACCTTATTAAATTCTATTTTAAACTACCTGATACTAAACTGAATGTGAAAATGGAACCCAGCATGCTTTATCCTTCAGCGTGGACGGGAAACATTTTCCTTACCCTGTAGGAACCCAAGTCAAGGCAATCAGAACAATGATTCTCCCTCCCAAATGGAGCAAGGGAGATAACAGGGGTGGTGTGGGATGGCAAAGTTTGTGCCCTGGCTTGGCCCTTTCTGCCCTGGCTCAGTGGTGACAGGAACGGGGACCATCATTATAAATGGGTCAGAGCATCTGTTAACCAGACCAGGAGAGATCAGACTTTGGAGTTTTTGTCTTTGTTTCTCTCCCCAAGTACCTCCTGTCTCTGGTAAATCACATCATCCAGCACAGAGCTGAGGAGTCTCCATGACATGCTCCATTTGGGCTTTCTCCCCTGCCAGGACATGTGACAAGAGAATGAAATGTTCCTTTCCTCCCCTGCTGAAACCCTGCTCTCATTCCCATTATGAATTAGATTCACAGGCTGAGTATCTCCCCCTGTGATCAGCCTTCATTACTAATAACCAGCTCGTTCTGCCTTACTAGAGAGAGCTTCTGACTCTGCTCAGACATTTCAAACACAGGAGCACACAGACTTCTAATTAGTGCTGAAATATTCTGCCTTGCACTGGCTACAAAACCGAGCAAACACAGGCTGCAGAGGCTGCTCAAAGCCCAGCCAGAGACACCGACTGCTCTGCTCTGTGTCTCTTTGCTGCCACAACTCAGCTGTGGCAGGAACTGGAGGATGTTGCCTAAGACTCCATGGAGTTGCTGAACATTGTTCTCCATTCCAGGTCACCCTGGTTATCACCTTGTGGTTGGGGTTTTTATTCATTGCTCCCTGACCTTTTCTCTGCATTCTGAATCAGGAATGCGATATCCTTATTCCCCAGTCCCTGTACATTCATCTGAGTTTCATTTCGAGACACAGGGCAGGATTGTTGGGATGTCCTGTGCAGGGCCAGGAGCTGGACTTCATGATCCCTGTGGGTCCCTTCCAACTCAGGATATTCAATGACTCTCTCTATTTTTCCAAAATCAATTAACGGTAACTTTTCAGTCCTTACATCTGCTTAGGAAGCTTAAATCCTCTTGCTCTTCTACTCCTGTACCCCCAAATTAATTTTTTTTAAAGTGGCAGAAGCTGGGGAAAGACAATCTATTTCATCTGAAGGAAGTATCAGCTGCCAATTTCAATTTAAAAGTGATACCATTGTATTTGTTTTTTCTGCATTGCTGGTCCTCTCAGAGCAAAGGCTGCTCGGCAGGGGAAAGAAAAGCTCTGTTGCCTTCAGTATGCACTCAGTAGTTTGTGTATCTTCATCATAAGCATTTTCATGCATCCCTTCACTAAATTAAATAGGTCATATTGCCTTGTGATTTATAACCCAGAGAATCACTTGATTTCAAAGGGACAGCACAGGGTATAAATCAAAGGCTGAGTTTGACCCAACCATCTCTCTGAAAAGATAGACTTGCAGAGCTCCTGTTCTTTATTTCTTATCCATCCTTTTCAAGATGGGGTGATAAAACTGAGCGCCTGGTTCAAGGTGAGCTCCCACACTGATTTACAGAATGGCCTTACAGCACTTTCAGGGCTGTGCTCTATTCTCTGCTTAGCACTTTGTAACATCTTGTTTGGGTTTTAATCATTGCAGAACACAGGGCAGAGATTTCCACCGGGCTGTTCGCAATGACAGCTGGGACGTTTTTCCCTGAGTACTTACAGTTAATTTAGATCCCATCAATGTATCAATTGTTCCTTCCAGCCTGCCTTACCTTGCAGCTGTCACAGTGACTTTCAGCCCTATTGTGCTGCTGAGATACCAGGCTTTGTTAAGATCTCTTGTCCTTTTGTAGATTAACCGACTCTTGATAGTTTTGAGAAAATAGTTTCATGGAAAATTGGCCAGTTTGAGCTCTCATCTTTCCAGCACAGGTACAAATGTTCACAAAACAAAACAAAAAAAACCAAAAAAAAACCAAAAAAAAATCACCTCCAAACCACCAAAACCTGCAATTTCCAGTGCAGAAAATCACACAAATATAATATTTCACTGTCAATACAGTTTTTTTTATTATTAGGTCCTGAAGCACACAGCTTTCTCAGCACCACGACAAGGGGTTAACACTTGGCTTCTCATTAAATTAAAGACAATAAGCTGTTGGCTTTACCCTGAGTCCTGGGAGGAGCCAGGGAAGCTGTGGAGAGCTGCTCCCTGAACTCTGAGTCCAGGGCAAAGTGGTGCTCAGCTGCAATGTCATTTCCTTGGCCCACACTCCTGGCACAGAAGGATCTGAGTGACCAGTGCAGCATTTTGCTGAATCTCTTTGCCTTTTGATCCCATTTATTAGCATTTTAGGTATCCCTCTGCTTGGAAACAATCAGCCTATGGCAACAGCCAACCCTCATTCATCTCCCCACCACTCTTCAGGCCTTTTCCAGGGTTTAAGGTGACCTTGCAACTTATGAAGGAAAATAAAGGATTGGAGTTAAAGGTGTTATAAATGATTGACCTACCTGGATGGCAGCTGATAACGTGCTGGAGGCTGCAGGGTTCAGATACTGAACTTCATTCTGAGTGATAGACGCTATAAAGTGGAGATAACTCACATTGTAACAGCCACATTTCCCCAGAATTGGAATGAAAAATCAGGGGATTGTCCTGCAGTCAGAGACACAGCGTGGCACAAACGGGCAAAAAGAACAATTATTGCAGCATTAAGCTGATAAGAGCAGCGTTTCAGAATGATGCAGTGAGTTCAAGAGCTGCTGGCTCTTTGCTCTGCTCAGCCAGGTAGAGGGATGCAGTGTAAAAGGCCAGCCTGTGCTGGCACAGCAATCCCAATTTGGGGAAAGGAGGGAAAAAAAGGATCAGAGCTGTCAAAGCAGAGCTTCTGAGATGAAACATTTCTTGTGCCTGGCTATGAGGACACTTTGAAGACAGGTTTAGCCTGAAGAATGGTGAAAAGAAACTCATTTAGTTTCATTAGAAACTCGTGTAGTCCTGCTGCAGAAGAGAACAGAGTGGCTTCAGGACAAAATTAGAGCTGATTGAGATTTTAAACAAAGAACCCTTAAAATGCTCATGAATTAATTTTTTTTAAAAAAAGAAGTGCAATAAAGCTGTCAGTGCAAAGCATTCCCTGAGCCCAATGAGGAGCCTGAATCAGTCTGTAGCTGTGACACATGTGGGTACCTGGAGCTCAGATCTTGGGTCTGAACTGACCTCACCTGTCCCCCCTAATTGCTGAACTAGTGAATGATTCTTTATTAATTGGAGATTCTTCCACTAATTTTTCTTTCAATTAACCTTTTTTCTACTCAAGAGCTTAAAACATACTTTTGAAGTCTATTTTTTAGATTTAAAACAGTTTGTCTTTCACTTGTTTTTCATTTTACATCACCTTCCTCAGTATTTTATATGCCCACACCAATATTTTTGTAAGCCCATTTGTTGATTTTGCCTTTTCTTTTATTTCTGGATTTTGGATTTTATGTTCTTTTACCATCTACATCCAAAGAAAGTATTAGAACTAATTTTCTTGCCTATTCGTATATCCTGGATAAAGCAGTGATCCTGTTGCCGGGTTTCACTTTGGAAAAGGCAAATTCATTTTTAAACTCATGCAGAAATATTAAAATAATGAATATACATTATTTCTCATGGAGGGAGGTACAGAAGATCAAAAACAGGCCAGTGGTTTGGGTCCATGCATATATATTTACACACATAACAGCCTATAAGGAGGCTGTGAAGCTCTGGTTGAAGAGTCAGGGAAAAGTGGGGATTTCTATTATTCAATTTCCAAATTAACAGCATTGTATTCTTTAAGCTTTGTATGGGAAACCTCTACACACACAAGAGCACGCAGTGAAAACAAGGGCTCTCCTTTCATTCCAGTAGAAATCTTCAAGGACTGTTCCCTGTGGGGAAAAAACATTCCAAAAAACCTCTCAGATATTTTGAAGCTCTAGAAATGGGAAAAGACTCATGATTTTGCAGCAGTTTTGCTGCCCCATCTAAGATATCCTACTGAAAATGTATCCCTTAAACCAAAATCACTCTCCTGGGTGACCTTGCTCTGTGTCAGTAGCTCCAGGCAAAGTGTTTCTTCCTCTCAGGAAATGGTTCCAACAGCAAATCCTTTTACAGGTACAAATGCAATTTCCATCAGATTTGACCATTTATCTGATCATTTTTTTTGCTCAATTCACACACTGAGGGGATAATAGAATAAGGGAATAGGATGTCCTGAGGTGGAAGGGACACAGCAGGATCATCCAGTCCAAGCCCTGTCCCTGCACAGACACCCCAACAATCCCACCCTGTGCATCCCTGGGAGTGTTGTCCAAACACTCCTGGGGCTCTGGCAGCCTTGGGGCCGTGCCCATTCCCTGGGGAGCCTGGGCAATGCTTCCCCCAGAGGCTGAAGAACCTTTTCCCAATATCCAACCTAAACCCTCCCCTGCCACAGCTCCAGCCATTCCCTCAGGTCTAAAGAACAGCCATACTCAATATTTTTTTTTTTCTTCTTAATTCAGACATAAGAACTCTGTTGAGTAATATTCTAGACAAATCTTCTATGTTTAAAAAAAAAAACCCTCTACATGTACATAACATACAGTGACAATATATATTTAGTTTGCAGAAAGCAAACTCCAGTTGCCATGTGAAACTGGAAACATGATAATTTCTGCATTCCCAACAGGTGAGTAAATATTTACAGCTCTGTGATAGGAACACTGCAAACAGCAGCATAGGAAAACACTTTGGAACAATGATTTGCAATTCCAAATACTTCCATATCATCTTCCATTCACGTTCCTTAAGGTGCCTGGGAACTGCAGTTTTGTTGATCACAACCTCTATTCCGGGTGCCTTTTCCCCAGTGAATTCTGCATCAAGCTCTCTTCCTGCAGAGGTCTGAAAGGATTTTGTTTACTGCCAGCATAACCTCTGTTGAGTATCTGAAAGTCGAGCTGTTTTTCCTGCTCCATACATCACCTTCAAGAGTAAAAAATGTAGAGCTTGGAGTGGAAAGTTTTGTTGTTACTAAAATAAACAGGAATAAATTTGTTCTTCTTTGATTTTGCAATGCCAGAGGCGAGACAGCAGATTGTCAGTGAGACCATCAGATGATGCACAGAACAAAATGGAAAAAATACCAAGGAAAAGATAGAACAGAGCTGGAAAAGATCAATTTTAGATTCCTGTTCTTAACATACTGTATATTATAAAGGAAGGCTGCATTTCATTTCCAAAAATTTCCAATTGGTTTTGTTAGACATACAGGGTGATTAAAAAAATACGTGAAAATGTCAGGTTTAGAGGGAGAATCATAATCAAGCTCTGGTCCCCCAAATTATTTTTGTCAGATATTGGAATGTAATTCTAGGGAAGAGAGGAGGAAGAGGAAGGGGATGGGAAAGGGGAAAGCAAAGGGGAAGGAGAAGGGGAAGTTAACATTCTTGTTCCACCAAAGATCCTCACATACACTTCTCTGAGTCTGCAATATCCCCTTGTACATGCAAGTTTTCAAAATTCATCATTATTTGCATCCTTCTCCTAATAATTTGTAATAATCCTTGTGTACCTCTAAGTGGAAATGGCAACACCTAATTTAATTTACAAAACAACTCATGCCTGAAAGCACTTGGACATTTCTATAGTTATAAAGTGTTTTCAGCTACGTGCAGCTTTCAGCTGGATAATTTTTTTTTTCTGCATCAGGACTAATCCCGTGCTTTATGTGCAGCATGTACTTAATTCCATGTGGGGTTGGTGTCAAGTAGAGCACAATACAAGACACAAACAAATGTTGCTTGCAGCAAGTCGTCTTTTTTTCTTCCTCTTCCCCCTTCCCCCCCCCATTAACAGTTGCCATTTGTAATGTGTGGTTGTGCTGAAATGCATAAATCAGCTGCCACTAGTGAATTTCACACCTTGCTCTCAGTATTGTTATGGCAAAGAGAAATACTAATATAAAAACTTGAGATTTCTGAATGGAAGGTTCCCTTCCTTTGTTTATGGATTTATTGAAATACAATTGTAGAAATCAAATCCTTGAAACAAACAGAATCCTGGAAAGGTTTGTGTTGGAAGGGCCTTGAATCTTACCCCACTCCACCCACTGCCATGGGCAGGGACACCTTCCCTAGACCAGACTGCTCAGAATTCACATGTCTAGAAACAAAAGCCACTGATACTTCCATGGATATTTCAGCCTCCTGCCACTGCTCTGACCCGCCCCATCCATGTCTCAATTCTGCCTTGGGGCACCTCACCAGGAGGACTCTTCCCTCCAGACCTGCCCCTCATGACCTGAACTCCAGCATGGAACTTCCTAGGTGTGTATCTGATTATTTTGTGAAATTCCAGTATGGAATATTTGCAGTGAAATCCACTCAACAATCTGCATCCCCCTCTCTATTTAAACAAATCATCCACGAAGCTGCTGACTTGCTAGCCTAGGTATAAAAGGTTTCAAAATTAGTAGCAGTAATCAGAAGTTGCTCATAATGCTTTTTAGAATAAATATCCATTGTTCATGTACAGATTGGGAGCTATGAAGGTATTTTCTCACTATTCCCATTTAGAATTAATTAGGTAAGGTTAGATATTGGGAAAAATTCCCTATGGAAGGGGGTGTTCAGCACTGAAATGCACTGCCCAGGACAGTGGTGGAGTCACCATCCTTGGAATTGTTGAAAAAACGTGGATGTGGCACTTGAGGACATGGTTTAGTGGTGAATGTGGGTTAATGGTGGGACTCGATGACCTTTTTCAAAATTAACTATTCTGTTCTATGATTTGGCTTAACCTAAGGCCAAAAGAACAGCTCAGCCTCTCCTTGGCTTCTTCTCTGTCCCACTGAGGTTTGGGGGCTGGATTTGTTCCCAGTGGCATTGGGGTGACACATCCTGGCTCGTGTCTAGTGGGCTGTCAGAGAGATTTTGGTACCAGGTACTGGTGCCAGGGGGGTGAACGTCACTACAGCCTGTTCCTGCACCAGCTCACCTGCTCCATCAGGCTCCCAGACACCTTTGGGGGGAAGGATGGCACCTCTCCCTGATGTCTCTCTGCATCTGAGGGGATGAAGGCTTCAAAAACCACAATTCCTTTGCTTAATTGTTTATGATCCGTGCCACTTCCCCCAGCTGTGGTCCCTGGCCCCAGCTGCAGGGAACCAGCCCCGTGGAGCAGCTGGGAGCACATTCCCCCTCCCTGCAGACATCCAGGGGGAAAGCTTGGACTGCTCCAGGCCTCAGGCTGGCAGAAGGGATGTGCATCACTCAGGTGAAATGCTCGGTGCCTCCAGGGAGGATGTTGGCTGCCATGTACCTCCCTCAGCCCTTGCCAAAAAATTACAGCAGCAACTGTGAGAGAAAAGGAGAAAGCAGCAGAGGCTGTGGTGCTCCAGCTGCTGGGAATGTGCAGCTTTTGTTTGGACTTTATAGGTTTAATACTCATTTTGTTTACTTACCTTGTCAGCTTAGAATGTGATTCCCAGTTGTTGAGGTATTCTGACACAGAGAAACGAACCCACTGCTTCAGCTCCTGGGTTTGGCTCGGGTTAATGTATATTTGATGGGGTTGGATTGGAAAGCAGCTCTTGCAGTTCAGCAGAACTGTTCAAGAGTGGGGTGTTTGCCGAGAAATAGGTCAGACAAAACTAATACAATTAGATAACTAAAAATTCATGCTTCTAACTTTTTCCTGTCTAACTATTTTTACTATTTTCTCCTGTTTTTATTATTTTCTCAGCCTTGTATTCAATTCTCACTTTAATTAACTAATGACTGGAAACATGTCCTATTTAAAATTACATGGCACTTCAAAGCCAGAAGACAACAGGCAAATCTCTTTGGCTATTTCTTCACTGATACAGCGAGAAGTCAAGGCATACATTTTTAAAGGTTTTTAAGGAAATTTTGTGTCCCAGTAGCACATATTGCTACCTGAATTTGTCTGTTCAAAAATAGACAACTCTGTGCTTCCCTCAATATCAGATTTTTATCAAAGCTTAAGCAAAGCTTCCTCAGGTTTGGGAGTTTTGTCACGTTAGTCCAGGTTTTCTGCTCAGATGCTGCAGCATTGTCTCCTCTGCCAGTTCCATTCCTGCCAGTTTTCCAGAAATGTGGATTCATGCAGCTCCTCAGAGGCAACTTACTGTGCTCAAAGAGACTGTCAGCAAACTCATCTCTAAGGACCAAGACTTAACTCTTTTCCTACTCATTCTTCCAACATTCCAGTTACCATGACAGCTTTTTCCATAACAGCCATAAATACCTGTCACATATCCCTGGAGAAGCCAGAATTCCCCACCTCAAAGCCTGAATCAACATCCATTCTCTATCCTATCCACCATTTTCATCAAAATCTACATAGTTTTTCTTGTACTGGGATTTCGTTTCTCTCTATAGGCATCTTCTTCTTGTTCTCAGATAGAGAAAAAAAGTCAGAATCCCATGAATAGCTTCTAATTCTTTGTTGTTGTCAGGTTATGGGCACTGGAGGATGGCTGTGGAAAGGCCCAGGTAGGAAACAGAAGAGATTTCCTGAGGGCTGGAGTCCCTCTGCTTTAGAGCAAGGTTGGGAGAGCTGGGAATGTTTACCATGGAGAGGAAAAGGTTCCATGGAGATCTTAGGGCCTCTTCCAGTGCCCAAAAGGGCTCCAAGAGAGCTGGAGAGGGACTCTAGACAAGGGATGGAGGGACAGGATAAGGGAGGGTGCATTTAAAATTAAAGAGAAGAGATTTTGATTGGAAAATGGGGAGAAACTGTTCCCTGTGAGGGTGGGGAGGCCCTGGCACAGGGTGCCCAGAGAAGCTGTGGCTGCCCCTGGATCCCTGGAAGTGTCCAAGGCCAGGCTGGACAGGACTTGGAGCACCCTGGGCTAGTGGAAGGTGTCCCTGCCCATGGCAGGGGGTAGCACTGGATGGGCTTTAAGATCCTTTCCAACCCAGACCATTCCATGATTCTGTGATTTTGGAGTAAAACATAATTGAGAGCCATTTCACAGCATGATTACTGGTGACCTACTAATTAAATTTCACAGGGGTGAAACCAGATGTATCTTCAGGAACAGTTATTGCACTCTAAGTGTGCTAATTGCAAATCACCCCCACCAGAATACAGATCATTAAGAGGCTGGAACAGAAGACCTTCGGACTATTCTCTTTTTCCTGCACGGAAAATGAGGTTGAAATTTTGCGCAAATTTTGTATTTATTGTCTCTGTCTTTGTTGAAAATGATGAAAAGTAACAAACAGATTCACAAGGCTAAAGTGGGTGTTTGAAGTTTGAGAAATGGGTGGCAACAACTTCAATAACTTTCTCAGGACCAAACACAGAGTGTTCCGGACTGGAAGGTCAACATTTGCTGTTTCAATTGCTCTTAAAAATTCTTCTCCAGTCTGTAGTTCCTAAGTATTTTAGCTCGTATTTAAAAGGATAAATTAGCCCATTTAAGCTAATTTATTCATTCACCTGTCATTCCTTCAGCTACAGGCAATTTTTTCTCTTTTTTAAATAATAACATCCAAATTTTATATAATATCCAAATGGTGGGTTTATTGATAATTATTGAATCCTTAGAGTTGAATTTATTTATTATTAATTGCCAGGATTATTGCTTGTTGTTACTTGCCAGTGTTATCAAATAAAAAATGCTTATTTGTTTTGCAAGTTGTTATTTACATTTATTTCAAGATATTTTTAGCACCTTAGAAGGGAAAAGCTTCAGGACAGTTCTCTTATTGTCCACCAGTCCCATCAGTTCATTATGATACATAATCAAACAAGAGGACCAATTCATAACATTCTAACAGAATCAATCTTTCTGCTAAGTCACTCTTTTATAATGAACTCGTATTTACACCAGAATTTTTCTGAAGGTGCACATCTTTATCTGGTGGCTTGCCTCTTTTTATATGTCGGGGCAAACCAGCTTTTAAAAACACCTCATAAATCCCAGACACAGTGATTTCTGCAGCCATGAGCAGGCTCTCTGCATATGGTACTGTGATGATGTCAAAATAAACCAAACATGAGGCTCCCAAATGTCAGGGCAGATTTTCAGTTCCAGCACTTGCTGAATGCTGGATTATAAAATAAGAGACTGAAGGGACATAGGGCTTATTTTTTCCAGAGTGCACTGTCTTTCTGCCAGTATTTTACATTCCAGTTTTTACTGTGAAATTTCCTTCTGGAATACTGAAAGTTGTCCAAAGAGAAACATTAATGTTTCCCAGCTTCGTCTGAAACA